>NW_010585024.1:0-23088 GCF_000705375.1 Tinamus guttatus | reverse complement strand
TTTCCCTACCTTTGCCTTGCGTTGGGCAAAAAAGGTGGAATCTTCTATGACTTTTTCTTACAAGAAAAGAGAACAGATTCAACAGAAAGGCTGTTGTTTGAGTAACCTCTGAGCTTAATGTACACAGTGCCTGTCCTTGGTGAACTTGAATAGAAATGCCATGTCTGAACATACCCTAAAAACATGAGGAATCTCCGTCAAAAAAATTGGTCATTTTTACTAATCTCCCGATTGGATAGGTGAAATCCAAATGCTTGTGTTATTCTAGAGATCTTGTGGGATTTTCCTCCTATTATTCATGAAATGTATTTGCAGCAATGGTGCCTTTTCAGAAGTAACTTCTGCAGGGCGATGGGGATGTAATGCTGGTATGCTGGAGTATGTGTGCATGAACCAGAAAGGACTTCTAACAGAGGTTGCGAGGTGAGCCAGGACAGAGAACATTTCTTGTCGTAGAGACACTATTAATAAGGATTCTTCCCTTTCCATTTGCCTCCAGGCTCCAGTGAAGGCATGGGAAAGGTCTCCTGGCTGCTTTAGCAGGATCTGGGAGCAGACATACCAAACCAAATCCAGAAAAAAAAAAAAAAAGATTTATAGAAGTATAATGCCACTCACAAGTGTCTTCACTGGACAGACATATGAAACATGATTTCTTCTTGTTATTGTTTAGAATAGGTGATTTTGATAGAACACAATGAACTAAGTGTGCTAAGGGACTGTGATAGTTGTTCTCGTGGCTCTTTGCACTGGTCTGGCTCATTTTTTTCTGCCTTTTCTTCTCAGGGGAAGCTATGCCAGTCACTAAAAAGCCTGGGAGCACCGTGATTGCCGGTTCTATAAACGCCCATGGCTCAGTCCTTGTGAACGCCACTCACGTTGGGAATGACACTACCCTGTCACAGATTGTGAAATTGGTAGAAGAAGCTCAAATGTCAAAGGTAAAACAAAATGAGAAAATTAGACCTCGTTTACAAATTTTGATTATATCAAAAAACATTCTATGTTTTGACACAGTTGCGAGGTGCTTTTCCACACTTAAAAAAGAAGCATATAAAGGCTATTAGATATTTTCGTGAACATATTTATGTGTGTATATTTATGTGTTTTGATTCTAAAAACATCAAAATATCTGTTTTTCATTTTTATAGGCACCCATCCAGCAACTGGCAGATAAGTTTAGTGGATATTTTGTTCCATTTATCATCATCATTTCAACAGTGACATTGATAGCATGGATCACAATTGGCTTTATAAATTTTGATATTATTCAGAAATATTTTCCTGTAAGTAATTTCCCTGAGAGTTGGATTTTGTTGTTAGGATATCTCCCAGTGTCATTAGTGTATCTTCTGTGTGTGGAGTTTAGTGTTGCAAACCTGACAAGGACTTTCGTACAATGTGTTGTTTTCCATACAGAGCAGGTAATTATGCTAGTGAGGATCCATCACCCAGTCTAAATGGACCTGTCCCTTTGCCCCTTAGTTCTGCAGGGGTTTCCTACAAGCTGAAATTACTGGCATTATATCAGGATTAAACATGATCGTGTTGCCTTGAGGGGAGTTGAGAAACTTCTCTCATGCCTGGAAAATATTTGAACATCCTTGTTCCTGGTGGCAGGTAGCTTCTCATGGAGCACTGGCCTGTAGCTGCTGCGTCCAGTGCGGCTGGGACTTAGGGCAATTTTTGCAGCCTTGCCAGACTGCTATGTCCTGTTTAAGTGTGTGTTTGCAAGGAGGAGGGGCGGTGTTCCTTGAATATGTGGAAGTCCCCGAGAGAAATTCATGAAACATGGATGTGCCAGCAAAAGAGTCAGAAAACCCCTCTGTAAATTCCTCTTCATTCCTCGCATTGACCTTTCTCTACTGTTACAGTAACAATAATACTTTGCTTTCCTATCCTGAAGGTTTCCTGGTAAATGTATTTTTTGGCATGACTACAAATGATTGATTGCAAGCCCTGTCCTTCCTCCTGTCAACACACAGACTTAGGTCCTTTTTTCTTCCTTCTTCTCCTCCCTGTTCCTGCAGAACCAGAGCGAGCACGTCTCGAGGGCGGAGGTGGTGCTGCGCGTTGCCTTCCAGACGTCCATCACGGTGCTGAGCATCGCCTGCCCCTGCTCCCTGGGCCTGGCCACGCCGACGGCCGTGATGGTGGGCACCGGCGTGGCGGCGCAGAACGGCATCCTCATCAAGGGCGGGAAGCCCCTGGAAATGGCCCACAAGGTTCAGGCCTCCTTCTGTTCTCCTTTGCTTGCCCGTGGCTGCATAAAATTCAGTTGCCCAAGAAGTTCTGCTGGTCTGGAAAAAGACTGCAAGATTTTTTTTTTTTTTTTAATCTGGTTGCAACTCGTTTAGGTGGGTCTGACCACCTGTCTCCAGATTCAGAGTAGTCACAGCAAAGCAAGGAAATCCACCAGTTACCTGAAATCCAGAGCCAACCAGACTGCTGCTCTTCCACATGAACTGGAGAGGTGTCTGGCTTCTGCACTTACTTGGCCTCTGCTGTAGAAGTCATTGATAAGCCAGTGTTTTCCCTCCTTCCTCAAAGGCCTGAAGTGAGCTATATATTGTTCATGATGAGTGGTTTAAAATATAGGATGTAGGAGAAAAAATGAATGATTTGAGGCTGTTTAGAGGAGAGGAGACCTGAAAGGCCCTTCAAAGGCAGAAGAAGTTGATGAAAAAAGGAGGAAAATGCATGCTTTGACATGTCCACAGCCAGTGAAAAAAAAGAAGAAATGAGTTTAAACCATGCTGTGGGCATCTGTGGTTAGACACAAGGGAAACGTGTTAACTGTAAAGGGTAGTTAAGAATGGGATAAGTTCTTCAGACTAATAATAATACTTCTTCTTACGGAACATTATAAAGTATAGTCAAGAAGTCTTTACAAAGGTTTGCAAAAAGCAGAGAAGAGTTGCTAGTGTTATTGTTTTACCTTTTGGTTCTAGGTAGGGCTAGGCTCAGGGTTTGGAAAATTAAGTGACCTGTTGGATTCTGCAAGGCTGGTAGGTTAGGCTCTCTGAGAATGGAAGTAATCCCCAGTTTGTAGAGCTTTTTGGGGCACATTTTTGGATTACACTTGGCACTAGCTTTGGTGTATGTGGGGCCGTGTTTCCTGGTTCATTGCTGGATTCCTCAGGACCCCCTGGATTGTATGACCTGACTGTTAAATTTAGTGAATAATGTGTTTTGGTTTGATTATTTTATGTGGATTTTTTTTGCAGCTGTTTTATGACCAAGTAATGCCTCAAATCCTGTTTCCTAAGTGCTAGTGCATTCTATGCTAAGCAATGAACAATATTTTGGTAAAGGCCCTACTTGCATTGTATGCCATGTTGTAAAAGTGATTAAGGTGCAATTATGTATATCCTGTATGTGAATGGAGACACCACACACACATGCAGACCTGTTTGTTACAAAAGGTCACTACAAGCAGTTATTATGCTCTACAGCAATTCTGTTGTCTGAAATATTGATATAAAAACATCATGGTAAATGTAGCTTCAGTGTAATCTGCATGGGAAATGACTAGGAAAACAAAAGGAGAGCTACCATGTGAATAATTAAAGGTACAGGTATCTGCAGCTGTTTTTTTTAGGTTTTTTCTCTCTTGGCTTGGATACAGTGAGCTGATAATTGAGGTCTGGCCTATGTTTATGTGCTCAGAGTGTCCCTTTGCTCTCAGCCCCTAGGCAGTAACCCCAGTTTATTTCTTGCAGATCAAGACTGTGATGTTTGATAAAACTGGCACCATCACCTGTGGAGTTCCCAGGGTCATGCGGGTGCTCTTGCTGGGAGAGACAGCCCTGCTGCCCCTGAAGAAGGTCCTGGCTGTGGTTGGCACTGCTGAAGCCAGCAGCGAGCATCCTCTAGGAGTGGCAGTCACTAAATACTGCAAAGAGGTACCTACGTTTCCTATTTAATCCATTGCCTCAGGGGGTCTGTGTGAATGCAGCAACATGGGATCAAGGGAGCGGATCTCAGAGGGACAAGCCTGGCTGAGAAGTAGCAGGCTGGAAAGCTGGCAGGTTTTGTGATGCTGCACCTTGCTCTGGGTGACACCTAGAAGGCACATTGTAAGCTTTGCTTTTCTAGTCTGGTAATGCTGTGGAGTTCTCCAGCGAAATCTTACCACCTTTTCCCCCAGATAGTGGATCTTTAGAGAAGAGTTATAGGATATGTGCAGGAGGAGTTGGAAATAATATCAGAAAGGAAATGTGTGCGGTGACATTCCACACATTACCTGACTGCAGTCACTTGCTAGTCACTTCCTTATCTGAATAGAGTAGGCAAAAAAAGCTTTAGAACAAACATGCATGTTAATATTAAACTGTGATATTTGTGAATTTCACAAATAAATTACTGGATTACTCATCTTTGCAAATTTTGCAAATCCTCAAAGGTCATTTATACACTGCACGTATTCCTTGAATGTTTCAAGAGGAATGGAAGCAGAAATAGTAATCAAAATGGGAAGTGTAGTTTAAACAACCAATATTTCCTGCTAACACTAGTCACTGGGGTTCTGGGCGCTAGTTGATTTGTGGGAAAATATAATTTTCCAAAAATAATTGGGAAGAGTATGAATGTCAAATGATAAACCTTTAGCAGTATAGTTTAGAAATTAGTGTACATGTTTAGAAGGAAAAATAGAGTATGAGTAATGAAGGGCCTGCCTGTCATTTTTATTTTGTACTTTCTGTTTTCAAATATGCTTTTTTTGTTCTCCAGATACTTGCACAATTCTCTCATGCATAAGTTGTTACTGCATCAGTGCTAATATGAATTACCATGTTAAATGCTAAAATTGCTAAATTTCTTACCATTCCTAAGTTGTATGGAGGTCACCTGAAAGGTGCAGTTAATTCTGGATTCCAGAAATAACCCACAATAACCTGTTTATAAACGAGTGGGATTTTTTCCGTTTCTTTTGCAGTTCATAGTGTCCTAGGAATTTCATTCTCTGAACCTGAATATACTACTAGCTTCTCCCTCTCACTCAATAGTTAGACCCAATTTCCTTAGCTTCATCATCCTCTCAGATCACTCCCAGAATTAGATACCTTTTTTTTTGCTGTACTTATATAAATATTAAATAAAAACAAAAAGCCTGACCCCCTACAAGCATGTGGGGTTGATTAGAGTTGCTTCCTCTCAGAAGCTATATGGTTTATTGTTATTTGCCTTTGCTTCCTGGTCATGGCTGGTGCCATGAGACGCCTTCGTGTCTGCTGGTTCTTGACCTACCTGGAGAAGTCATCCTTCATGGTTTGCTGGTCCTAGGGTTTAGATCTGGATGTAATTTGTGCAGCAGTCCCATTCTAGAAGTCTAAACTGCAGCAGCTTATCTAGAGATCTGATCTTCCTTTTCAGTTCTCAGCTACTGATAGTCCATGGCGCTCTTCAGTCAGTCAGTCATCGGAAAGAGGAGGAACAAGGCCCCTTTTCAGTGGCAGATACCTCATATTTGTGCAACACAGTGACAGCACAAACTGATGATGAATTCTGGTTATATCTACAGGAGCTGGGTACTCAGAGCCTGGGCTACTGCACGGATTTCCAGGCAGTCCCAGGCTGTGGGATCAGCTGCAAGGTCAGCGGCGTCGAAGCCGTCCTGGGCACGGCAGAGGGCAGCCTGGAGCGCCAGGACGGCAGCAGGAGCGTGCGCTGCGGGTTGCGGGAGCGGCGGCGGCCGCGGTGCCCGGCGGGAGGACGCGCGGGCGGCGGTCGTGGAGCCTCGCGGTACGTCTGCCCCGGCGTGGGGCTGGGGAGGGAACTGCAGCGCCGGCCGCTGCGGCCACCCGGCCGGGCCAGCGTCAGCGGGAACGGGGATTTGCAGCGCAGAGAGGCCAGGAACACCACGGCTAAAAATACACCTTGAGGGAAATTTTGTTTTCTCTTCCAGTATCTCTCAAAGCGCTTATTAAAAAAAGAAAAAAAAAATAGCACATGCAGAATAAGGTGTGTTATAATCTGCAAGCCAAGTTTCAGTGCCTGATGTTTTGATCTAGCCGATACATTTCTCTTTGTTTCAGGCTCTGTGGAAACCACGCTACTCCTTTGTAGTGTAGGAGAGGAAACAAAAGTCTGTAAAACCTTCCTCAAGAAAGCCTTCAGGTCTATTCACAAGACAGTCAGTCTCCTGACCTTTTGAGGAAAGCTGTTGATATAGTTATAATAAGGACTTTAATTGCCAGAACTGTAACATTTGTGAGTCATGTTAATGAAAAACTTTTTAACCTGCATTTCAGGGCTCTTGTGAAGTTAGACTGAATTCATAATGAGGTGCTCCACAAGCTCTTTTATTGTTTGTTACAACAAAGCTACTGTTTTCTTTTGAATCAAAACTACCTTTTATAATTAAAATAAGTCATTAGTTTGGAGAACAGCATGGCATTTATGAAACATGAATACTGAACCTTTTAGAATAACAATGCAAATGTGCAATGACAAATACCTGTGACTACTTCCATTTAAGTTCACAGCACCCTTCTCCTGTGTCCTTTTGTATAAACAGGCACAGAAGGGAGTCTTGAAGCAGAAAGGTTGTATGAGGCTGTCTTCAGATCGGGTCTATGAATTTTTGGCTGAAAAGCAGCAGCATTTCAAACAACACTAAGGCCATTTGACAGGTCCCTAGATGAACGGATATGGCTATTGGCAGAATTCAAAAAAAATTAAGAGAATGTCTTCCGAATATCTTTCTGTCACTAATGCAGCCTGGCAGTGTCATTCTCAACCATCTCCGGCTTCTGTCCACAATGTTTAAGTTGCTCATTTTCCTTTTGTCTGAACACAAAGGTCCCTCAGCTTCCCCCACATACTCGGTGCTGATTGGGAATCGCGAGTGGATGCGGCGCAATGGTTTGCACATCGCCAACGACGTTAACGATGCCATGACAGACCATGAAACCAAAGGACAGACTGCTGTGCTGGTGGCTATCGATGGTAACTGGTGTTGAAGGGACTTAATAATTAGCAATTGGGACTACTGTTGAGAGGAGAAAAGCAAACTAATCGATCTGTGTCTTGGAGACACAGATCTGCTTATCTTTTAGTACAAAAGTGTTTGTGAACTGTTAAGTATGAAGCTAAGTATGAAGGTATTCTTAAAATAAGTTTTTGCCTCCAAACAACATTTCTAAGATTTTCTTGGGTAGTTTTTAATGCAAGCGTTAATTTCTGACCCTCCTGTTGTCCAGGACTATTGTTTTGAAAAGCAGTGCTGGTGTCCCATGTCCCATAATGACTTCACATCACTTAAGGATCACAAGTTGACTTACTACATCACTTCATTAATAAACATTTATTTCATTAATAAGCATGACAATTGCCTAGATCCTTCAACTACAAGAGGAAACACTAGATTAGATTAGACTAAGTGACTTTTGCCACAGGGGTTATGCTATGCAGAGAGATATCCTGGTGAATAACATGAGCAACAGCTGTAATGGTAATAGATTGCCAGTGGATCTATGATCTTGATATGGTGCTTCTGACTTAATTACTGAATAAATATTCTTGCTGCTCCCATAGAGCAATTTTCAGAGGCAGTTGCATGTCTCAGCCTGGGCACCAGGTACAGCAAAATCAAATGCTGGGTACAGCAAAATCAAATGCTGTTAACATGAAAATAAGGGCCACGATATGTACATGGCACTAGCAGAGGTGATGGAGGGCCCCCCCTGCTCTCCTGCTGCCGCTTTGCGCCCCCAGCTCCGTTTCCCTGTGCAGGGGCCCTGTGTGGCATGATCGCCATCGCCGACACGGTGAAGCAGGAGGCAGCCCTGGCCGTGCACACGCTCAAGAACATGGGAATCGACGTGGTGCTCATAACGGGAGACAACAGGAAAACGGCCAAAGCTATCGCCACGCAGGTGAGCAAAGGGGGCCGCAGCCCTCTGGTTTGTGGTTAAAAAATGCACGATGGGGAGAATTGTGTGGTGAAGGGAAGTTCCTTTAGGATTCAGGCCTGTTCCCACTGAACAGATGTTGGAGAGATCTAGCTGCACTTCCACCCTCTGCATTTCCATTTCCTTCTTTCCTTTGCACTGCTCTGTTTTTATTCTACCTTCTGCTACTTCCCAGTCCTCAGGGGAGCCACCAAACTGCTCGGCATGGAGATATGCACGTTCTCCTAGGCTGAGAGGGTGTTTTGCTCCTTAGTATCCCTCTCTAATCCTCCGCACAGCCTGATTTGCTCTTTGCTTTTGTGCTGGGCTCTGGTCAGAGCATTTTCCCAGCCCACCTTTCTTACGAAAAGGAGTCTTTCAGGAACTTACTTTGATTTATTGCTACTGCACGCAAGGTGGTGTTTTCAAACAAGCTTAGTACATGCCAGCCTATACTTCCATTGCATTTTTGGGACTGACTTTGTTTTTCCAATGGAAAAAAAAAGTTGATTCAGTGCTGAAAGCTTTTAAAAATGTTACTTTTTGAAATTTTAAAAGGGAGTCTCTCTCTCTAGCAGAGATGCCTGATCATATATGGTTCCCATGTTTCATTTTACTGAAAGCTTTATTGCTGCATATGCATCAGGTAGCATAATTATTTAAAAACTGGCTCTGATAGCCATCAAAACCTTTATATCTTTCTCAGGCAGTTGGGTCTTCAGAAGCCCTGTAGGGCATGAGGCCAGGGCACAGCATGGTTTTCCAGTGTTTCTGCAGTGAAAATGAAGGTGGCTGTAAAAATATGTGAATGGCATGCAGCTCTTCAGCTTTGTGTGCAGTTTGCATCTTCTGCCTCCACCAGAGCTTAGGTCGTGATCTTCCTTTGTGTCCCCTTTACCCAGAACAGCAAATGCTTCTTCCTTTCTACATGAAAGCCTGTCACCAACAAGGGTGTGTTTCTCTCTTTATGCATAGGTCGGGATCAAAAAAGTCTTTGCTGAGGTCCTTCCTTCTCACAAGGTTGCAAAGGTCCAAGAACTCCAAAATGAGAGGAAGAAGGTTGCCATGGTTGGCGATGGAGTCAATGATTCCCCTGCGCTTGCCAGGGCTGACATTGGAATTGCAATTGGAACAGGCACGGACGTTGCCATCGAGGCAGCAGATGTTGTTCTTATCCGAGTGAGCACTGTGATTTTGACCTGTCCCCTTTTGTCATTGATGCTCCTCTCTTTAGTTTGCTATTCCCAGGACTGTGTGTGGAAAACCCTTTCACTGCTCTTCTGTCTTACAGAATGACTTGCTGGATGTAGTTGCCAGTATTCACTTATCAAAGAGAACAGTACGAAGAATACGAATAAATCTGATTCTTGCCTTAATTTATAACCTGCTCGGAATACCCATAGCAGCAGGTAGGTGACTGCCAGAGCTCAGTTTGTGGAAGACAGCAGCACGGTTGAGCTCTATGGTGCCTCTTGCAGATGTTTGCTCAGACATCTAAAGGAAAGTTCCTGGAGTCTATAGAGCTTGGTAAAGGAGAGAAAAATAAGTATATTGACTTTTTTTTGTGTGTGTGCTGGTAGAAGAATTCTTTCTTCCCCAAAATTTAAGCTCTTAGAAATAGATATGTATATGTTAAAATAAAACCTAGAGTATTATTTCACATAGCAGTACTTGGGTTTTAGTTTCTATATATTCCAAATCATCTCTAATCAGAGATCTCATCCCACTTCTGGGTGCTCACTCTTTTGTTCAGTCTCAATCACACACTTTCTGTCATGCTGCTTGTGCTCTGTCTGCTTCTGTCAGACACGTTCTCAGACTTCAAATTTCTCCTTAAAATCTAGTTCAGGCAGTGTTCTTTACCTATATCAAGATTTTTTCCATCCTTTTCCTGGACCCCTACCCTGTCTTTTTGTTATTTTTGCCTTGTTTCACACATGGAGAATAACTGACTGGACCACCAGTCTTACCATGTGGTTACTGTCTTATATAGCTGAGTCTGTGCAAGGACCATCCCTTACACGTGAAGAGATATTTTAAAATTAAGTAAAGATATGCTGATCAATGTATGTTTATGGAGGTTTCAGCAAGTCACTTTGTAGGGCTACTGATCTGCTCTGTAATTATACAGGGACAGAAGGGTCTATATCAGGAGGTGTTGCACCAGTTGTTGATGTGTCCATGTTCTTTTTTGCTAGGGGTTTTCATGCCTGTTGGCCTCGTGCTTCAGCCTTGGATGGGATCAGCTGCAATGGCAGCTTCTTCGGTGTCTGTCGTGCTGTCTTCCCTGCAGCTGAAATGGCAAGTTGGCCTGCCCTGAGCTCTGGGGGAACCTTAGGGAGCACAGCGGGTGGGACTCTAGTGAGGGACAGCACTTTGGGCTTTGTATACCCAAAAGTACCTGACAGTCCTGTAATTGGGGGTCATTTTGTCTAATCTTTGGCTCCAAAAACAGAAATGCTCAATGAGACCATTAACCTGGATAACAACTGCCTTTGTGCTTCTATACGTTTGTAGGATCAGCCCTACAACTGCAATCTTTTCCTCCTACAATAGACCTGTGGGTAGCTATCCAAAAGATGAGACATTTCTATTAAGGGTTTACTTTTCTCTTCCCCTTTTTTTCTTTTTTTTTGTTTTTTTTTTGGGGGGGGGGGCTGGAGCTTAAGCTGATATGTTTGCTATTGGGCATCTCTATGGTCACATATTGACAAATGATCAAAAACATATTTGTAGCCATTAAATGTTACTTTTGAAGTGGAGTTCTGATCTAGATCTTCAGAAGTGTCTGATGTTGAAGTCACTTCCTGATTGACCTTTTGATAGTACCTTTTTTCTTTCACTTTTTAGTTATAAGAAGCCAGATGCAGAAAGTTATGAAGCACAAGCTCAAGGCCGCATGAAGCCACTTACTCCTTCCCAGATCAGTGTTCATATTGGAATGGATGACAGGAGGAGGGATTCATCCAGACCGGCTCCTTGGGAACAGATTAGTCAAGTGTCTCTCTCTTCCTTGACTTCAGACAAACTGCCAAGACATAACGGTTTTGTAGAGGAGGAAGGTGACAAGTGGTCATTGCTCATGAATGACGACGAAGAACAGTACATCTGAGGCGTTGTATTCTTAGGAGAGCAGAAAGAAACCATTCTTCCCCACCAGTGACAGGAAGTACTGAGTCGGGTCATCAAGAATTTTAAGGCTATAAGAGAAGTCATTCTGTCAACTCACAAAACAATTGCTAGTCAGTTGGGTTGCAAGTATTATGATTTTTCAGGTCACCAGTTGCTTCTAGTCATTGAAAGGATCTGTGGCTGTATAGCAAGGTGGCTTGTTTGCACACAGAAAATAGCAAAATAATGTAAAATTTTAATTTCAGAGTCTAATAGAAGTTCACTCTATTGGACTGTGTGCTGCACAGCGAATTTCATTCTTTTCAGGCTTGCAATCTTTATTCTTTTAAAAGCGCATATAGCGAGAGTATTTTCAGATCTGCCAAATGGCAGTTTCTGTGTCAAAGTGAAAACATCCATGGCACAGAGGCTCTTTGGTTGAAAGTTGTATTTTTACACAGAATCCTAATTAGGCATGTCATTGTGCGAGCACTTTATATTTAGGATTTGCGTACATCTTCAGGGACCAAAAATACTTCAATGTTTCACTGACTATAACTTTCTGAAAGATCTTTCACAGATTTTCACTTGCTTTCAAGTATCACATTCTTCTGATACACAGTTCTATTGCTGAACTTGTTCTGTGATTCTCATTAGTCTCCTCCTAAGTTTTCCCCTTTTTTTTTTTTCCATCTTCATGACTTACTATGTTTACAGATACTCCTGTTTGGGACAAGATCCTGTAAGTCACTGGGAACTTTTCCTGCATCCGTTAAGGCAGAGCACTGATTTGTTCAAGTTGGCTGTCATTTTTCTCTAGATACCTTGCAGAATCCCTCGAAGTTTCTCCACTTCAGCAGTGAAGTGTTTATGCTAGTGTGAATGACGATAGTATTTACCACGGTGCAGCCAGGAGCAGAACTAGGCCTAGCACTGGTGTGACTCCCAGGTTACCCCCAATTTGCTTATTTTTAAAAAGGAACCATAATGTTAAATGAGAGTGGTGAAGAAATGACCTGAAAATGTGGGACTTCTGTTTGTTATGGCATAAATAACCTTTTCTGATGATAGAACTTGAACTAAGACTCAAACTAAGGACTTGAAATAAGATGAGTTGTGACAACTTGAATTTTAATGTGAGTGGGTATTAATGTCTTGAATTTGTTTTAATTTCCTTCTTTGCTCTAGTTTAATGAGAAATCAAGGTGTTGGAGACAGACAACCCTTTTTCTCACCTTAACATCCTTACCAAAGCTTGCCACAGCTATGTCTTCCCAAATAAGAAACTCATTCCTTAATGCTTGGGTGTAGAGTCTGGACCACATTGGTCACTGCTTCAGTGCACTGAGCCTGCCCCTGGGGTAAGGTGCTGCTGAGAGCCTCTGAAGTCACCAGGCTGGAGCTCAGAGTCTGATCTAGAAGGTGACACTTGTGCCACCGAGCAATGTGAAATAACCACTTAATTCCACAAACTTAAATGTAAGACTATTTTTAACCAGGGTTCACATTCTGCTCTTCCTAATGCAAAAATGAACAGCAAGTTAGAGGGGAAAAGAAATGTTCTTACAACATTATGCAGGTCTTTACTATTCTCTCTTCCTCCTTATATTATATTTGAGCTTTTCTTAGAAAACATCCCCAGCATTGGCTTAAATATAATTCAATTTTAAACCCCTGAAACTTTCTGTATGTGTAGAGATTACTTTCACAACACATATACTTTCAAAACATGCCTTAGGTGCCTATACCTGGCCCCAGGGAGATGGTCTTTTACTATTTTGTATGTTTTCCTATGAATGCTTACATTAAAAATATTGTGGTTTTTTTTTTAAGAAATAACCCTTTTGTGTCTTGTGTTTTCTTCTTTTGAAGAGTGAAAGCAAAAAATAAAAAGTTTTAGCTGTAATTTTGGATTATAGAATATATATATTTTATATATATATATATATTCTACAATTGATATATTGGCAAAATATTGTTGCCAGTGAGCAGTCTGGTTTATATGACTCAGCTTGCAGAAGCCCTTGGCTCGACATACTTCCCCTCACAAAAATAAATGCAAGAAATTCAGCAAATTCATTTGTCAGGCCAAGTCTTAGCACTGTTGGAAGCTGCAAGAAATTTTTGTGGTCAATCGCAGCTGAACTAAGACTGGCTCCGTGGAAGAGCTGCTGTGCTCCCCACGTCCCGAAGCGTGTCCGCCTCCTGTCAGGTTGTCTGCCTATTAATGCAACGAGTGTGGAGAAGACAAAGATCACAGTGTGTGTCATCAAAGTTACAGCATGAGATAACATGAGGTAAGAGATTTTGTGGGTGATTCACTTTGCAGTCTAGTTCAGGGTATGAGGATAGTGCAGAACCATGAGCAGGGAGGGAAAGATCAGAGGAGTGCTGTGTGCTGAGGGCAGCGGGGTTGCGAGCATGCAGAAGGGTGGAATTTGGGTTCAAAATCACCGTGTCAGATTGGCCAGAATTAACAAACTGCACACATTGGAAAGAGAGGTGTTAGAAGTCGGTTTGGCAGAAGGAAGGTCAGGGAATTGGCTCATGTTCAGCCTGTGACTCATTCTGCTGCTCTGACACTGCAAAATGGGCAGATATGCACTGCACACAAAGACTGTAGCAGCTGTACATACAGCTAGATATTGCTGATGGAGCATGCTGCCAGGTTGAATGCTAGGTACAGGTTAAAACACCAGGCCAAGTTGGAGACAGATCTGGGAAAAAGACCTAACGGAGGACTTCAAACAGTGACACTGCTCTGCTTACAGAAGGTGCCGAAGGACTGGAAGTCAGGTTGGCTTTGAGTTTTATTCAATAACATCAAGTAATCTGGAAAATAGATGAACATTTCCTAACTATATTTGTATAGCGTCTCAGACCGTGAACCGCTGCGAAGCTCACAGGAGATGTGCAAGTGCCTGTAAGGGAGCTACAATAGGCACACACACAGGGTGGAAATAACAAATGTAAGCCCTCACACTGACACCTGTGCAATATGTTCGTGTTAAAGCTGCACCACTGATTCGTTCGAGAGGGGCCTGGGGTGGAGGACGGTATTTGCATCGTTGGGTAATGTAAGTGACGAGCTCTTCTTGCCTGCAGCAGGGCCGCGTTCCCGCTGGAGCCCTCGCGGAGCTGGTCCCCTGCAGAAGCTGGATCCAGCAGAGGGCCTGGATGGAGATGCTGGAAGGGAAGGACTCTGTGGTATGATCCAAAAGGCTGAGGGAGGGCAGGGACAAGCCAGTCTGGGCCTCAGTGTGAATGCAGCTGAATGTCCCAGGCTTGTTCAGGGAAGAGTGACATGGCTCCCTTGGAATTTATGCTCTCTAGCTGTTTTGGTCTGGGAAATGCGATTCTTTTTTATTTTTTATCTTTTTAATGAACACAGAGACCATCTAATAAATAAAATCTTTTACTTTTGTTTTCACATTAATTTTAGTGCTATAGTTCATGCCATAGCTTTGCCATAATCTGGCATCCTACGTTTATGGGCAATAAATCAGCCCATCTGCTTTAATTTCTTGCCCCCTGTCCTCTGGGAAGGCAGCAGCGAGGGAGTCGATGCTCAGCATGGATCCGCTGATCCAGGGAAAGCAAAGGGCAGCATGGGGCCAAGCCGGCCGCTCCGCACATCCCGTGGCACGGGCACCATGAGATGTCACTGCAGGCCAGATGGGCAGTGGGAAGGGCAAAAATGCAAAGGGACAGTTACATAATATGTAATAAATTATATTTACCTTTTTCTGCATGGAAAATGCAGATGTGAAACTTTTTTGTTTTGAGCAGGTTCTTGGTTTGGGGGAAGGACCCACGTTACGGACCCACCTTAGACCCCAGGATGTGTTTCTGTCCGGCAGAGCACCTGGGCACGCTGGGCACTGCTCCCTGAGCTACGCGGCTGGCTCAGAGGGATGTGAAAAATCTGTAGGTGCAAATTTGTGTATTTGAGGCCTTTAACCACATAAGCAGCTACCCAAAATGTGCTCTACTTTTTTTCTTTTTTTTAATAAATGTTGAGACTAATGTTGAGTCCCTAGAATGACCCTTTTTTCCAAGGGTACCTTTGCCATTAAGTGCCGTGGTTCCTTATTACCACTTAAATCCTTGTAGCTTGTGTTTCTGCTCCTGCGGGCTGGTGTTCCTCCACGGCAGCCCCGTATCGCAGATGCGGGTCTGGCTGGCAGGGAGCAACCTGCCCACGGGGAAATGCTCCTTAAATCCCTCCCGTTGCTGAGCTGCAGGCGCGCGCGCGGGCAATGTAATTACAGTAATTAAGGCAGGTGTGTGCCGCAGCGCTGCCGCCTGCGCCGGGGATTTTATCCGCTCCGCAAGGCCGCGGGATTAAGAAGAAAAGCCCATGGAGCTGCCAAGAGGCCGGAGCTCCCTCCCGGCTCGGCCCAGGCTGCTGGCTGCAGCGCGGCCCCGCTCGCCCGGCGCTGCAACGCGCACCCGGCGCGGCCAGTGCCCTCCGCGTTCCTGCAAGGCCGCCCTTGGCTGCAGCAAAAATACACAAACAAACAAATAAAACGACCAAAAAACCCTTTTAACACCTGAGAACCAACGAAGCAGAGGCACGGAGGGCAAACCATGTCGAATGATATGCTGTCTGTTGTGACATGTTGTGATATTCCAGATAGCTGTTCTGTCCAGACAGGCCCCTGGCACAGTCGCTGGCATGCAGAGCTGGACCAAAGTAATAAAGTGCTAGTGCATCCCTCCCCTGGGCTGCATTACCCACAACTGCTTCAGTTTTATGTTCTGTTATTTTGAGAGAACATCACACTTCTTCTTCCTGGTTTTCTATTGATTCCACAGCTCCTGGTTACAGAATCTGATGCTTTGGCAGCTTTTGTTTCTTGTCCACTGAGGATCATCTCTCTTGTTGGAAAGAAAATTGTCCTATCCAGGCCCACTTCAGCCTTAGATGTTGGCCTAGCAAGGGGATGCCCACAGATGAGTTAAATTTGCCCCTCATAAAAATGCTTAGCTTCTCTGTTTCTCATTGCTCCTTCCAAGCTTAGCCTGTGGGTATTATACCAAGACATGTAGTTGGGGCTGGCATGTGTCTTCCAGATGTGAGTTTTTTCCCTGCCAGAAACATTGGATTCAATCTGAAGACCCTGCACAGTCACCCAGGAACTCTGGATATCCAGAAGTGCCTCTAAGCAGGTTGCCAGTCAATAACAAAATATTGTCTTATTGGAGTGCCTGTACATTGCCCTTATCTCTTCTCCTCTGTTCTCATCCATTTGCCCATATCTAGTGTGCCTGCCTTTCCCTCTCTTTTACCCTGAAACCCAGCAATTCCATTCAACTGATTTTGAAAGAGAGTGTTTTTAATAGAGGCTGAGTGGCTTGAAAAGCAGACACTTGCAAGAGCTCCATGTTGTCTATTTGCATATGAATGGCAAGATTTAGGGGAGGATGTTATTCCTGTCTCACGGAAGGCACAGAAAGTCATTGGGACCCTAAAGATTAGGTGGGTGTATCTCTATACACTAAAAACCCAAGAGCACAGCCTGCCATCTAATTAACACCCTTGTGCTGGATGAGCCATATCCTCTGGCTCCAAAACACCAAAAATACCAAAATAGGACTGAAAACCATTTTTTCAGGAGGGAAAAATACCCACTATCTCTATAGTGTCATGTTGAAATCAGAGGCTGCAAAGCACTGCAGTCCCTGGCGGTGTGTGGGCTCCCTTGCCCATGGCCATCGCGTCAGAGAGCAGGTCCTGGCGCCGTGGGACCGTGCGGCTCCTGGTGATGGGCTAGAGTCCAACCCAAGGAATGTCTCGCTCCTTGAACCCGGATCCGGTGGTAGCAGCACAACAACCGCAGCCCTGCAAGGCCCCATGTCCCTGCACCTCTTCATTTATCTGCTTCTTCAAAGCCACTAGGTAGTTGTCCCTCATGCATGGGTTTCTCTCCATCTTGCCTTTCTCCCCTGACCTATTTTCTACACTGAACGAGCGATTTCACAGTCATTTATTTCTTACTGGCTCTATTGTCATCATCAAGTTCTGGCTTAGACTTTTTCACCTTACATCTATCCTTTGTCTTACGCGAGTTTCTCTTTCAAAACACCAGTGCAGGATTTGGAAAGGGAAGCGAGAACTCGCATGTGAAACGTGACTGCAACGAGCCATCGAAAGGTGCATCCATCTGGTTTTGTGAAGGAAATGATACCGCTTTTAAATTGCTGGTAAAGCCTTTGCATTGCCGCATGCATGGCCCAGCTCCCATTTCCCTCTGACTTCATTAGCGCCTGGCCAAATCCCAATTCCTTCTGAAAATAATTAATTGCAGAAAAATTATCCTTATTAGTGTTATTCAGCCCCAACTGAATTTACCACAAAAGCAATTACCAGAGAGCCACTGAATGATTTTCCTATTGAAAACAAGACTGGCTTCACCACAGACACAGGAGGGAACCCAGTGTTTCCCATGGCCCCGGAAAGCCAAGGAATTATTTCAGTCACAGAAGCCTATGTGCAAATTGGGTTCCTGCTTCTTCACCACACGTGCTGCTAGCCTCATTGCTTGGCCTGGGCCAAGCACCAGGTGGCATCATGTTGGGAACAAATTTCCTGAGAACGTTCCTGCCTCTGGTTGGGAATGTGGTGCTTGTCCCTGCTTCAGCAAGCTGAAAATTGGAAATAGCTCAGGAAAGCCACTCAACATTTACCACCTTTTCTCCAAGTCACCTTGTCACTAAGGAGGAGCGCAGTGTTTTGCCACGTGGACTTTCCCACAAAATGCATACGACCAAGTTCTTGCCTTCTCCCCTTGCAAAATCATGGAGAGCTCTGTAACAGCAGCATCCTCTGCATGGATTTGTCGTGACGTGTAACCAGCTTCCAACCTGGCTCCTTTGGGATATGGAAGGGATCCACCTCTGCAGGTCGGCCTGCACATAGACAGCTGGGCCTGGCCTGGATGGCTCTTCGTTTCCCAAAGATTTTAACTCTTATATAAAAGCAGTCAGAATTCAGCTCTTTTGTTCGCCTTTTAAAAATGCAAAAGCAAAATAAAAATGATCTAATGTAGGAAAATACAAATTGTCCAGCACAGTCCTTTAAATATAGCACTGTGATTTCTACTTTAATAAGGGAGGTTAGTTTCTTTGGTTCCTTGGAGGCTCTGGCTGACACATTCAAGTGCAGCAAGAGCCTTATTTTGTTTCTCATTGCTGCTTTCTTCTTGCTGTCCCAGGAGACCGAGAAAGGCAATCCTACCATGGATAATCTCTTCCTTTGCATCCAATTACAGTGCCAGATATTGAGATGCCATGATAGCAAACAGGGTAAATTTGCCTCGTGGACCGGACACGTAGTTTTCCATTGTGAACATTAATTGATGAATGTTGGGGACAGTATGACTGATTTCTACACAGCAGAAACAGAGACACCAAAGGGTTTATTTAGGACATATAATAATCCAAATGATGGAAATTTTACAGATGCCAGGATCTGTGTATCTTCCACATGAACCCATGCAAGTTTCCTGGTATTGGGAATGCTTTTGCTGAGTCAGCAATAAAAATAATAAATGGATTTTCCTAAAAGTCCTGGCACGGTCCCCTTCAGGTGCTAATGAAGGTGCTAGCGATGGAGCTGAGAGAAGCGGAGACTCTGAGGCCTGACACCCAGGAAGCCCCAGGCGGCCACCAGGCAGGCTGGCGCTGGACACGTCTCATGGGTGGCGCGTCCTTGCGTGGCCGTCCCCGCGCCGTCCCCACAAGCCAGGTGGCAGGATCCCAGCGGCCCCTCAGGAGGGGGAGATGGCCCTGCACAACCAGGAATGAGGGTGCCAGGAGCTCTAAATACTGAGGTGACTGCTCTGAGCAGCCCTCCCATGAACCCCCTCATACTCGCTGGGCTTTGCTACCCTCCTCTTCCTCCCTCCTCACCTTCCATCCCTGACCCTGCCACTCACTCTCCTCTTCCAGGGATCTGTTCCCCCAGAAATGGTAGACAGATAAAAATACTAGCAGCACTTGGGCGCAGAGCACCTTGACATTGCACCCATGTGCACTTGTTGTTCAGGCAGAGCAACTGGGCGACTCTGCCTTTTGTGTCCCCTGCTAAGTCACAGCTAAAATTAACATTAGAGTCTAGCAGGACTCTCAAAGGGCAAAACCAAACATGTCTTGGAGCTGGAAAATGTATTATATTCAAGGGGCTAGTCCAAGCACTTTCCAAAAACCACAGGGTACGTCTCCTTCCCATCCATAAAACTTCCCTGACAGCAGAGAGCAGAGCTGTGCTGCTGACATCCTGCTCGCTTGCGTGTGTGAATATTCCCAGACAACTGTTCACACGTACATGTGAGCACACACAAATGTTCCTATATGCATATACATACAGGTATTAAAGAATAGCAACATGTAAAACACGGAGGATTTTATTAAATCATTTGGAGGTGGGGAAAACAGTGGAGTTTTGGAGGAAGCTGGTGAAAAACCTTTCCATAGGTCTGTATATGGAAATATTCTCCCTGCTTCCACTTCTTCAGGGTTTTTTAAATGTAATTAAGGTACTTGTTAATATTTCATGTTGTCCCATGGACAGCATTTGTGCAGAGAACACAAGGGAGAAAATGTGCCCCTGTCTAAACACTGATGCTTGAAATCTCTCTGCAGCCAGTAAGGAGCTCAGCTGTGCTTGATAACAAGCTAAAATGGCCAGATTCACCTAAAAAAAAAAAAAAAGAGTTTTGGCAAAGGTCCTTCAGAGAGGCAAAGAGACAGAATAGCTCCTTGACCAGAGCCCTCAATTGCCCTGAAATATCTGCCCCGATTTCAGGTGAAAATGCAGCTAGTTGGTTGTATTTTTACCTAACCTTCATTATATCACATAGCAGGAAGTAATTTTCATTCCTGATGGAAAAATGCATGAAAAATAATTGAGGCACTGCAAAATGACTGCAAACGCCTACGAGAGACTAAAAATATGCACCATTGTCAATACGAACTGCATCGGTTATTATTTCTGTACTGGAGAATACTGTTCTGTACTGTCTGTTTCTGGAGTTTGAGAAATGATAATTTCACATTACGCTGAAGAGTCCAGAATCTCTACACAAAATACAAATCCTTTTAGCAACTAAACAGTACATATTCTTGTCAAACTGTTGTTTTCTATTTGGTAGGAGATAGCCATGTTATGAAGAGAGCCTTGGCAATAGCTACTTTCCATTTGTGTTTTCCCAGCTACATTCTCTTTTTTCATCCAAAGCTTTTGCTTGGCTGAGTTCGACTTTTTCTGTACTTCTCAATTTTTTTTAGCTGGATGTTTGTAAGCGACTGTTTTGGATTGTGCTTATCTCCACATTGTTGCCATATCATTTGGATTTCTTGACCTTGGCATCCTGTCTCTGGGAAGACTGTGATATCAGCTCGAGGTGTCTTATCTCCACACAGTTTACGACTTCTTGGCCTCGGCATGCTGCCTCTGGGACCCAAGCAATGCTCAGCAGCGCCTACCAAGCGGCGCTTACACTCGAGTCGGGTAAAGGGGAGCACCAGAGCGCACAGCACGTATGAAAGTGGGTGGACACATCAAGAACTGGGACATAAAAAGGACTGCGTATTCCTGCCGTGCGTGCGGCTTCTTTCCCTGAACTCTCCTTTGAGAGATCATATCCTGCACTGAGGCGGAGCCAATGAAGCCTAGCTGGACTGGTGGTAACTAATCTTGCTGCATCTCTCCTGCTTGCTTGCTTATCTTTCTTTTTCCCTTCTTCTTCTCTCCATCCTATTGCAGTTATGAGAATAATGCTTACAAGGTTGTATGGCATTTGACTCATGTGTGTCTTAATCTCACTCTTGGGATCATATCAAAACCTCCCCGAACAGTGGATTGGGGCATTTTTATTGGTGTCACGGACAGGATCCCTGGAGACAAGAATGCCAGACTACCTTGTTATGAAACTTTTATGTTAGTATAAGCCGTGGTCTCCTGAGAGCGTATAGGAGAAATCTGGATGTTAAGGTGTGATCCTCTCAGGACAATAAACCCTCTGTAGAAAAGCTTCTGTGATAGTATAAGGTGTGGTCTCCTGGGAACATATAGGGGAAACTTGAATATTGAAGTGTGACCCTCTCAGGACAACAATCCCTTTGTAGAAAATGGCCGCCCATCAGGCAGCTGATGCTTGTGGTTATGTGCCCTCAGGGGTTGAAGAAATTGAGAAATTATATGATCTTTTAGAGGAGCACCGATCTTGCCCCTCATCCCAGGGACGAGATTGGGCAAAGAACCACTGGTTTCAACTGCAGAGTGTGGTAGATAGGATAAGAGTGTTGCAGAAGGAGGCTAAGGCTAAGAGGAGGAAGGGAAAAGCTATAATTTCTGCAGTGCTGGGAGCAAGTCTGGCAGCTGCGGTGGAAGAGAGAAAGCAGTTTTGTCAAGCTGATACTGTAATAGATTCCCTGCAGGTGGCAGTAAAGGCTCTGCAGGAACAGTTAAAGGAGAAGAAACAACTGTTGGAGGAGAAGAGGGTCCAAAACATGATATTAAAGAAAGAGTTGAGGAATCAGCTTCTGAAGGAAGTACATACACCATCAGAAGTAAAAATGATGCATGCAGAGAAAGGGGAACGGGAAATTTATCCCCAGGAAGATTTACAGAAGGCCAAAGAAGTTGTAGAAAGTCCCGTCCCTAAGTATTTGCTGATTAAAAGGGAGTATGTGTACGAGGACGATAGCACTGACTGTCCTCAGATTATCACCAAAAAAGTCCCATTCACTGCAACTGAATTAGCAAAGCTGAGAAAAGATTTTGCAAGAACTGCAAAGGAATCAGAGACAGAGTATGTGTGGAGAGTGTCTTTGTCAGGAGGGGATGAAATCTTGTTGTCAGAGAAAGAAGCAGAAGGATACTGGGGTCCAGGTGTGTTTCTAACCACCGGTGATCGCCGAGCTCCATGGTCATTGACTCAAAGAGCTGCGTACTGGGCTGGGGGGCTGAACCCCTTGGAAAGGGGAGATCCCCTTGCCATAACGGGGACGGTGGATCAGTTAGTGGAAAGTGTGCAGACGGCAGTTTGTCTCCAGATGATGTATGATCGGGAGCTGAAGCCCAACCAGGGTTCCCTTATGATGCTGCCTGTGGACCCAGAGAGGATGACTCCCCTGATACGAGGGCTTCCTGACTCCCTGAAACCCATTGGGATTCAATTACAAGGGAGGATTCAAAACATCCTCGATGGAGAAAGAATTACGGCCGCTCTGGAGGGGATAGTGACCCCTGACTATTGGCAGCCAGGGAGGAAAGTATGGACATGGCGGGAGATAGCCCAGGAGTTGATTAATTTTGAGAGAAAATATGTCCCTGTTGATGGATTGTCCCAAAGAACTGGAACAAGGGCTGTAGGGGCTGCAGAACGGATTAGTGGGCAGCAGTCAGTCCCTGGGAAGGGCCGAGACTTGGGGTCGATCCGAGGTCATAATTCTGGGAGAGAGAGACCCCTAACTCGACAGGGGCTGTGGCGGCTAGGGCTTCAGAAAGGTATTCCCCGGGATTTGATGGACGGACTACCGACCAAGAAATTAGAACAACTAGTGCAGGAATGGTCAGGGCAAAGGGCTGCTTTCAAACCAACCCCCAATGCGCCCCCCTTAATAGACCTTGAGGAGGAGCTGGCTGAGAAGAAGGCAATGGTGGCAAACTAATCCCTCTGCCCACCGAGGATGAGGGGGGAGGTGGAGGATGGATGTTTGTAAGACAACTGACCTGCAATACCAAAGGGGTTTTATTGATTATTGTTGCTGTAGGACCAAGGAAAAGACCAATAAGCTTTTTAATTAATACTGGGGCACAAATTACCATGCTAATGCAGACCAAAGCAGAACAAGGTGCAATCTCGATTCCATCTAGAAATCTAATTTTTTAAATGGCTTGGGAAAAACGCAGTCGGTGCCTATGACTCCAGTGACACTGGTTACCAGCAGAGGAAGACCCCGTCAACACCATGGTGGCCATAGGATCTTTGCAGATCAATCTTCTAGGCATAGATATTTTGAAGGGTAGGCAATGGCGTGATACCCGGGGAAACTCATGGTCTTTTGGTATTCC
>NW_010585023.1:254730-288926 GCF_000705375.1 Tinamus guttatus | reverse complement strand
TCCTGTATACTAGACAGTCACAGCATAAAGAATATTCTGTCTAACAACATGCGTGCAAATGTTCCAGGCATGAACTAGGACACTTCCCAGTGCTCCAGCACATCGCTGTTGAATATAGGCTAATAGATCAAAGACCAAGTCTTATGCCCTCTTCACAATGTGTTTGGAGAATATGACTCTAAACGTGACAAAATTGTTGTAATTCAAATAGCGTTGGAAGAATACTAATTCTCTGTCATTTTCAGTTACAAAAGAGGTTCCCTTTTATTTTTTTTTTCCTGTAGCCTTATTTGAGGTATGTGAAGTTATTCTGCATGGAAAGAGTTTGTGTTTTTGTTGCTTTTAATGAGAACTTTGCAGAGATTTGTTTCAAGAAAATGATATCAGCTTTCCAAAACGTTAACCCCTAACACTGGTTGGTAATTTCAAAATGCATTTATTTTCTGTCAGCAACACATACCATAGACTGTGCAATGTCCAGTGAAAACAGCCTTCTGATTCTGCAGTACCGGTGAATGTAAATGACTCCACATCTAAGTTGTGAGTCAACGTACTTGTTCTATCTCCTCTATTCTTTCTTTAACTTCCTTTTCAAGTGAGGAATGTCTGTTGAGGAATATTATGAATATCACAAACTCAATGGCAGTTTTTTTTCTGAGTCCCAGAAACAGTTTTAAATAGAGGAAAAAAAAAAGATCTTTAGTCTTTATTGCAGTATCTTGACACTTGTTCCAGAAAAGGTCTCCTTCTTCTTTCAAATATAATTGTGTTTAGCTCAAATAACTGTTTTGCTCTCTCTTTCTTTCTCTTCCCTGTTCTGGATATTGTGTTCTCATCTGTTTTTTGGCTTATTACCTTTCTGGTGCCTTTCATGTAGTAGTTGCCTACTTTCTTACCTTTCATGTAGTACTTTCTTACCTTTCATGTAGTAGTTGCCCTGTGTATTTGCTGCTAGCAGTTAGATGGGTTTTTGCTCGTTTACTTGGAGCAGAACTGCAGATTGGCTCCTTGGCTGTTGGACTCGAGGTCACAGGCACCTTGGGGTTGGTAAAAAGCTGCAGACAGAAAGTGCAGCTGCGCAGTCAGCTGGGGATGTCCCTGAGTTTGCCTGCAGGATCCCTTGGCCGTGGGATATGGATCCCTTAGCTTGGCAACGCGGAGCTGCTGCAGATACCTTTTCCAACAGGCACTGTGTGTATTTGTACATGTGTATGTGCTAATATTCTTGTCCTAAAAGGAGGATTTTTGTCTCTAAGAAAAGCCTCTACCAAGGTTTTGGTGTTTTACTAGCTGTGCTGCGATGTCTTCTAAAGGAGGCAGAGGGCAGGGCAGTGCTGACAGGACAAGCTCAGCGCTCTGCGGGCTGTTCAGGGTGGTGCTCTAGGTGGTTTTTAGTGAGCAATATGATATAATGTAAATGATGACACTGTTGAGGCAGGGCAGTGTGGGAGACAGTTAAGGTGTCTGAAGTGATTAATTAGTGCTCTGGTGACAGCAGTAATTGCATGTGATGGTGACTCCTGTGCATGTTTCCTTATCTGATGACAACAAACTCAGAGACATTCTCCTCCCTCTCCCTTCATTTAATTATGGTCCATAAGAGCGAATCCCTTTCCCTAGCGTGAGCACATCCTTCTCCTGCATGGGAAGGGTGCCAGTCCCACTGTGCCTCTGTGAGGCTGAGGTCTCACCGAGCCGAGGGGCTGTGGGGCTCTAAGGAACTGCTGTGTGTGCTCAGACAAGTGCACAAGCCCTGAGGTCGGCACCAACTGCGGGTATTAGTCCAGTTGCTTGAAGGAGGGACTTAAGACCACATAAAATTCCCTGTCCTGCTCTTGAACTGCACAAGGAAACTGCATTTCCTTTGGGCTTGCTGCTGATGAGAACCAACGGTGCTGAGGGCAGCTGTAGCAGAGAACCCCAAGCTGCTGGTGCTCAGTGGTCTCCGCTCTTCTCTAACTGCTCAGTTCATCTCGGCCTTCAGACATGCTCATGGAGCAGCCTTTAAGTCTTGTGCCATCCTTGTCTGTGCGGCATCAATCTTGTGAATTAGTGGTGAACTTCATTTTCTTGTGCAATCTGATGCCTCTGTCCAGCACTCAACAAAAAAGGAGCAGGGGAGACCCCAAGCTTGAAAAGTCCCCTTAAATGATTGCATAGCTCACAGTGCTCCACTATGTTATAGTCCTGCACCAGTGCATAAGTATGTGTACAGGGTGAAGTTGTGTGAGCCCTTCTTTCTAGTGAGAGACTTGCTGGACATGGCAGAAACGTTCTAATGTGGGGTGCTGATACCCAGAAGGAGGTGCTGAAGGCAAGTCTGGGTAAGAGCTGGCAGGACACGCTTGGCAGCAGCCATGGATGGCGGGGTAGTCCAGGTGGACTGAGAGAAAAGAATGAATCAATGACCAAACCAATAAAAGTTATGCAGAAATTCACAGCTGGATTTGTGTAGAAGCTTGTGCATTTTCTCCCCTTTTCACTGGGACTTAAACTTCAATAAACAGGATGCAATGAGCCTGCAGATTTTGAATTATTATGAAAATTATTTGCATTATGTGATTTGGACATTCAGATCACATAGGCATCTTGTATAATTACTGTCCTACTTGCTTAATCTGTCTAAACTGCATTAGCTCACTAAAGGACTTCATTCTCCCTGTTTGTGGGCCTTGTAGAGAGACTATTATTGCCTTCAAAGCAACCGTGCTGGCCTCTTAGGCCAGGCTTGGGAGCTGCTGCATTTGTGTCCAAGGGTCACAGAGTCAGTACCAACGTTATGAGGGTCAGTAACCGCGTTACGAGGGTTCCTGTATCCAGGATGAGTCTGTCAGGTCTATTAAAGACTGAGCACGCCCATGATACAGCAAGGAGTGTTTTCCTGCTGCATCTGACCGGTGACATGGTGGTGGAAATTTGAGTGCCATTATACTGGTGGGCAAGGACTTCACTGAAATGAAAAATAGTCAGGGGATAGGTGATCAGTAAGTTTGAAAAGGTTTAGTGTTTAGATTAACCTCAGGAAAATCATCAGTCTGAAAATATCTGGGATGTATTTAGCGTACCTACATTTGGTGACGATAAAAAAGGAAATAAATAATAATAATAAAAAAAAAGCTGTGAGGTGACCTGTTGCTGCCTGAAGTGGCTTTGTTAAAAGGAAAACTTTTTTTATTTCTGTTAGTTAAATCAGTTATTCATTTTATTTTTTTAAAGGAAAAAAAAACACAGAAACTTTGATTTGAATGTCTATAATAAGAAAAAGAAAAACATGGGCCACAGCTTGAGAACCACCTGTGAGTGAGTTGCTCTTTTATTTTTAGCTTGTTTAGTTTTGTGATGTGTTGGCATATATTGATTACGTGCGTAGATTTTTACAACGATGAGCTGCAGTGACTGAGAAGCACAAGCAGTGAGAAGCAAACAGAGCCAACAAGGATGTTATTTTTGTCTTCGGCTTGGATGCTGCTTGTGTTGTGCCGGAGTCTCCATACCTGTTTGCTGCTTAATTGCTCTGTTGTGTTGTTGTAATTTGAAGGGTATACAAATCCTTAGTGTCACATCCTATGTGTTTCCCTTAAACAAATTTAGTGTCACAGGATGACCTTTGTTCTTGGCTTTTGCAGTTATTTTGCTGCTGTTTTCCATTTAAACTGGTTCATAGAAATCTTTCCTAATTTTGAAGTTGTACCTAGATTAATTCCAGCTGAGCCATGAAAGCCTACACTTAAAACCTACTGTTTAAAAGTAAAGGAAAACAACCTCAGGGTTGCTCAGCTTTGCAGACTTTAACAGTAAATGGCTTATGAAAAAAAAGTTTTTCATTCTGCTGTTTCTCATGGCACTGAAGTCCAGTAGGAGATGAGATTAATAAGATTAATCGAATAACAACCAAATGTGGAGTATGGCCTCCACAGGGGAGGGTGGTGAGCGAGTCAAGGGTCACACTGAGTTCTGGAGGAAATAGTCCTTGTTTTCCTCTGCTTTTCCTCTGTTTGGAGTCTCGTCTCTCTCCCCTTTGTGTCCCATTTAGGAGATTGTCAGTCACAGGGTGAACAACTGAAAGTGCTTTGGATTTACACTAGCAACTTTCAGTGTTCTGTATTCTGCGTGAGCTGCTTTGTGGGAAAACCCTGGGAGCTGCTGGAGCTGAGCTGCACTGGGGTGCTGCAGGAGGGCTCTAGGACCCTGCTTCAGACCTTGCCTCCAGCAGCAGCCGCAGGGAGGCGCTGCCCATGCCGTCCTGCTGCGCGGGGCAGTGGGAATCGTACAGCTTATTGCATAGCACAGGAAAACAGAGACAAGACCGTGGCGAGGTTCCCTCCTTAGGCATTGTTTCTGTTGCAGTACTGGAAATGATTCAGGTATTCTTTACAAATCCAAATTAAAACTTCGCATTAAACTAGTCTGTATGGGAGCTCCTCCATTCCCATGCTGTAGTATCAAGCAGGGACACGTAGGCAAAGCCCCCAGATGTAGCCCTTGCTTGCTGATTGCTGCCGCACTCTCATCCAGTGCTCAGCTATGGTGAGCGTTCTTCAGTTCTTCAACTTGGTGTAATTGCCCTTTGTTTCAGTCAAGAGACTGGTAATTACTGCTGGGTGGCATGCTGTCTGCTTGAGCAGCAGTTGATTGAAACCAGTCATTTATTGTGGCAAAATCTTTAGACTTTCAGCAGTGTTTAAAGATAAGCGTCCTGTACATCAGTTTAGCCTACCCAGCCATCCATATATTAATGATATTGCCTTTCTTTATTCAGACAAATCAACTCAGACAAATCAAATCAATGGTTTTAGTTTGATTGCATTTCTTTATAGGGTTCATCTTACAACTTTCCTCTTTTAGTTTCTGCTTCCATGAACCTCTTTAATAAAATGACGTAAATACATTTCCATATTCTTTTAGTCCTTTATTATTCCCTTTTCTCTACCACTTAATAAAAGAAGATACCACTGCTTCATGAGGCATTTTAAACCTTAGTGATTTGGAACTCCCATTGCTTGCTTTATCAGTTATTCACAAACCATTAACTAGAGTTCAGTTAAAGGTATCTAAGTGCTTTGCTTATAACCAAGTTTTCTTGGTTACTAAGTATCTTATTTGAAGTCTGAAAGTGCTTATGGGAGTGACAGAAGTGATTACGAAAAGGAGGGCAGAAGCCTTAAATGGACAGGCCAGGGCCAGAATTCATCCGGGCGCTTGCCAGCGATGAGATGGCTGCTAAGTGATAAGGGGGGCACCCTTGCAGCAGTCTGGGTGGGGGGATGTTTGGGTGATTTTTAGACCTAAAAAACTCCAACAGGCGCATCCCATATCCTTCACGTAGAAGTGGACTAAAGCCCTAACTTAATAACCTGAATCTTGTTAAAACCTAGAGGTGGGGGCAGAGGAAAGGTTTGATTCGCTGACCACCGAGTCATTGGCAGCTTTTTCAGTCTGTTTGGTAGTCTTTGTACAAGGCCCTACCTGTGGTCACAGGTAGGGAGTTCTTCACACTTTAACACCCAAGAGCTGTGTATTTTGTTATTCTTGCTCTTCCAAATGATTCCTAGGAACCACTGCCTCAGTCTGTCTTATTGGGAGTCAGATAATGAGTGGTCCCAAGGGTTACTTTTCTTGGGCAAATAAAGACTCCACCTTTTAGATCGTGTTCAACCATCTTCTTATTTTACTTGTTTTAGGATCACTTAAAGCAGAAGTTTAAAATCTGTAAGATAAGAGCCTAAACAGACTTTTAAGCCTGTGGTCTGTCAAACTGAGACAGCAAAGATTCACAGTGTTACTGGTACTTGATGAGCAAGTGTGTGGTTTATTTTTTTATTATTATTATTATTATTATTTCCCTCTCATTTTGGTGGGATCAGCTGTAGTCTAACATATTCCACAGCAGCACTGTTGTTAGATTGCTATGACATGGCACTTTTGTCTTCAGGGCTCTTTTTGAAGACCTTAAATTTTGCAGAAAACTTCAGAAATTAAGAAGTTTGCCTTTAAAATCACACTGGGTAAGCAGGATGTAAATTGGCAGCAGTTGTTTTTGATATTGCGCTAAGACTAAAATCTCTGTCTGTCTTGATATTTCGAGGCCAAGATCTGTGCAGGCACTGGCTGATGCTTTTTACTTTTATTCCTGACATGTCAGCAGTTACATAACGTCTTTCTCTGTTTTATTATTCTGCCTGAAGTTTGTGGGAGTTCTTCTAACTGATGTATTTTCATGCAACAACGTGTTTCGGATTTGGCTAGTGGTACAGATATACATTGAGAATTATTTTTGTAATCTGTTCCCCATTTTTACAGAGTATTTTCTGTCATCTCAATTTATAAGTGAAACCATTTTCTCCCTAATTACACTATCTTGGCTCATATAATAAAGATTTGAGTTAGAGCAACCAACCAATGTCAGAGGAAGGTCAGGCGACCTTTCCCGGTGGATTCCTGCTCCACTCCTCGCCTCAGTCTGCGCCTGGGTTTGCTGTGTTGCCAAGAGGTGAGGCCTAGGAATTGTCACATAAATCTGATGTGAGATAGAAGGAGAGTTTGAACTGCAGTGTGGCTGTGGCTTTGGGCTCTTCGTACAGGTCTGAAATTCTTCTGCTCCTGACTCAAGACCTTTAGCTTGTTGAAACTTAGAGTGGATCTGTCTGGACTAAGGATCTGTTATATAACTGTGTGACTGCAGGGGATAGGATTTAGAAAAATCAAATAATATCACCTTGTTCTATGTTGTACATACACTGTTTTCTGTATTTCTCCTTTGTTGTTGTTGTTGAAATTTTTTTCCAGCTTATTAAACTACACTTGAATTTGACTGCTGCTGTAGAGACAGTGCTGAGAGCCCATGAGATTTGTCTGTCTTAAAGGCTCAGGCTGCTCTTCATCTTACTTTTTCTGGAGGTAGGTTTTTCTTTCAGGAACTTTGTCATTTGACTTTATTGTTCAACTTGGGATGAAAATGAGCAGTACCAAGTACAGGAGGGGGTGGGAGATGAATCCAAAATGCAATATCCATGTCTACGTTAGTCCTGGCTCTAAAAGAGATCAAGATTCCTTTATCTAATAGAGATAAAGCAGTAAAGGAATGCGCAGATAGGAAGATGGGTATCCTTGGAAGCAAGTTCATTCTCTGCCAATGCTCATGCTATCGTTGCATTATTTAATCAATAACATGCATAATGCTGTCTCAGGCTTGTTTGTGCCTGTCCTCTGGTGCAGGTTTTCCTGGTGAAACTCTAGTGAGACACCTTGCTCTTACGGGTTTGCACGGCACACGAAGAAGTGGATACAGAATAATACTGGGCCACTTTTGGGCCATATTATTACTCTCAAAATGAAACTTTTCTCAAAAACATAAAAATTGTTTTAAATTGATGCTTTTTGTGCAGGCAAAAAAAAAAAAAGAAAAGAAACTCTCAAATATTTCTTACTAAACTATTTTTTATATACCAAAAAAAATTATGAAATGGCTCAAGTAGTACTCAAGTAGGACATACTGAAAATGCAGAGAAAGGCAGACAGTTGGTTAATTTGGAGAGTCAGTAGAAACACAGTAATGGGAAGGGCATAGGGGGATCATGGCTCCAAAACACACTCAGTATTTTGCCAACAGCCGTCTTTGTATATTGTCATCCTGAACACTGTCACTCTGACAGTACAAACTATTATTGTCAATAATAGACCCATCTGTTGCTTATCTTAATTATTTCCCTTCGGGCCAGTTAATACGTTGTTCAAGAACCTAGCACCAAGTTGCTCTCCACAGATTTTTATCATGATTGCCTGGGTTGAGGGAAAGCAAAGCACTTTTAGAAACCTCCTCTAGTAAGGACCCAAACTGGAAACAAACCCCCTAAATAACGTTTTCAGGTTTATCTTAGTTAAACTGACAGGTAGGCACATTCTTGTGTGTGTTTACTTTACATAATGTGAAATTAGGATTTAGCAGTGTAAAACTGCATGAGAGCAGGCTGGAGGCAGGACTGAGGATCTAAGTGCTGAGAACAGAACATCTTCAACCTTGTTACTGCAAGGGTTGACCAAACAACTTGGTCATGTAGCCTTCCTTGACCACCTTGGATTTTAATGAAAACACTGTAATGCATTAGTGTATTTTACATATGGAATAGGTTAACATGTTCTTCTTAGGCTAAAATTTTCTATCAGTGAAAAGTATTGCAATAACATGAATTTGTGAAGTGTTTGGATTAGCAAAGTCCTAATGGGTAATACGGTGAGGAACGATCAGGCCCTGGCAGAGAATTCTAGTTGTTAAGTCTTTTCTAATTCTACCTGTTTAAATGGTAATTGTTAATAAAACAGGACCTTCAAGTGCATGGCCCTCCCCTAGTGCAAGGCTGAGTGCCTCTGCTGAGGTTGGCTAGTTGATACTTCAGCGCATGCGTACGACCTGGTTGACATTCATAACGTGCTTTTCTAAATGCATTAGCTGAATTTCTGCAATGACATTACAGTTCTCAGTAGATAAGCCAGTTGCATAGAATCTAGCACAGCGGGTTTATGAGTTCTGAAAATCTTGTTGGGAGATCGAAAAGGGGCCCTTGCCAGAATTCAAGCATGGAGGGAACCAGCATCATCCCCTTGTGGAAGTAATCACCCTGTATTTGCAGGGAGGCACATGTAGTCTCTACACATTCACATGAAGAGAAGCCCAGCTCAATGTGCGGAAATTAAGGGCGTTAAAATGAGCAGCATCTGGTCTTGAGAAAAAATGGAGTAAAATGAATCAGAGACACCATGAACCTTAAATTATTTAAGCTCCACCAATGGTAGTTCTCTGTAATTGCTTTCCCTTTCTGTAAATGTTTCACAGCTGTGAAGTTTCCAAGTGAAGAGCTAAAGTGCTGGCTATTGTACAAAACTTAAGGCCAATTTCTGCTTGCCTTGCTCACTTGTAAAATCTCATCAGGCCTGATTCTCCCCATCTTCTTGTGCTCAGTCAATTACACCTGTGCAAAGTGGTTGTAAATTGCTCCCTTTTATAAGCTGATAGAGGGTCCTTTTTTTTATTATTATTATTATTTTTTTTTATTCCACTTGGTGCCATGTCTATGAGGCTATAAAAAGTACAAGGCAGTGCAGAATCTGGCCCACCTTTTTTAGTACCAGAGGAGTCGTGCTTGATAAAGAACACCCATGGAAATAAAGGTTGCCTCTAATCTGTTGCCCTATGTGGGAATAAGCAGTGTGCCCTGTCATCACCTGTTGGTAAAGAAGTGTGATTAGCTCCTAGGGGCTGACGAGCAGGAACAGACTTTGAGGTAGCTGACCTGAGGGAGGAAGAGGAAAAACAGAAACAAAACCCTACAGGAGGTAGGTAGGGTAGGGCACTTCTATTTTTGGATAATTTAAAGAGTTTTCAGCTGAGTTTTTAAGAGTCAGGACCGTGTTGCATGAACTTGGAGGTAAGTATTTAAATACTTAGGTTAAATACCTGCCTGTGAAGTGTTGTCTATGCCCAGGTGATTGTCTGTAATTGCTGTATCTCACTGTGGCTCTTTCAACAGTTACTCATTTCTCTACGAGCTTATTAGAAAGGTCTCCAGCTGGTGATGTGGCTGGAGGAAGCAGACAGGCCTTGCCGCTATCACTGCTGGAAATTATCCCGTTGGCGCAAAGACAGGGCTTGCAGGTGGAGGAAGGGAAAAGCAGCTCTTGGTTGTGGAACCGACTGAGGCATTGGGCAGGTACCAAAAACATGCAACCTGCCCGTGCTGAGAAGTTGATGGCGGTGGCCATGGGCTTTGCTTGTATGGGATGCCTCAATGACCCTGTGCAAATGGGTCCCTGTTAGGGAGCTCCTTGCAGAGAGCTGAGCCCTGCCTGTGCTGAGCCTCAGCTCGAGACCTGAGGGGACCTGAGCACCTTGCCCTAGTGTGCAGCTGCAGCATGGGGGCCTGCTCCGAGCACTTGCTGAGGAAGAACATGTCTGAGGGCAACATTTCCCAGCTGAGGTGAAGAGCAGCGGGGACACGTATATTGGCCAACGAACCTCATCCTACAGGGAAGGAAGGTTTGATGCCTTGGCGCAGGGCTGCAAAACTTTGTCAGACTAAAACCCTGCAGATAGGGCCATGGCCACTGCAGGGTCATGCATGTGAGTTGTTTGATTCTGTGCAACAAAAAATTGACTTGCTGCTGTTTACGTCGCAAACTTAAATTCCATCCTCAAGTTGAGGAAGCCTGACCAGCTAGGTGATTCATTCCCTCTCTTTCCTACTCTAAGGTATCAGTTTCATGGTAGTTGTGTTTATGGTAGTGATGAATTAGTGTTTTAAATTATAACAAGCTTTGTCTTGTTATATGTTAGCATTTCTAAATTATTTTATTGTATTTGTATTTGTAATGTTATTACAGGGATTTTAAAACTCAGAAAAAGTAATAAAAATGCTTTTTATTTCTTGCATGTGCATAGCCACCACTTGAGGAAACAAGAGAGAATTTGAAGCCCTTAGAAGATTAGGATAAATATGCTGTGCTATCTAGATGTCTGTTTGTCTTACTGCCCTCTCTGGATTTGCCTACATGGGTTCAGAGGTCATGCATAGAGCTAAGTGAAGGATTTAGGCTTCCTCTGTCCCACCGTGTGTCCCCTCAGGTCACCGTCCTTACCCCTCCAGCTCCTGAGAGGGTCCAGTGACCCTTGCAGGGCTGCTAGTGCTGCTGCCCGTGTGAGACTCTTACGAGTGCACGGACAGTGAAAAATGCAGCTGAAACTTATTGGTGGTTGGAGACTATTTCCTTTATAAGAATTATACCTTGTGGACAGTATGAAGAAGATCCAATTGGCATTACCACTTCCACCCTCTGCTAAATAAGCTAAAAAGCTTTATCTGACCAAATAACTTGGGATTTTATTTGTTGATTTGAACACTGTGTGCCTCCCCCAAAAAACAGCCTACTTCATCAATTTTCTTGGATCTTTTTCTTTTATTGTTGTGTAATATGTGTAGGTTTATTATTTTTTTTATTAAAGAAACTAATTTGTATTTAATCAAAAAGCAACATTCTGACTGGGTCATTTTGAGTTTAGAAGGCTGAACTGAAGAAGGGGTTAGCACAGTGTTTTGCTGACATTCGAATCTATTTTAAGTGAATGCAAGCTTTGTAATAAATATTTAATGGGTAGCTGTTTGTGGCTTAATAGAATTAGATAATTCTATTAGAATCCTGTTTGGAGACGTACATGTACCATACATCACTGCCGAAGACATGGTTAATAATTTAGGCTAAGTGACTAGTAATTAGAAACACAGATTAAGTAGGGACTTTTTTTTTTTCGTTTCTTTTTTTCTTTGTTTTAGGCCAGCCAGGGACTTAAATGGCTCTGTGTTGGCTATGCAACAGCAACTTGGGCTCTGTCTTGCACAGAACTAATTTGGTGATTTTAGGACAAGCCTTAAATGTGATAACAAAGCATGAGGCCCCTGGGGTTTATTTAATATCTCATCCTCCAAGTTAATGAGATGGAAAATAGTTCACTGTTTATCTACAGTAGATTGAGCAGATGTTGCCAATTCAATTTTATGGAAAGCAATCTCTGAGAGATTGTCTTCTGCCCATTACTTTTTCATGGGTTGAGTCTCTGCTGTCCTTTTCTCAGCTTCAAGAGAAGGTTTCCCACCCTGGTCATGCATCTGAAAAAAGATCTGTGCAGCAGATCATGGTAAAGTTGGTTAATGTTAGGAGACTTTGCAAAGAAAAACCCAGAATTTAGTGCTGTAAATTGAATGGCAAGGAAAAATAATAAGGAAGTGAGACAGCACTGAGAAAAGTTGGAACTAAATATAGCACAAACATTTACTGTTAGCTTTGTTTTTGGGCATAGCTACAGAAATAGGGATTGCAGTATGTGCAGAAATCTCCCAGGAAACTTAGTGTGGGTGTGGGGTTTTGTTTGTTGGTTTTTGTTTTGTGTTGTTTTTATCAAGCCATGGTAAGATGGACAAGACCATGAAGAATTCTCTGCTACAGCTTTATTTTACCATCGCATGCTCATCTCCTTTTTGCTGCAGCAAGAGTAGGTAGAGACTGTAAAAGGGTGTCTGAGTCTAGGGCCTTTGTCCCATGAGATGTTTTGTGCAGCAGCCAGCGCCTCTGTCCGTGGAAATACTGAAGTTCTGGCTCACCTCCTGCTTGCAGCCTCCTGGGGGGTGCTCCTCTTGGTCTTTGCTCCTCTTGAGTTTGTTCTGTTCCAGTTGTGTTTCATACAGGGTTGCAATGTGCGTTGTGTTCTTGGGAGAACAGTACTTCACTGAGTGCTGCCCGTTCCACTCGATGTTCACCCCATGGAGGCGATGGGCATGGGTTGTTACATTAAGCAAGAAAATAACTTGAACTGCTCCTGTAACTTCTTCACATTCAGTGAGAATCTAGTAGGATTTCTAGCAAGCTCACCCTCGTTTCTAAACACGCATTTCGGCAACATGGCTTTGCACCTTCCACGTGTTTTATAGTTATTAACTAATTACTCCCCTACCGCTATGTAAGGTGTGTATTTTGGTTTCTGCTTGGGTGCCTGTGGAGAGGATAATAGTACATGGCTTTAATATTAATATGGACTAAGGCAGCATACAGCTTCCTGATCCAACTTGCTCGGCTAAACTTGGTTTTTGGTTTAGCTGGAATGATTACTGTCAAAGGTAATTACTGTCAAAAACGTAGATTTTTCAAAGATACATGCAGTCTATCTTTTTCCTAGTGTTGCTGATGGTTCACACTCCTCCAATAACATCTCCAAAGAAAATGCAAATACTGCATTTATGAATGTGGATCCTTATTATTAACCAGGAGGAGAGCTTGAAGGTTCAAGTCTATTCCTTGAGAATGGGTGTAGGGTGAAGGTCACCTCCCCTGGCTTCTGTGGTGAAGTTCCTGGGACCTCCTCAGCTGGTCAGCAAGGTGTGTGAAGCAAGCTAGAGTTGTCCCTTTCAATAGTTTGAAGTGATGGTGGGCAAATATTTCATGTGGGAGGGTTCTAGCTGATGGCTAGAAGAACCCCAACAGTATGGGTACAAATTCAATTAAATTGCTGCTGCATTGCGCTATACTTGGAAGTCAGTTTAATACTATCATCCTGGCAAGAATCCATGTGCGTAAAGACATGCTGGAATGAGGTAGGTGTTCACTTGGTATCAAGACTGTTGGACTTCTGACGTAGAATACTCCCTTACAAGCACCCTTTAGGAATGGATGAATGTGCTTTTAAGCTGGTAGCGCTGCAGAAGTCTATTGGCTAGAGCTCTACAGGGAAAAAGTAAATACTAAGAAAAAGAAAATAAAACCCCAACAAAACCACACAAAAAAGCTATCCTCCCCATCCCTATTAAAAAACTCAAATGCATCAATCCACAACAAAAACTTCAAAAATTAAAATAAAAAAAAATAAATTCATTGCTACCTTTAAATTCTCTAGCATGTTTGGCAGGAATATTGTTCTGGCATGTTGCTGAGCTCCTTAAAACTGGCAGTAGTTTACCTGCATAGAAATTTGGATTTCTTAAAAACCTGAATCTTTTCTGTGTCTGCTTCCTTCCAGTGCACTGTACAGACTCGGGGTTTCAGGTAGGTCTTTCGGTTGCTAACATTTCTGTGTATTAATGCTCATATAAACATGTGTATTAAGTAAGAACAAGCATCAGCAGATGTTCTCCTCTCAAAGGCTTTCTCTGGGTCTCTGAACTATCTGGGACCCAGGTAGTGACCCTTGAATTTCAGCCGAGGACCTGAGCAATTTGGGCAGCCTTGCTGCTCACCAGCCAAGGTAGAGGCAACAGTCACTGGTCTGCTTGGCTCCCTGTGAGAAGAGAGCAGTTACTGCCCCTTGGTGAAGGTTTGAGCCATTTGTCAAGGCAATCAGCAATACCCCCCAGCACAGTCATCTGTCCATCCTTCCATGGTCCACTTGGTTTCTGGTAGCAGAGTGAGCTGACAGGTTATGTTTGCTTTGGTTTGTTCTTGGTTCTTCCACACTTCAGAACCTCGAGACTGATTCAACAAATTCATCTAAATGCAATTCTCTTCTATCAATGGTTCTGTTTTGTTGCATTAAAATAGTTGAAAGGGACACAATATATACCTGAGCTCTGGTGTCATGCAGAAATCATTCCAGAAATACTGGTATTTATTGTGCTCTTCCTTTTCGCTCTGTTGAACTGCAAGTAAAGGGACTTCCTTGAGAATGTTCTTGGATTATATTGGCAAAAGGAAGATTTGAGCTAGGCTATTTTAGCAGGGCACAGCATTTGCTCTACCTGCTATGGCACCTGCAGACCAGCTTGGAGGGCAGGCAACACAAATCTGCGTTTCTGTGCATCTAATTTGCAGTTATAGTTTGGCTGCATCAGCGCTGAACTGTAAGTGTAGACAGAGAAACACTTGAGTTGATTTGAGCTAATTGAGTTGTTCAAGTGTTACCGATGAGTTCAATTTGCGCCAAGTCCCACTCGTCCTTGCCTTCCCTTGGAACAGCAGCGACGCGAGCAAATGAACGACACCCCCGAGCTCTCCTGAAGTGCCCACGGGTTGGGCGGAGGGATGAACTGTTGTGGCGGGAGGAAGCTGACGGAGGTTTTTCTAAAATGTGGTCATTTTTCAAATTTAACCGGCTCTTTAAGACATTTTTCTATCTTACTGCTGAGAGTTTTGCTCTGCCGTGCTTTCTCTTCTGTAGGCTGCTATTGAGAAAGTGTTACCAAGTAGCTGTTGCTTGCTATTTTTGTCTGATTTGTGATTGTTTGTATTTTAATTTCATGTTAAATTTGTTTATGCTTTTTTTTTCTTCCCAAACCATAAGTTCATCATTTTTCTCACTAAGAATGCCTTTTTCTAATGTTTATTTTAATGTATTTGCAGAAGTCTTATTAGGAGGCTTTTCCTGACACAGTTCTGTATAACTGATAGTACTAAGTTTTTTTCTTTGTTTAACACTAAAGCATGGGAGGTCTTGACAACATTAGTAGATTAAAAGCACAATTGATTGTAAAAACTGGAGACATTTTCTTCCAAATGTCCTGTTTAAATGTGTTGCACTCACTTGAAATGACTACTACAAGGGCTGATAGGTTTGTGTGTGCTAAGGGCAGGGCCTTGGGCTCCTTTATAGACAACAGGTGCTCACTGTGTCTTCATTTCTCTCGGGTAACTTGCTATTACCCGAGCTGGGGACGCAGGGGGTGCAGGAGCATGGAATTCCCAGGCTTAAATAAAAGCACTGGTGTCTTTTTTGACATGGGTTGTTTGGGGTGGTGTCCAAACAAGCGCTGCTGCAGTGTCTTGAACTTGGGACTCGTCTTGCAGTCAAAGTACCAGTGGAACTGGGATTTCCTTCTCTTTTTCCTGAAGCACCTTGAATCCCTTTCCCTGTAGGATTTAAAATGCTCTGCAGTGCAATAGTTTTCTATCATTGCTAAGGTGCCTATAGTCTAAGGCTGGGTCTGTGTAAGATGCTGGCTTTAGTTCATAGTTATCAAGGGAACAGTTACAGATTTCAGTCGCAGTATGTGGTAGAACTGTGTGATTCACCCAAGGCTTTTGTAAGCCTGATTCATGGTGGAAATTGCTCACGTGGATGTGTGTTTGGGTTGTTTTGCTTCTCCCTTCTGCTAACTGCATTTCACCTGCTGCAAAATATTTAAATGCATTGTGTGTTGTGGAGGGGAAAAAAAGTGCCTGTCTCTCTAAATTTGGGGAGCAATATTTGAGGTTTTTCTCCATCCCCTACCTCAGAAAAGAAAAAAAAAATCTGGAATAAACTTTCTCCATTCTTAGTGCTGCTTTTTCTTCTTCTGTTTCCACCTCTAATCAACCCTACTACTATGTCCAAGTTTATTGCATCTGGATTATTATTTTTTTTGACAAGATTCTGTGCACAGAAGTATTGCGACTTCTCTTCTATACAAGTCAGCCCTCCTATGTCTGAGCACATCGTTCATGTGGTGACAGGGGAGAAATGAATATTTGGAAAAATAGAACAGGGTGTGTTTTAAAACCAGGGGCCATGTCAGGAAAACCTAAGGGCAAATGTAATATGGAACACTACCTTTAATGTAGCTTAAAAAAAAAAAAAAAAGAAATTGCAAATGTACTGTGTCCTTTTAAAGCAAATGTAAACTCCCTCGGAAAGGCACAGATGGCATGGCTTCACACCAAGATTTTTTTGCTAGTATGTACAGCTGTCTATATTTAAAAAAGAAAAAAAAAAGGCTTTATTTTCATGAAACTTTACTGGCAGGTTAGAGTGCACTGCACATGTAAACTTGGAGGAATTATTTGCTAACAATTCATTTGTTAGTTATTGGCATCAGAGGCTATCGGAGTGCAGATGGAAGCAGCGCCAGGCTGGGCCATGACTTGCCCGTGCTGTCCCAGATGAGGAGGGTGCAGCTGCCCTCGCCCCGGGCGCGGAGGAGCAGGAAGGGCGGGAGAAGCTCCCAGCACGGTCCCGTGTGCGCAGGGCCGCGGCGCTGCTCCCCGCTGCAGCGCAAGGAGCCACACGGGCTCGTGCAGGGCCTGCCGGGGCTGGCGCCAGGGCAGCTTCTGGGAGCCTTGACCCAAGGCAGCGGAGAACACCCGCAGTGATGTGTCTGCGTGAGCTCCGGTTGTCCCAGCAGCTCTCCATGTGAACATGTACTTCACCCTTCCTTTTAAGAGAGGACCTTGGTTGAAATGTGTTCATATTGGGGGACTGCTGCTCATACTGCATTCTGGAGATGGTTCTCCAGACAATCTGGACATGTTAAGCATGGATAGGAAGAGGTGAGATTGTCTTGCTGGCAGCAGGCTGCAGCCCGCTGTCATTTTGGCCAGGAAAAGCTGAGGAGGTGGAGCTGATGCACCAGTGTATGGATATACCGGAGAGTGAGAGCGTTGCCTTGGACAAGCTGCTTCTGCAGGGATCGTGGCGGTAGCTGCTGTGAAGGAGCTATGGTCAGAGCCGACAGCCTGGAGCCTGTGCTTAGGGTATGAGCTTTTATTCAGGGCACTAAAGGGAAGAGAAAAATGGCCTCATAATTCCCCTTCTCCAGGCTGTTTATGCCATCTTCATCTTCCCTCCTGTCTCCATCCAAAGGCAACGCAAAGCTTTGCGCATCTAGCACGTTAGGAGAGAGCGTGGCTGCAGCTTGGTGTTCTTGATGCTACTTTGTTATGGTGGTCAACAGATGTGGAAAATGTGGAGGTCCTTGTTTCCCTGGCTCTTGGGCGGATGCTCTTAGAAGATCTGCTTGCACTTTCTCAGAGGCCTGGAACTTGATGCTGCTTCAGGATTAAAACCAAAAACATGTATTTTGTGACATGGATGTGATCAACCACAGTGCAAAATACCAATTTGAGAGAGAGAGAAGTATCAGCTGTGGTAAGTGGTTTGTTTGTGGTATGATACTGCATTGGCTGGTTGCTTTTGTTACATGAGACAGGGGCCTGCAGATGGAGCTGACGGCCAGAGGTCCAGAATGAGCGTGTTGCTCGCGTGCTGGGGGCCGTGCTGCGAGCGGGGCCGCGTGCCTCGCAGGCCGGAGCCGCTCCGCGCGACCCCGCCGTCACTGGGGGCTGTGCGGGGCCAGCAGCCGCCATGGCCACTGTGCTGAGCCACCTGAAGTCGCTGTGCCGAGAAGCAGGAGGTTGCCCTTGGGCTGAGCTATCAGCCTTGACGTATGAACCAGCGCTGTCCTTGCTGTCCTACCAGGGAGCTGCTGCTGGGCTCTCTGTGCCCTGCTCGTGCTGTGGCTCTGCTTTCCCTGTCTGCACAGCTTGTGCATGTGGCAAGATCATGTTGTAAAACTGACTGTATGAAGGCTTAGTGTCTATATTTTCACAGTAGGAATTCAAAAGACTAACTCAAGCAGTTTCATCCCACCTTTTACTTTCAAGGTTACAAAAGGTAGGACTGAACTTCTGAGAGGGACAATCAGTGTATTGGGGCTAATTAAGTTTTAATTATTTAATGCTTCCCCATCACTGCCATCTGTGTTCACTCGTGGGTGACTTTGCAGAGTTGCTCAAGTCCTGGGGCAGAGTAGAATAGGTGCAAGAGGCTGTTATCCTCAGATAAGAGAACAGCTACAAGTTGGCAGGGATCTAGACTTCCAACAACTTCCTTGTACATTGTCATACTGTTCTTCTGCATGCTGTGGGGGCCCTGCTTGTGCAGGAGGGATTGGACCTGATGATCTCCAGAGCTCCCTTCCCACCTCAATCCCTCTAGGTTTCTGCTTTTTTAGATGCTGAAATGAGAGAGAGGCAGGGAAAAGTTGGAGCTGTTGCCTTCGGAAAGTGAGCCTGATGATGTTTTTAAACAGAACACCGTGTTGTTATTCAGTGTTTATAAAATAAAATCCAAATGGCAAATACTTCATTTGGTTTGGATCCTTTAATGCCTTAGAGGTAATGAGTTTTGAAAAGTTTGTGTTAAGCTGCGAAGACTGCTGGGCCCAGCACGGGCCATCCAGCCCAGCGGGAGCTCCGTCCTGCCCACCCCTGTTCCTAGTCAATGCTCTGTTATTCCAAGTTATGTGTTTGCTACAGGGTATTAGGAAGGATGCTACCTAATTTCCAAAGCAATAATGAGATAAGCAGTATGCTTTTTTTATTATAAAAAAATAACTATTTCCTCCACTGAGTTAATGCTTCTTTTATATACGCTTAGCACCCAGGAGATTGACTTATAAATCAACACAAAATTGAATGGAAAGTGCAAAGTTTTGAAAACTAAGATCTGTTAAAGAGCCCAAGACTTTTCCTCAATCTGCAAATAAATTTGAACTTGCTTAGTAATGTCCTTGTTGGACTGTCATGTTCTCTATTGATTTCAGTTGATTGAAAAAACATATAACAAGAAAATTAGAAAGGAGTAAGAGTAAAAAAAAAGGAATATATTCTCTATTAGGTAGTTTACATTTTTTCTGAAGATTGAGTTGATGATGCAGATGGTCTATGCAAGCATCATTGTTTTAGGTTTCTGTTGCTATCCAATACAGTCATGGAAGAGGTTTGCAGTGCTTAAATATTCAAATTGGTAAGGATTTTGGTACTCTTTCAGATAAAATAATGGCATAAAAATGAAATGGTCTGTGCTCTTTTTGTGTTTTATTAGGTCAGGTGGGACGTGGGGGCTGTTGTGTACAATCGGTGTTTCTCAGCGCCTGAAAAATGAGGCATAAAAACGTTAATGTATCAAAGCTGCCTTTCCAAGTGGTTGTTGAGACCAAATAAAGTAGTCGTATGGTATGACCTCAGCGTTGGAGGATGAATTCACTTGGTCTGAAAATGGATCTCTCTGGCAATTGGGTTGAAAAACAAAAGAGGTTTTGGCCTTGCTTTGGCACACGTGCCGATGAGCTTCCCTGGGTGTTGCAGAGGTGACTTGCTTTCTCAGGATGGCTAGTTGAGGACCTGCGTATGGCACCGCCGAGCTGGATCTCCCAAACGGGCGCAGCTTTTCCAACCTCCCGGGCGCTGGCGCGCATGTGCCTAACCCTCCTGTCTGCAGAGGCTTCACGTGGGCATCCAGCGGCTGGGTTAGGGGCTTTTCCAGGGATGGAGCTGCATGCTGAAACCTGCTGTGGAGCCGATGGGAGCAACTGGATCCTGTGAGGGGCAACTAAACTTTGTGCTGCAGTATGGAAGTAGTTCATGCCTATAACTTGCAACTGAAGTCATTAAAAATGTTTGTTTTAAATATGGCTTTTGGTATTAAATAATGATGACTTTGGAAATGCCCTGGTGAGCGAGTGTAAGTCACAACTTGACTTTTCAGAGCCATAATTTGCCTTGAGAGCATATGTGAGTGAGCAAGGCAATTGAAGGTAAGATACGGAGCTTCTGGGGAGTTTGTTCTTGGGATGAACAGTTCAAGCCAGCCTTTATGCTTTAATAGCAAAAGCAAATAGAAAAAAGGCTAAACAGATAGGGGAATTGAGGGCTTTGCAGCACCTCAAAGAAATGCCAATAACGGCTGTAGAAATGTCATAAATCAAACATACAAAATAAAGCCTGACCTTAGCTGAAGACATCTAAGCTAGCTTTCTTTGCTGGAAAAATATAGAGAAGCCGTTATTAAAACAAATCCTTCCATCATACCTGCTTTTGCTGCAGAAAACTCAGTCTGTTAAAAACCTGGACACTTGTTCTTCGCAGTTCTTGGAGAGGAGCCCGAGGGCCAGTGCAGCTGGAGATGGGTCATGTTAGGGAGGCTCTCATGGGGCTGGTCTGGCTGCATGCAGTGTTCGGCTGCGTCGAGGCCACCCGTTATGTGTTTCCGAGGCTCCTCACGTGGGGCTGCAGCAAATGGCCAAGAGATTCTATTTTAATGACTTGCAATACTGTTTATCCATTAATAAACAAATCACCACCAAGAGAAACAAAACAAGAACCCAGGAAGCTCTGCAGATCATTGGGGTTGACTAGTCCATGTCTTGTTCTAGAACTGACTCCATCCAAAGGTGTTTTTTGAAGGGTCGTTAGACAAGGGGAAGGACCCATGTGTGAACAAGTGCCAGTATCCTGAGCTTTGAGGTGTTACAGCTATAGTTGACTTAAGTGAACTACAAGGAGAGCTTCTGTTGAATTATAAAACTGGGAAAATTGCGGACACCAGCTAGAGAAGAAATGAACACTTTTTTTTTTCTTTTTTTTTTTCAAATTATTCCTGAGAGTCGATAGGTTTCTACTAAATTCCTTTTTTTCAGTTTGCCTGAATATGACTTTTGGTTTTAATTTCTAATAAATGTGGCTTGTTATATCACTTGACTCTTAGGTTGGGCCTTGTACACCCATCTTCCTGAAGAGCAAAGAGAGACTTGGGTTTGCCTGACGGGACCTCTGTAGAGCCCAGAGACTGGGCAGGGGCTGGTTGTTGCAATGTGAAGAGGATGGTGAGAGCTGGCTGCAAGCTAAGCTGGCCTGTGACCTGAGGGAAGCTTTGCTTGGGTCAGGCACACTGATCTCGTTTGGGTCGGGTCAGCAGTCCTGTGCTCTGTGAGAAGAGAAGACCTAGTCAGATGTGAGCATCAGCTGAGCTCTGCGTGGTCGCTGTGACCCAAGGGAAGGCATCTACCTCTGAGTCATTCAGTTCATCACAAGGCCAAATACCTTGACACCTGGCCAGCTTGTGAGAGCAGGAGAGGAGAGCCACCGTGGTCCTTATAGCAGCGGAGCTGGGGTTTGAACGGAGCACAGGCAGGAGGCAAATCATGGCCCTGGAAGGACACTCCTCACTCGAGTGCACAGTACGTTAACTACAGCTCCATTTAGCATAATCATCCCTGACTAATGTGAGGAGGAGGGAGGGGGCTTAAGTGCTGAATAAATAAATTACTTAATTACATATTATCAGAGAGGAACAGATGGTCAGTTTAGCGTGTTTTCTGCCTGCTGATGCTTTCAGCAGAGGGTAGATCTGCATTGATTCTTGTAAGGAAGATTTCACCATCGATAACTCATCTGTAGGTGCAGCAAACAACCTGCTGCTGTATCGTTGAGGTTTGCCTGTCAGTTCTCTTCCAGGCAGCTGGAATGCCTTGATGTCATCAGTGATTTGTATTTTATAAGATTTTTCTTCTTTTTTTTTTTACTGTAGTAACTATGTGTACTTATTTTAGTGTTTGTTGTTCTCAAAGGTGAAGAATGATTCAAGGCTTCCGAACCAGCAAAGTTTGGAAGGCTGTGTTTCTTGTCACTTGTATGTTGTGCTATATAATGTTTCAACATAGAGTTGGCAACACCATGATTAGCAATCCAGATTCCAGTTAAAGGAACTGGATCTTGTTCTTTGGACTCATTCTGATGGTGCCTGATGAACACTTGGATGCAGTCCTTATGGTCAGCGGCCAGACCCATTGTCATCTTCACCTACCATGCCTTGAAGCCTTGGTGTTAGGAACGGAGCCTTGGGTGGGCAAGTGAGACTAAGACAGGCTTTTCTCTCTCTTTTTATTTTCTCTCCCCCCTTTCTTTCCCGTGAGTTAAAATACATCCCTTCCACTTTTGTATGGGCAATATCTGCACAATATTATTTTAGCTGTTTTCTTTGATAGCTTTTCTGTAGTCTGAATGTGAGTTGAAAGAATTAGAATTCCCAATTTCCTCTTCCCCTGAGGAATGCAGCAAATGAGTATGCCAGTGCAGGAAGCGCCTCCCGCCCCATCAAAACGACAGACCATCATGAGATCGGGGTCCCTCCTTGCCTGCCGTGACGAGGAGGCCTCATAGACCTCAGGGCAGGAATGGTGCAAGGTGCCGAAGAGGAATACACAGACACATGAGATGCAGCTAGACAGGATGGACAGTACTCTGAGCTCTTCCAGCACTAGGTGAAACTTGTTTTTTCTTTTATTCAGATTTGCCTTAAAATCTGCATCCAATTTGAATGAACTGGAATATGTTTCAGGGCTCAAGCAGCATGTCTTCTATCTGAAGTAAAAGGCAGATGAATTACAATTAGCTGTTTCCATTATAGTCTTGTCTCCACCTGGAGTTTTCATCAAAATAGCTGGGAAGAGGGATATAAAGTATGATCAGGACTTGCCTACGAGCAACAGTGTGCTCATTAGCTTGGCTTAGAACAAGAGGGAGGGAGCAACTGCAAAATAATTGGCCTGATGTGTACACACACACAGGTATAGGTATCTGCTTTGAACAGTGAATGATTTCTTTGTGGTGAATAATCAGTATGGACTTTGGGAGGAGATCTATATACATGTCTTCTGTATGTGTAAGACGTAATATGAATAATGTCTGCGTTCTTTATCCTTGATGACACTGATTGTTTATCAAGTTACTGCAGTAAAAGTGCTTCCAAAAGGTTTATCGTGATGCTTGTGTAGTAGTCGCAGTGGTTTTAAAATGTTTGTTTCATAGTATTGCTTCATCCTATGCTTAACTTAGCAAAAGTTTCTTAGGTACCAGCAGTGCGAGATGAATTTGTGGGAAGTCAGGGAGGCATCAGTTTGATGATTGAGGGATAATAAAATGAATTAAATTTCCCACCCTCCTCTTCCTGTTGATTTATATAGAGGTGTTTCAAGGCATGTCTTGCACCATGCATGGATAGTTCTTTTTCTTAAATGACTAATAAGCTGGTGTTTTTAGACCAGACCATTTTAAAGCTCCGTTCAAATTACTTGGTGTCTTAGGTTCCTAAGATGGCACTTTTGTTAATTGGCTTCAGGACAGTAGTATGAGGTACTTGCTTGTCTGCCTGTCGTCTTCCTGACACCTTGATGAGATGGGTAGCTTGCTGCCCTTACCTGTCCAACTGGAGTAGGGCTGTTGAACTGCAATCTGCTCGTGTTGCTCAGCTGCTGCGTTGTTTCTTGGTGTTTTGTTGCCCAGCTGCCGGCACATGCCGGTAACACCGTGCTCCTCATGAGGCCGCAGCTAGGGTGGGAAAAACACTCTGAGCTTAGGTGAGTGTGTCTGTGTTGTCCCCGCACTTCACCCATGGGCAGGAGGTGAGGGAGGGAGGATTCGTGTCCTGCTTTAACAGTGAACTGCCAGGGAGGGGCAGGAACCTGGGAACCCATGGGCAGGGAAGCAGAATTGGACAAGGCAGATGTTCCTTGGAACTCCTCCACCTAGAGCATAAGCATCAGAGTTGTCATGTTTTTCCTGCTCTAAGGAAGAAAATGCCAGTGATGTTTCTTCATTAATTTAAACGTTGCCAAGAAAAACTAGTGGAAAACAAGGCATTCAAATCCATAAGAAGGAAACAGCGTGAAGCCCAAGGCTCAGGGATAGTACTGGTTATGCTCAGTGATAGCTTCCTGCCTGTTCTATAAACTTCTCAATATAAAAAGCAGAAGGGTCTGAGGGAAGAGGAAAACAAACCATTGCTGCAAAAACAGCAAGTTGTATTGCAGTGAGGCCCAAAGCTTATGGGATTCAGAGGAAATGCTGGGCAAAATCTTTCAGAGTTGGCAGGGCAGGCATGTGAAGAGTGAGGTGGGATTTTAGTAGGCATAGGAGCTGTGTGCTTGGAGTCCAGATGGACTGGGGTTTAGGAGGAACCTTTGATTAATTTCAAGTGCTGTCTTGACTGCCTTCCTGGACAATTCTCCTGTTTCTCCCTGGTACTGCTGTGATGAAATGAAAACAGTGAAATAAAGCAACTGTGTGTTGGATATATCAGCTCTCCTGTGAAAGATTCTCCCTGCAGGATTTATCCTTTTGGGTCTTGCAGTACTGTACAGATGCATTGCCTATTTTATTTCCTTGGCAAGTAAGGACAGAACTCAAGGTATTCAGAGAAGCTAAAGGAGGTGGCACATTTAATCTGGGAGCGAATGTGACGGGCAAATGTCCTGAAGTGGATGCCATTAAACCAGTGAAGGAGACGTGAACACGGGGCAGCAGCTATCAGGAAAAAGTCGAAGTCTTAGCAGTAGTTGGTAAATTGAGCTTTTGTAGGGATGCGTAAACACTGAGAGCGTTCAAGTGCAGGTAGAGCGAAGTGCTCAAGGTAAAAAGAGAGGTCTTGAATTATGTGGAATGACCTTGAAGCCACAGTTTGAACCATCATAGAACATGTTCAGTGCCTTGTGTTCCTGAAACGAACCTCTCTGAAACCACTGTGACTGTAAATAGCCTCCTACCTAGGTAAAGGGGCAGGGAAAGCCCCAAGCCACAGGGCAGTATTAGCGGTGGCACTACTGTGACCGGGCTGTTTTCTGGTGGGCATTTGGCTCTTGTTGGCATGGACATGGTTGTGCTGACACTTGCCAGAGACCTCACTGTACCAGGTGTTCGCAGAAGATGGATTGTTCTGCATAGGGGTTGGCACAGAGCATTTGAAAATAAGGCTTAAAAATAGATTTCAGATGAATAATTATGATTATTAATACAGAATGGTATTAGTGAGTTGATATACTTGCTATCTTTCTAATATTGCCTAAATACTCTTATTGGAAAACCTCCCAGCTGCTAATACAGACAAGTTAGTGGACAAATATTTTGACACTTTCTCTCTTTCTTCCCCCAAGTTACAGTTAAAAAGTTCACGTTGCTCACAGGCACTTAGAGGGCTCCTCAGTGAGTGAATCTTCAGTAAATCAGCCTTGATATTCCTTTTTTTTATATTGCGCATCACTCCTAATTCCAGCTTTTTTTTTTTTTTTTTTTAGGATGATATAAACTAAATAACAAGTAACTGCTGTTGTTCCTTGGGTACTTGTAAGCATGAGAGTTTCTTGGTTTCTTGTTAAGTGCACTGTCATTGAAGTGTCAATACTAAACCCGTGTTTCACTTAGTTCTGTTTCGTTACTTACAAGTTGACAGTAAATGATGACAAACAGTAAAATTCCCCAAACTGAAGGTAGTGCCCTTTCCTTCTGTCCAACTTGTTTGAAAAATAAAATTTGCCTGTGAGGCATGTTAATGACTAAAATTTTCCCTGTAGAAATCTGATAGAAATGATACTGATTCTGGTGCTGATACTTATTTTACAGGTTCTGGAATAGCAAGTGTTTTTCAGAAAAACAGATTTCTTCTTCCACAGCTTGCTCAAACTGTGTGAGTCCCACTGCTGCTCTCCAGCATTTTTGTTGGCAGTAAGGAAAACAAAGATTTTTAATCTTTTTTTTCAAGCTGTTCACAAACGTGGTTCCTCGGTGCCTGCTATCCTGCATGACAAATGTAGGTCTATTTAGAAATTCATTATGGGCCCCAGCTCTCTCTAGTCTATTCGTATCCCTGAGTTGTTTTCAAATGCTTTGACCTCAGCTATTCTGAAGAGCTTATTTCGGTCTGTGGCTGTTCTGAAGTCGAGAGTTTATTTAAACTGGCCAGCTCCAAGAGGTAATGCAGCATCTCTGAAATTGCCAGGGAGCCTAAATTAGGTTGTCAGAGTCAACGTGCCGTTCTGGTGAGTCTATTAAAATCTTAATAACTTTTAAAATTGGGATTCTGGGTAACAAAACATTGTCCATATGCATTAGATGTTCAGTAGATAAATCCATTAAACTCTGTCTTATCTCCTGCTCCTCTCTGTTCCAGGCTGCCCAAAAGTGGAGGTCAGAGGAATTTTTGTAAGTCCAATGACTGCCTCTAAAACTGGAACTGCATAAATTGGTTATCAGCCATTGAACTACATGCAGCTCATTCAAATAAATCCTGCCAGGCTAGGAAAAAAATCTGCTTTGCATGGAGTGTCCTTATGGATGGTGCGTGGAGGGCTGTTCCTGCGAGGAAGCTGCTTTGTTTGACCATGGCCCAAGTCACGAGGGGGTAGCTGGGGTCTTGTTTGTCACTTGTTACTCTTGAGCTCGCGGGCCGTCCTCGTTGTGGGGGACGTGTCTGTTAGACAATAAAAGCCCCATTTTATATCTCAGCTGAAATTGCCTGCATGAGTCCTGGGAAGTTAAACTGTTCTCCCCTTTTCCCTCCTTTTCCCAGCTCAGGCGACAGGTACCTGGCGGGGGGAGGCATCTATAATGCATGGCCCTAAATGGGGATTCCCTCCTACAGCTTGCTCTGAACAGGAAGGAAAATTCTTCTGCCGCAATTCACACGTATCGCTTAAGAAGTTTTTCTCCTTGATTAATAGATGCGAGTGGGAGGTCAAAATGGAACTTCTTAATGGGAACAAAGTTGCAGCCTTAATTATGATGGAAACTGTGGATTACTCATAATAATCAACCGAAGTTTGAATGTTAAATTTGACTGGCAGAAAAACATCTGTCATGATTATTACTATGTATGAGACCAAATCCATTTACAGACAAGTAGCAAGTGATTAGACAGAGCTAGGAGAAGTAAAAGGACTTTTATGAGAAATTTCTCATAATTCTTTCCTTTCAAAAAGGATAATTAGTGGCCTTTCAGATACTTCAGCCATCATTAATGCTCTCTGAACAGTGAAATAAATAAAACCCAGGATGGTCATACATGACAGCAGTAGCTGCAATGAGCTCTGCTCTACTGTTCTGTGGTTTTGTCATTGTTATCTTGCTCGGTGAGAAGTGGATCTAAGCAGACCATCCCCTTAATTTGTGCAGCAGCTGATAACGAAACGAGATGGGCTGTGTGTAGTGCAGAGAGCGTGTGTAGATGTGCAACTCGTGAGAGCAAACACACCGCCTTGGCCTGCACTCGTGGGCTCCTCCATGGTGGGGGCTGGTGGAACGAGTACCCTAGACTTTAAAAGTACTCTGAAACATGAATTGAAGAACATGGCAGGGAGCTAAAATAGGGTAAGAGTCATTATACCTGACCTAAGAGAGTATCATCATTGGAGATTGTAGGGTATATATCAGACTTCATGAGAACTACTGTGTGTTGCTTTGGTTTGTTTGTTTGTTCGTTTTGGCTTTTGGTAAATACAAATGCTATGTTCAAAACTGTCGCTTAATTCTCTGGACTGCTGTCTATAAATTTTCCTGCCTCAGTGCAGAAGGGTGAAGTTTGGCTTGGGGTCTTCCTAGGAAACACAAATTTTATCTACTGAGCAATGCAAATGCCAGCACTTCATTATCACCGAAGCCCTGCTATCAAAGAATCTGGATCAGAGGATATTAATGACATCATATGTTGATGTTTAGAAATAACATTCTGCAGTGAAAGAAGAAGTGCTAATGACAAGTACTTCTGCGAACTGTAGCCTGTGGTGGCTTATCTATGGATTTGCTCCCTAAGTGTTTAAATATTTCTTCTGTCTTTTTTGTTTGATCAAACAAAGAGTTGATGGAAGATAATTCTGCTAAGAAGGTAGTTAGTTGGTATTTCACTCTGCAGTTCATCTGAGTCCACTGATCCCAGGATCAATGCTTGTTTATCAGGGAATTCCAAGTAAAGCGCAATGTGCAACTCATTTATAGGAACCGGTAGATGAACAGTTTTATGCTCGAGCACTTTACCTACTACAGACCATATCTCTAAGGAGATAAGCACTTCTGTACAGTATGATATCTATTTCCATTTATCCAAGGAGCTTTGCTGGCCTTCTACAACTTTGCGAAGGCTGAGACAGTTATTTTCTAACATGGAGATATTGGGGTGTATTTGCCAGTGTTTATGACCGCAGTAGAAGTATATCAGGAGAACTTGTGTCTGCACAGACAACACAGTCCAACAGCCTAATTGCTCTTCAGATTAATGTAATAGTGATTATTAATCAATGTAGGGACCTTGCTGTGCTCTGTGCAAACGCTTAACCTGGGGAGGCGGTGAGGGAAACGCTGGAGCACTCGGCATTGACGTTCCCTCTTCCTTCCCGGCCTCTTAGCTGCGATTACCCCTGGGCTCCCCAGACTGGTTGCTCTGGCCAAAAGGCCAAGCCAGGGCCTCAGGTGGGACTGGTCTTAGCAAAGCTCAGTTCCAGGTGTGAGAATGAACCTTGAGGTAGGTTGTGAAGCTTCTCACAGAAGGAAATGTGTAACACTTGGTGAAACAGTTTGTTAATATTGCACAGCAATGAAAAAAAAATCCAACTTACTGGAGGATCTCCAAGCAGCTTGCAGATATCCATTAATTACCTCGCAGTGGGAGATGATACAAAGATTATTTCGCTTGTTTTGGAATTGGAAATCAGTTGCTGTTAATCTGTAGATCAACATTGCTACCATCTGTTGAAAGTGGAAAAGAAAGTAGAGCTTCCAGACAGGGTATTAAACTGCAATAGGGAAGTTCATAGGCAGAATGTAGTCACCTGAACTTGGATTTAAATTTGAATAAAAATTACCAAGATGCTTAATAAGTGTGTCTATGTCTGTGTGCTGTTTTGTTTATTTATTATTTTTGCTAAGGCCCTCATAGCTCAGACCTTGCACCATTTGGCCCTTGAGGTGAGGACTGAGCCTCCCAAGCTGTTCGGGCAGGAGCCGCTGCCGCGGGGCCGTGCGTGGGCTGCCATGAGCAGCCTGCGGGGCTCAAGGCACTCAAAAGCCTCGGGAGCTTTTTTGGCTGCGCTGGACCTGGAGCTTCTGCTGCTTCCCAAATGTTTTCCGTGGAGCCTCACCCAAGATGCAGACTTAAGTCCTCATCTTCATCTTACTGATGTATTGGGCAAATTATTTACGCAGTTACTTATTACTGTGGTGCAGTGTGTATGGCGCAATTGGACTTTTTTTTATTCTCCATTGGTTTTTAAATTCCTCATTTCTTGCGAGCTCATTGTAAGCACTGAGAGTGGTTGCAAGCATGAAGAAAATCTGGGCCTAAGTAGCCAGTCCATGTAGAACACTGCAGTCTGTTCCATGTGAGCTGACCTTGTCAGCTGCCTGTGTAAGAGCTGTTTGGCTTTAGCCAGGACAAGCGTATCATGAAAATAATCCCTCGTTTTCTGTGGAAATCATATACTGCTGCTCTTGCAACAACTAGCGTTTTGGAGGCTGAGAACTGCAGCACAGGAATAAGGTGTATAGCTTGGCTTTGTGTTTTTCCGCTGCTCCTCGCAGCAGCCTTCATCTGTCTCTTCCTCTGCTTGTCCAGGTTTGATTAGATGCCCACTGCAGCGTGGGCAGAGGGAGAGGGATGAAGCGTGTGGTTATTACAACAAACCACAGGGGGAAATGCTTTTCCTGACAGTGGTCTTTGAAGGTGCACAGTGTTGCTTTGTTGGTTTTGTTTTTCATTCCTGCGCTGCCAGGAGAAGCAGCAATGTGCAAGACATTTTAGGAGCAGAGGGAGGGCCACGTATCACGGGTGCTAGCAGGCATGCACAGAAATAGGGAGGGTCCCTTCAAACGTGGCAAGAAATGCAACAATTAGGGTCTGGACAACTTGGTAGCCTTAAATGTGAGCAGTCAAATGGTCTGATAGAAGTTAATATTGGTTGTATCTGCTCATGAAAATGAGGGTGCCTTGGCTTTCTTTCTGCTTTTTGCTGACATTCTCATGCTTTTTATCAGCCTAGTAATTCTGAGTTTCCTTAACTTGAGAGTAGGCTATGGGAAGTGTGCTCCTTGTCAGTGTTGTGTGCATGTGGGGATTAAGTAGCATTTCTAATAAATCTGTGCTCCCCAGTAAGAGTGACCTGCTGTGCCATTTTGCTTTAACTCATAATATGGCAAGTGCTGCTTGCAGTGTGATTGAAAAATATACATAACAAGGCTCAAATTCAGCTACTTGCCACTTGGTGCCACTCTAGGTTTGTGAACTGCGCAGCCTCTCCAAGAGGACGGAAGGTCTCTCTTTCTCCAGGTTTGCTCTGTGCTGTCTAAAATGCAACACCGAGCAGCCCCCCTTCGGCTGCGTTGCTTGGAGCCGGGGTGGATGATGACTGATGGGCGCCTTGCTGATATTGTTCAGCAGCGAAAGGAGATGGCCAGGACTCTGATAGGGATTTTAAAAAGAATGTGTGGATGTGAAAGCACTGCAGGCTCTTATGCCACTGTCAGCTCAACTTGGAAACTGGACTAAACACTTCGAGTGATTGCTCTGAGACTGTCGCCTTATTGAAGGGGAGGAGAAACTGCTGTTGAATGTATTTGCAACTATTGGCAGAAGAGGGACAGAAAAAGTGTATTTTGCTTGTTGCATTTGTTCAAATACTTTTAACACGTGTCATCTTCAGGACGCATAAATTTGGGCTCTTGAGCTGAGGGTTCTTTAGGCAACCCCATCTTCTGTGTTTGATTTCCCAAGATTTGCACGAATACAAGAGAAGCCCAAGAGCCTTCTTGAAAGGGCTCTGAGGAGTCTGAACCTGTGTTGACAGCAGAAACGTGTCTTTAACAAGTCTCTCAAAATGTCAAAAAGCTGAAGTGTGCAGAGCAGGGTGCTGGCTGGCCAAGAGGCAGAGACTGGCAGAAGAGGCTATGGCCTGAGATGGGTTGAGAGCAGCAGTCGGGCTAAGGGAGCAGAGGACAAACTAGTGCTGCCGCTATGAGGTTATGGGACTCATTGCTGCAGGGGCAAGTGAGGAACCGCTGTCCTAGGGACAATGGAGCTGGGAGTCTAGGATGGAGAAAGACAGGCTGAAGCTGAAGACAGCCAAGGGACGGGGACCCTCCTACAGTAGATTCTGTCTCTTCCAGCCTCTGTTATCTCTGTCTGCTCCACATTTTTGCTTCCTCCCCTAAAACTGCCAGGCAATGTCAGGGCACTGTGTATTTAATGTACGTATTTAGTATCAGAGGACCGTATGTGGGCATGTTGTCTTCTGTGCTCTTGCTTTTTTTGTGATCCTCTCTCTGGTGCTGGCCTGAGCTTCCCCACTAATGGCTGGGCTCTTAAACAAATATTCAAGTATTTGGTTTCATTGTAATAGAGGTATTAGTGCTTGTTCAACATGAAAATTGTATTAGGAATCTGCTGACTTATTGATTTATGGGAAATGTGTGATTTGGAATGCTGAAACATGAACTGCCACATTGTCCTAAAATACTGCCCCCAGGAAGGTCAGAAGGAAATGTTACCGTAGGGAATCAAGGGAGTAATTCCATGGGATTTAACCGTGTGTGTTCTGGAGGAACAAAATGGAGCTGATGAATGAAACTCATCAGCAGCCAGTGAGTTCATACCGTGTGCTTTTGCAAGCAACATTGCCCCTGGCGCTCTCAGTGTTGAGAAAGAAATGTCAGACCAAGACATGTTTTGCTGGACAGGCTGACGATGGGAGCTTACACAGGGGATGGCCAAAGCACGGCAATTGCAGGTCTCACACTGAGAGTCATTCTGCTGAGCTGAATTGCTTAAGGATACATTTGAACTTGAGCAACATGGAAATGGTATTTTGGTACTGAGGAGGGATTGTGTAGGCGGCGCTGGAACATCTGTTTTGCAATAGAATTTTAAACTTGATTAAACTTGTCTAAAAGGAAAGGTAAAATGGGTCCCATGGTCCCAAATGGAGACATTGGGAGAGCAGTCTGTGACCTTGAAAAGAAAGAATGGACCAACTTGGTAAGCACAGGGTATAAATAGCTTGAGTTACTCACTGAGTAGAGCAGAGCTATTCAGAAAAGTGATATAATGAACAGAGAAAGAAATGGCCACTGAGGAGAAGACTGGAACATGAATTACGGTGTTTGTGGAAGCAGAACTGACCCCTCAGTAGCAACTGGTGAGTTTATAGGCTCCACGGAATGCAGCCTTGAAGGAGGTAAGGAAAGGTAGTCACCTGTGCAGCTGATTGATGGTGTCCAGAGGGAACCTTCTGAAACACTTGCATGGCCTCTGCATTGTCTGATACTGATTACTCTGTGAGTATTTGAGGAGGATTACTCTTACTCTTTAAAGTGTTGTTTCCTTAAGATGTATATTTGTTGTCTTGATGGTGGTTTTCAGAGTTCAGCCCACCAAAAAGTTGCATGGAAATTCTGGAGTGTTGGGCTTACATCTTACACAGCTTACATCTTTCCATCAGCTTACACAGTTGATGGAAATGCCATTGTGGCTTAGATGCTTCTATTAAGTTTGTAAAAGGAAGGAAAATGATGCTGATCTGCTGGAAAACAATTCTGGGTTTTCCACCGTGAAACCTTACAAGATAACATGTTTTCTGTCAATAAAGATCTAATCTGGATGGCTTTCCATAATCTAGTATGAAACTTCAGTTTTAATGATCCCCGGTTGTCCTGGTTTATTTGAGTGTTTCTTGAACAGGGCTCCTAATGGATTACACCGCTGGTGCAGGTTTCTTAGGCTCCCTCCCTTCCTTGGGAGAAAACTGTCGGTTTAAATGAGTAAAATCCCCAGCAGCTCCATGTACCCATTGGACAGGAGCTGGCCAATGTGTCTTTGCTGCAGGAGCCCCATCCTGTAGCACCCAGCGTGTGGAGCTGGTTGCATGTGAATAGCAGAGTCCAAATCCTATTTAGTTTTAGTTACCCGTGACCTCAGATTGTCCAAGCACTGTTTACACTCGCACAGGGTTGCTTTAACTGGTGGTACTTAAGGAAATAATTAATTGCTAGCAAGTTAACAGAGAAACTAGAATGTAAAAACAGAGCCTTAATAAAATGGCTCAATAGTTTTTGCCTGTTGTTTGGTCTTGTTTACAGGAGCAGCAGAGTGTATCAGTGTGAAAGCAGCTGCGAAACGGCCAACTTGGGTGTTTCTGAACAGGGTTCACTTTGTGAGAACAAAATCATCTGTGTTCTTGTCCTCCTTTAAGGTCTTATGAAAGACCTGTAACATTCAGGCAGGCTGTTTTTCAACTCTGTTTACTAGTTTCATATACTCTCTTTACTGGTAATCAGATGTTTCAAACCTCTTGTGTCTGTAGCTGTTCAGAAACTTATAGAAGTGTCTTTGTACTTACCACTTCTGTAGTACTGCTTGGTTTGACACCTCTTCCTCTGTGTTCACTCTTAACTTTGTCTTGCCAGTATTTCCATAGCATGGAAATGTTTTGGATAGCATTTACAACAGGGAACATGAGGAATGCACATTTCCTTTTGGGTAGAAGCTGTCTCAAATATGCTGCTTAATCTCTGATTTGCTGCAGAGCCTTGAGTTAATGTGGAATCATTTTCAACTGCTAACTAGAATGGTTACTTGAAGAGTGGAAGGCTTTAATTCCAATTCCTGCTTTATACCAAACTTGTGATTCTTTTGTGAGAGAGTCACTGTGATGAGCTTTTTGAAGAATTTTGAGATGGCATCCTGGAAAAATTTTCCCTTTTATGCTGCCCAAATAATTTTGGGAGAGGAAATTTCCTTGATAATGGCATCAGTACTTAATTGGCTTTTTAAGCTACTGAATAAAGCAAGTTATTAATTGCCATTGTTAAACTTTTATATAGTGTCCATGACTTCATACATCTCATTATAAAAAAAAAAAAAGCCCATTTCTGATTTCTAAGCAAACTTTTGTATGTATTGATTTTATAGTTCTTTCCTGGGTAGAATGATAACTGCCTGCCTGCCTCAGCCCTCTGGTGCTTACCCCTTTTGCTGACTCAGGCAATTAATTGTAATAGCTGTATTTATTTTATGTGGTTTAGAGTTTACTCTGATATCATGATGTCACTAATGGAAACAATAATCCTGAACTATCTACATCAAGATCACTGGATGTAATTGTTTAAGCACCTTAAAGCTGACCTAGGCTGAAAATTGATACTCAAGCCACGGCACCTTCAGCAAAAAAGGCCTCAGAGTAATGACTTTGTAATCAATCAACAATCATAGTTTAAGGACTGAGTCATTGGCTAAGGCATCTATAGGACAGCCATGAACAAAATAATAATGTAGGAGGAACATGCACAGAGGTGAAATAGTGATGTAGTTCCCTCAAGGAGAT
>NW_010585023.1:224923-254697 GCF_000705375.1 Tinamus guttatus | reverse complement strand
TCTATATCAAAATGACTATGTGCTGACCAGCAAATAGCAAATGCAGTGGTTGGAGAAGATGAGACTCAAAAATTCTGGTTTGTTGCTATTTTCTAGAATAACAATTCTCACTAAATATATTTTTGCGTAGGAAAAGAAGATGTAATAGAGTTCACTGCTTGGCAAACAGATGGAACAAGACCCTGACTAAGTAGTAAACATCTATTCTTAAACAAACAAAAACAGAGTAAGGAAATAAAAATGTAGAGGAAGCACTCAAGGATACGTCTTCATGGCAGTTGAAAAAGGATGTTAAGTATTGAGAGAATACATTCCTCCTCATGAACTCATGATGAAGTAACTTGTAGGTTATAGGTGTTCATGTTCAGGGGATGGACATGTAACAGCAGGGAGGTGAAGGATTTTGCTTCTAGAGAAGGAATGTTGGTAAATAGCAACAGCAGGTGCCTATTCACAAAACAACCCAATGGGAAAGAAGACATCATTTGGCCATGACGTATTTATTACAAGGAGGCCCTTAGGCTGAGTGTGAGGGACAGACACTGGCCACTTGAGAAGGATCGGGTGCCTCCACCCAATATGGTGCTTGGCTTCAGTGGGCAGTTGACACATCTCTTGCTCATGTCTGAGCTCTAACACTAAATTTCCCCTCAACTTTAGCCTCATATTTCCCAGAGCCTAATGTATTAAATAGAGATGTTCAGAATAGTAGAATTTATGCCAATGTACAAGGAAAGAAAAAGATGAAACAGGAATCTGAGAAGGAGTTGCCAAGTCATTACAGTGTCTTGCTTGAATCCTACCAGCAGAGTAGGGAAGGGTGAAACCCAGGTCCTGTCACTTGTTTCGACAACCCTCTGTGTCTGTCTTGTACTTCAGGGGTTTCTTTGCTCTTTTTTTTTTTTTTTTTCTTCTTCCTTTTCCTTATGTGAAGTAGAAAGCTTCAGTATTATAAGGTATTTTCAAAAAGGAACAGTGAAAATTATATTATTGGTGGAAATGCATGCTACTTTGTATCTTAATGGCTGCTCACTAGGAACCAAATAACTGTCACTTGACACTTGATTGTAGGATTTATGCATTTTTAAAACACTTTTTACTTGTTGAAAAATTCTCTTCTGTATCAAGGGACTTAGGCTGATGAGCAAATTGGTGTAGAAAACTTCTAGTTCTAACTGTAGTTCTTAAATATTTTCAGGGAAGCTGAACCTGATGAAATTAATTCTTGAGGAGTTCAGGAGCTGTTGGCTTAAATTTCAAGACCTCTGTTATTTTTGAGAACTCATGGAAGGAAGTGGTGTTTGGGAAATAGGAACTGGGAAATTGGAGGAGTAGGGAAGGGATGAGGTGGGCCATTCAAGACCAGCCTGCTTGGCTTAAATATAGCAGGAAAGAAATAGACAGTTCATCAACTTGTGCCAGTTAGGAAGGAGCTCAATAAGAGATTTCTCTAGGGCAAGTCATGGCAAACAAGTTCAATTTCCTTGCAGGGCAGTGTCACATATAAGACGGTTAGCAGGGAAGCAGGCAATGCTGTATAGCTTGACTTGACTCAAGTCTTCTGTACTGGCTTCACATAACATCCGCTTAAACTGAGGAACTTGGATCCACAGGCATCTGCTGGTGGATGTAAAATTAATCAGAAAAACAAATTAACATAATATTTATAACTGGCCAATGTCAGAATGTAGTGAAGTATCAAGGAGAGCTCCACAGTGTCCTTCATCTCATATTGGTAGTTTTATTAATGACTTGGATGGTCTGCAGAAGGTTTTCTGAGTCTGCCCTCTCTGCCCCAGTGAGCAGGAATACGACATCATGGGGAGATGTACCGATCCTGAGGGATGTAACACAAAAGGGACAAGAACAAGGTTTTGCACTTGCGGATTAATGGGCTGCATGCATGCAGGATGGAAGCATCTGAAATTAGAGCAGGAGAGATGAGATCTGCATTGGATTTTGCTGGAGCATATGTTTCTCTTATGGACTGAAGAGTCTCCACTGTAGAAGTTAAAATTGCAGTGTACCTTCTGTGACTATTCAGAGCAAAGGCCTCCTCTCAAGGCAATATATTCTAATGTGCTTCATATGGGTTGTTTTGGTATCCACAAAACTAAGCAAGAGACCAAACACAGCCTGCTTCTTTAAGGCATTTTTTCACTGCATTGAAAAGTGTAATTTGCAAAGTTAGCAAAATTTCCTGGGGAAGCTATGGCTCAAGATGTGCCAAGCTCATTCCAAGTCCTTTAAAGGCAGTGAAACATCTCCCTATGCATGTAACCCAATATGCAGTTAACCCAGGAGAGTCCGTGTGGTACTAGTTGTTAGGTCTCCTGTAACCTCCAGTACTAAGTAAATACAAACAAAACTATGGAGTAAATTGCCAGTGCTACATTTCCCAGTCGTCATACTTTTTCATGCATGTGCCTCAGGTGCAAAGTAGAGGAAAAAGACGGCGCTCTAATCCAAAGAAACCTCTGTGTGTGAGCGCGCGTGTGTGTTAATTTTTGCCCCTTCTTCTCTTCCTGTTTTGAATCTATTAAAAACAGCCTGATACCAAAAGGATTTGAAATGACATTTGCAGAAGCTTCTGGTCAGGATTTGTCAGTTTAAGGCTTACTTCAACAAGTCTCACTGCAGACTCATCTTAATCAGACTGAAGCCTTATCAAGCTGCACTGTCAAGCCTACACACTTTGAAAAAGAAGATTCAATTTATGTGTTTTGGGGAACTCAAATTTTATAACAATATGCCTATATCTATTCACTGCTCAAAGTAAAAGCAAGCGAGATTACTTTAGCTTCCTATGGAAGGAGGAGATAAAAATGGAATTGACAAAAATCAAGTTACTAAAACATCTTATATGCATATAAATCTGCTCGTAAAAGCTGAGGGGTTGTAACGGCAACAGGTGTTGCCATTCCGACCTTCTTCAGCTATTCAAGACTGGTAAATTTTGAGACTTCCTATTTTTTTAGGACTGAGTTTCTCCATAGGTAGTATATACTTGAGGGAAAATTTCTTGTGAATTAATTTTTCATTTGTGCTTGACGTGTTGTTGTTTATTCACTTCGTAGCTCTGTTGCTGACTGATCTAGTAGAATCTTAATACTAGGCAGTGAGCAAGTTCTGTTTCCTCTTTGAGTCTCTTCAACCCAAAAAGCAGCTCCTATAAACTCACCAAATGCAGATATGCCTGGTAAATATTGTGAATCAGTAAAGGTTAACTTTAAAAATAGCTTATGAGAATTGCAATGGGTGAAGGGAGAGGGCAACTACTTTTTTGTGAGTGAGGCAAATCTTGGTTAACAGGATGTCTGCTTCCTCTTAAGAAGAGCATCAGCAGTTGCTAGATTGAGTTAACAATCAGTTGAAAAGTGTGTAATTGAAAAGTGCCTACAACTATTTTTGTTGGCAAAGCTGGAGATTTATTATTATTTATTATTATTTATTAGTTGAAAGTAAGAGTTGCCTTTTCTTTCTCCTTGGTCCCTGCTGATGGCCAAGGGGCACAATTACCCCTTTGGGGAAGTGCTGCCTCAGGCTGTCGCTGTCTCCAAGTGTTCTTAGAGCTGGACCTTCACCTGTGAGCTCTCGGCAACCTTGGCTCAGGTCCTGGGGGTTTTGCTGGATTCCCCCTGGCTTCTCATCAGCTGTGGTGTTTGCCTGTGCTAATGTTGGAATGTTAAATTTCAAGATTATTCTGGGGTGCAAGCGGTGCTGCTGCTTTTTGTGTCCGAGGGCTGCAGCTGCAAACTTCAGGCTCCTGCACCCACATAAAAGCCAGAGGTCGCCTGTGCTAATGTTGGAATGTTAAATTCCAAGATTATTCCGGGGTGCAAGCGGTGCTGCTGCTTTTGGTGTCCGAGGGCTGCAGCTGCAAACTGCAGGCTCCTGCACCCACAGAAAAGCCAGAGGTTGTCTCCGAAGCAGCACTCGCCTCTCAAAGCTGCTCACTCGGTATCTAGTATATCGTGCTGGAATGCTGTGTTTGCAAAATACCACTGTCTTTAGGTAGGGAGTACTACTGGGTTTGGTTCGTTACCTCCTCACAAAGCTGTCCTGAGAGCGATGAGCACATCTGTGTGCAGCTGCCTCCTCCATGCGGTTCATGGAGGTTAGTGGCTTCCATGCCGCCTTGTTTGATGGTAGAGACTCATTCAGTGCACACAACCTCGCAGTAACAACTTGGGGGTGCTGAGTCAAGTGCATAATATGAACTTCTGCTCTTACTGTCTTTTTTTAACTTTTCTCCTCACTGTTTACTACTGTGTACCAGTTGGATAGGTGACAAGAGTGATATCAGGATGATCCTGAAAGACGCAGAAGAAATGTCTGTTGTGGGGAGAGGGATATGTGTGTGTTAAGCAGCAGTCCTTCTAACTGCATTTTGCTCTTAGAGCAACAGCTACTGCTACTGGGAGACTATGAAAAAAATCTTCCTCTTTGCTCTACCTCCCAAAGTTTAGGTCAGACTAATTAGGATAAAACACTCATTCTGTGTTATTTAAACCCTCCATTTAACTATCTCATCTCTTGACAAATAGGTATAATTAGTTCTCTTGCATAATTTATTAACTTTGCTATTAAGTTGTGTACGGATTAGTGAGGCACTGGGCATGCTGGCAAAAAAGGCTTCCAATTAGAATATGATTGATTGGTTTGTTGTATTTGGTACACAGGCTTTGTGGTGCTTTGAAATGAAACTGGAAGGGGTGTGTGTGTGTGTGTGTGTTAAATCCTGTCATATCACAAGTTAGATGATATTGAACTCGCTTCTGTCTTGTGCACTGTCACCTACTCTTTGCCATCCTTAATACTAAAATGATAGGTCTGCAGAGGCAGAAATTGAAAGATCTTAATTGCATATAATGAGAAAAACTTGAGACTACCTAAGCAGGGTGGGGAAAAAGGTTAGAAGAGAAGCAAAGACTGATGTTTTTGACCCTTATCTCTTCAGCTGTCTGACAAGAGAACTGCAATCCCGCTATGCATTTGGAGAATGCCCTAGAAACTTCATGTGCTGTGGGGATGCTGCCATGCACTCACCATGTGCCTTCCTTGTGCTAGTACTGCTGCTTACTCTGTGCTAGTGTTGTGCTGGGGAAAGGCAGTCAGCAAGGAGTATGCTGAAGCAGAGCTGCGGCGCTGGTGTTGGTCGCTGTGCGCTGCTACTGGCGCTAGGGCACGGCCCTTGGTGCACCAGCTCTCGAGCCATCCAGGGCTTTAGGAATGGATGTGGAGAAGGATTCAGGGGCTCCTCTCAGGCTGTCCAAAGGGTGCAACATACCCAGGGTGGTGGTTGACAGAGAGTCTGGCTGCCCTCAAAACTGTGTGAAGGAGGTGGAGACTAAATGAGAAGCAATTTGTGATAGAGTGAGAAAACAGGGCCTCGGACCCTGCCTCTGTGCCCTGTCTGCATTTAACTTGCATGCAAAGCAATGTTGCAGGGTAGGGTAAGAATAAAAGTTGGCTCATAGTCATGTCTACTGTTACTAAATCATCTCTTTCATAACTTAACTTGTATTCAGGACTGAGAATATTGTCCATCATGGCAGAAGTGGGCATACATTTCTGGTGTTCACACACCTTGAGCATGATTACTGGCTATTTGCCATTTCCTGTGCTACTGGTGTGTCTTAAAACAGCGATTTCCTTTCAAATTGACCATAACTGGTTCAAACACTATGTTCTGCTAAGTCCTGTAAATCCAGACTAATTCAAAATACGTTTATGTCACTTACAGAGAAACCGGTCTGATGGCTCTCTTCAGTCTGTGCTTGTGCTGAACTTCCTAGTTCTGCTTCTTTATTCATATATTTTTAATTTGTTGAGTAAGATATTAATCTGCTTTTCCAGTTTAAAATGAGCACCTTTAACCCCATCAAAAGCATCAGAATTTAAAGTGTTTGGAGCAGTTATTAGTTTCTAATTACCAGTGGTTCAGCTTTCTGCTGTAAAGCCCTTGTAGAGGAAGAAGGCACAGTTGGTGGGTCAGACTGTTCATCCTTTTTTGATTTATTAAAACCTGCCATGATTTCCAGTCTCTTTTGTCCTGCTAGTGACTTATTGCACAGGAGTGAATCTGGCTTCCTGAGATAATTTATCTTTCTGCTATTTCACTTGACTCTGTAACTGTGTCATTTTCCTTGAAGGGTTTTATTTACTTTGGAGGTGTTTATACAGGAGGCAACTCTTTTTTTGCTTTCATTCGCATCCATCAGATCAGTTTTCATTGAGCTTACAAGCACGGCTTTTCCTGTGACCTTAAAGATGAAAGGTTACTATTTCAGCCAGTATTTCTGGTACAGCTGCTTCCCTTAGGAATTTTTCTAAAGGAATGAGCGTACAGTATGACTGCCAACATTAAATATCCAACTCAGAAGGAGTGCTTGAAAGTAAAGGACCCTTGGCTGCTGCTGCTGCTCCTCTCCGCCTTCAAAGGAGGCGGCAATGAAAGCGCTGCCCGTTCGGCTGCCTGCAGAACACCGAAACCTCTGGGTGATCTGAGGGGCGAGCGCCGGAGTGACTAATGAGCTGGGAGTGAAAGGGACTTAAGGTGATCTAGGTAGCTGCCATGTCTTAGTAGCTTGCCGGTGCCTTTTCTCCTAGCTGACACTTAATAGAAGCATCAAATGCTTTCTGCAGAACTTCTCAATTTCTTACTTGGAAAGAAAAAATTGAGCAAGTGGAGCTTCGTCTTCCATGTGTCATGGACTCAACCATAAAGAGGGATCTCGGAGGACTATTTTAGCCTCAGGATTATCCGCCGGGAGGTAGTGGAGCACTCAGGTATCAGTGGAAGGCAGTAGTTCTTGTTAATATGCACACACAGCACAGGCCAAGGGTGGGAATGGCTGCAGCCAGGACCCGAGCCTCAACCTCTCTTTGCCCATGTTTATACCATGTCTTTGTCACAACACAATGAGACTTCCCTGCGTGGGAGTTGCCCCGGGGATACCAGCCGGCAGATGAGGTTGCTCCGTGCTCTGGGTGTCCAGCACGGATGGGACGGGGCTCTCCGCAGGCCCAAGCCCTGACCTTGTTGTAGGTTCTCACGTCGCATGTCGTTTCTCCATGGCCCTTCCTCGTGTAGAAGTGGCTGTTGGTTGGTTGTCATGGTAACAAGCATCTATCTACTTCCTTGTTCTGCTGCTGTTTTAACTTCTCTTTTCCTACGTTTTGCCCATCACCGGGATGTCTCCTCGCCTTAACAGCCCAAGGCTGGTTTATTCTCCTTTTGGACGTGGTCTTGTCGTATCTGAATGCTCAGCATCTCATTTTTCCTTGCTTGTGTTGTGAGACCCAGATGAGACCTGAAAGAAAATGAGTTATTCCATCCTGAGCTTTGTCACCAGCTTTTTGAAATTAATTAAGGTTTTTATTAGCAAGAGCTATTTTCTAGATAATATCAACGAGGAAACTGTCTATCCTTTCCCCCAAGGGAGACGCGGGGTTCAGAGCCCAGCTCTACTCGAAGCTCTTCTGAGCTTTGCCTGTGTGGTAGCCCCTGCCCGTACGGTGGGGAGAGGAGCAATTCCTTCCCGCTTTTGTGGGGCCGGGATGCAGAGGGAATGGAAATGAGCAGGAATCATAACCAACTCGTTTGCTACAGAGCGTATCTTGGGGAGCCCACAAAGCAAGCCTTGGGGTAGGTTTAGTTACATAAGGAAATGATATTTTTGACAAAGCAAAACTGGTCGTGACTCCTGTCAATGGATGGTAGGACTAATGAGGTAAAAGGCCAAATATTTTGGGTTATGAGTATAAACTTGTCCAGCTCTAGAGAGTTTTCATTTTGATGGTTTTAATAGTCTATTAATGATCCTGGAAATTAACTCCATTCACTTAATTTAATTAATAGATGCAGCTTGTAAAGGGGAACATAATTCAACTCGAATGAGGCTGATAAACGAGGGGATGGCCAGGCTCCGAACTGCATAGCCCTACCGAGGTGTCCTTAAAGATCCGTTTAGCCAACTGCACATCAGGGCTGTTGGGCAGAGGTTTTATTAAAAACAAACAACCTTCTTCCTCCCTCACCCCTCAAAAGTTTTTCCAAACTTAAACTTTGTATCACCAGACACCTTAACATCACTGGGATGATGGGAATAAAGAATTTGGAAACTCTGGGGGTTCTTGTGTTTTGGTGGTCAGGAGAATACATCTATCTGTTGATGTCCAACCTTCAGCCTCCATGTTTGAAGGTTGACCCTTGAGCTGCTCCTTGCAGTTACTTAGAGGGTTGACTGACTCATGCTTGGGTTTCTGCTGGGTCTTACAGACTCTTTGGTTTCAGTACCTGGAAGAAGTCAGATATGCTGGGAGTCATGTTTCAGCACAATATGAATATCCTTAAATAGGGTTCCTGTTACTATGGACCATGTGTGACGTGGGGTGTGTACTTTTTATGTATAATTATTGTGCGTATTTATTTTGGTTGTTTCCCTAGGTATGCACGTATTTATTTATTTAGATGTAGCTAAGTTTGAACTGTTTCAGGCCAGCCTGTTGTGCTCTAAATCATTAACCTTGTGCTCCAGGGGATTTACCCGTATGGCAGAGTTTTTGATGTTAGATTGGATCCCTTCTGGGCAGAATTTAATTGACTGGATTTCCAGGAGGAGAGTTGGTTCCCTCTGTCCCTCATGGCTGCATCAGGTCATAATGGTTTTAGCAGTTGATTTAAAAGCCAGGTACCTGCCATGATGTGGTGGAAAGGTAGAAGAGGGGGGAATTAGCAGGCTCAGTATGTGCTTTGAAGCATCATTTTTTCATCACTTATGGTTGTATTTGCTCTAAGTGTCCTGGCACTTGCTAAACATTTCAGTAAAAGCAGAGCACTTGGATAAATGCACTTCCTTAGGACTTGAGATGGCAGGTACACCGATCCTTGGTAAGGCACAGTTAGGAAGACCTCCCAACGCAGTGCCCTGGTAAGGACATGGGATGTCCCCAGCAGTCAGAGAGAGCTCTGGAGCAGGGAGGTAACGAATCTTAGGCTGAGCTATGTGGTTGGGGCTGCAGTTTTTGCAGGTACAACCTCCATGGCAAGGCTGGAGGGGAAGCCCAAGACATGGCTTGTTCATGTTGGAGATGGCTGTGGACTCGCTTCTTGGGCCAGCAGCCCACCCCAAGTCCAGAGGCTCTTGCTGTGAGTAGATGCTGATTGCAGCACTTGGTTCCCGGGGTGCTCCAGAGTCACCACCATGTTCCCTGTTACAACCCTGCAAGAAGTGGTGGCAGGAGATGGCTGTGGGTATCAACACACAACTTGCAAATACCAACAAATTGCGGTAGCTCAGGAAGCTTTTTGAATACCTAGAGTGTTCAGCACTACTCTTGTATGGTTTGGGCTCTTCATTTTTGCATATACTTATAGGAGAGGATACAATTTTAGATGCTTGAATTCAATACTGGGAAGGCTGATAGAAATTAGTTGCTGTCTTTGAATTCTCTTTTGAGAAGCTTTTATGTTAGTGGTAAAAATAGTTCTAGCAGGGTTGCTAAAAATATAGTGATGTTACTAAAAAAAAAAAATTGGCAGAGACTTCCAAAAATTTCAGATGACTTTGATCAGGCTACTTCCAAAGAATTTTCAGACTGTATTTTATTTATGTAAAATATAAATAGAATTAATATCTTGTGTTGTAGCAGCTTTCTGTGCACATAGATAGTAAAGTCATTTAAAAAAATCCTGTTTTCACCTTGATTCAAATGACATTCTAAAATCAAAGAAACATCAAGTTATTTTGATGTTGTGCCATTTGGATATTTCTGTTAACTTTCTTCATATGATGTTATGCTTATCAAAACTTTTCTGATAATTGTTCATTTTACTTCTAGGTATTTCTTAACACTAAAGATTTCTCCCTCTAAAATCCTTTCAGCTCACATCTTAGCGCTATTATCCAGTCCTGAAATGCAATTACTCCCAGTGGTGGTGGCAGTGGACACACATAGATGGGGAGGGAAGGTGGGTGCCCATCCCCGGCCTCCCGAGTGCTCCCTACCTTGATCCCGTTTGCGCCGTTCCCGAGGCAGAGGGGAGGCAGTGGGGCTGCACCCAACATGCCTGCATGGCCCTTGTACAGTTACCTATTGGCTTTTTGAGATTTGCATGCTTGAGGTAAACACCTTTTCTACAAAGAGAGTGACCAAGGTGGTAACAGTGCACTTAAAAATAAATAAATAAATAAATAAATAGTTTTTTGGCCAGTAGCCAAGTTAAATAATCTGGATTCTGCTATGTCAAATGCCTAGAATCACTTGCACCTTAGAGAGGCCAAACACGTCCTTAGAGCTACAAATATATCAAAAGTGCAGCTGCTCTGATATGGATTGTTGTGTGTTCTGAGATGGCCTGTTTCTGTGAGCACTAGCTCACTTCACCCTTCTCCCCATACTTAGGTGGATTAGACTCCTTCCTTCTCTCCTTGTCTAAACCTGGCATAGTTCTGCTGCTGCCTAAAAGCAGCTCTCATTAGAGGAAAGATGTATTTCACATTTTTCAGGCAGTAAATGTGCATCCAGGTAAGATGCGAAGGTGAAAGCCAAAGCTGGCAGAGCTGGTGGCATCCCTTGCTCTGCGGCTGTTGTTCCCTGCACGCTCCTCAGTGCCCGGGCTCGGTGGCAGGGAGCACGCGGAGGCATCAGGCAAACTACAACAGCTAAAACACTGAAAACCTTCCAGCGGTTGCTGTGGTTCCTGCTGCATTTTGCAGAATGGTGCAAATGTCTCACTGCAGAGCTCCTCTTGGTGGTGTAAGTTCAGAGAAAGGGGAGGCTGTGGTGATGAGAATGAGGCACTAAACTGGGGATTCCTCACTTAAGGTAGTCTGAGACGTGGGGGAGTGTCAAAGCAGAAAAAGAGTTTTCTTGATCTCCCCTATAGCTCTTGGGAAAGGCGAGAGGGTAAAACTGAGCCCAGCGGTATGTGGAATCTCTCATGCTTTGTCTACCTAGTGAATGATGACTAAAGCATGAGGAAAACAGGAGCAGCGAGGAGCCTTGCTGCTGAAAAGATAACTTCAAAATAGCAACAGTGGCGAGGGGGAGAAACCCGAATGTCCACTGCAAACAAGGGAAAAAAGGCTGAAAGCCCCGATCTAGCCCAGAACAGCGGCCAAGCACAGGGAGCCCGTCTGACCCACACGAGCTGGGCGCAGGTTCCGTGCTTTTCCACTTGCCTTCCATGGTTTCCATCCCTATCTTGCCGAGTGACTCCAGACCTGCTCTTGGCTGTCCTTGCTCTCTCCGCGCTGCGAGCGGCGCCCGTTACCCCGCACAGCCCTGCGGGGAGGAAGGGCGTCTTCTAGCTGGCCGAGGCCTGGCCCTTTTCTCAAAAGCTTCACATCTTTTTGCTTAAACTCTCACAAACGGTTCAACTCTGTCACTCTTCCCTCCCCAATGTAACATCACCGTAGAAGGCTCTTTGAGCATTTAACCTTAAGATTTGTAACCTCGAATGATCTGAAAGTTTCTAAATTGCAGGTTTTAGGGTCTCTCATCTCTGCTGTGACTTATGGTGAAGCCCATTATTTTCCACAACAGCTACTCCTTTACTTCCCTCCTTTTGCAGCAGCTGTGAGGCTTGTAGGGAGAAAGGGATCAGCTAAGTGAAGTATTTAATATTTTATGAATTTCAGTTCTTAATGTTGATTTTGCTTTTTATCTTTATTTAGGAAAACAAGTGGAATCATTCACGTTGCCTAATGCAGAACAGCAACATCTGCTGTATTTTCTGGTTTCTGTCTGAGGATGTAGGCTTATCACATGCATGTGGCACTTAAAGCTGCATTTAACATACATTATAGCTCATGTGCAATTTGTATTTCTTTGCCTAATTGTTTTAAAATAATTATTAGAGATGAATTTATGTCATGGGTTTTTCCCCAAGTGAAGTTATGTTTTCTGCTCTCTGTTTGTATGTTTTCCTTCTAATATTAGGTAAACTTTCAATGAAGTAAGGAAATGAAACACCTGATGGATAGAGCAGTGCAAATGGGTTTGCCCTTTTCTCTTCTCTTGCACGCAGGCTCTCAGGCAGGCTCTCCTAACTTACCATCTGGATTACTGCAGCATCTTTGCAAGCTGCCATCAAAGCTCTTCTGTCACCCTCTTCCAGCATATATGAAAACGCAAGTGCTGTGAACATCCTGTCTGTGATGCTTTTGCCTAAGTGAATCACATCTTTATGCTTCATCAAATTTATTTTTTTGTCTTAGCCTGTTCACATCTTATGCTTTTGCATTTTTCTGAATACCATCCTTATTTTTTTGCACTTAGCATATTCCCTCTGCTTTATTACCATTCATAACCCCCGTTGCTTTTCTCTGCCAGCTTTCTACCATACTGCTTTTTTAGAGGTTCTCTGTGCAGAATGAAAATGCTGCTTTGTTCGTCATTCAAAAACTACCTTGAGATCCAATTCCTCTTGAAGCTACCCATCTTTGTGCAATGTTTGTTGGAATAAAATGTTACAAAACATTTAACTTCCTTGGGTAATCATATAATATTGGTGTACTCCGAAGTATCTTCCCCTTTGTTCTTCTGTAGCTCTGTGAAGCCAGTACTGTATAGGCAACAGGTGAAATCACAACTGTGATTTTGGTCATGATTCTGAGAGCATTGAGCACTGTGACACTAATGATGACATTCACAGCAGTTGACAGGAACATGGTCATCATGGGCTGTTTGTGCATCCTCACCTGCCTTATGCTTTTGAGCACTGAAGCTAATAGAACTGATACTAATTGAGAAGATTGGTATTTGAGTAAAAACAAAGCTGAACTCATGAGCTAGTAATACTTAGAATCCTAAATTATTTGAAATAGAAATGTTATTTTTAATTATCTCTGTCTTAAGGGTTCTGTATGAATTAGATTTTATAATTTATATTGTAGGAACTCATTATTTTAATAAGCTATAAGAGAAATGTGAATTTTCTTTTCCATGACATGGAAAATGGCACTCATCAAGGATTATTATTGTCAAAATGGGTAGTCTGATTTTTGTACTCCCTTGAGAAAAGGGCCTGTGAAACTTTCGCCACTGCTGTACAGGGCTGCCCTCAGCTAACACTCATCAGTGAACTTGATAACTTTACGGTCTCTTCTGCTTGGCTGTGAAATTGGTGTTTATGTGCTGTCCTGGTGCTGCTGCTGCTGCCAGTGCTGCCAAGTTGCCTTTCCTTGTGATATGAGCAGTAGAATTTCTCACTTATTATGTCTCTTAAATTCAATTAGTGCCCCTTATACCATGGGAGGCCATTGCAATATCTGAACTGGGGCAAAAAAAAAAAAAAAAAAAAAAAAATCCCGTAGCCCTTTCGTGTTTGCACTGCTTAGTATTTTCCTAAGGCCCTGCTCTGAATTTAAATTCTGTTCGCTGCAAGTGTCACAAATCAGCAGTTGTTAGAATGCATTATGAAGAAATAAACATTTATCAGATTGCCTTTTGAGAAGGTGAATAATTTAGCTAGAAAAATTCCAGCAACAACAAAAGCGTGCTGCTGACTGACAATTTATTTTATCCCTTTGAGATGCAAGGAGTTGTTGCATGCCGAGTGAATATTGATCTGCTGCATACAGATAAATGAAATTCCACTTAAATTTCTTTGGTTGCTCGCTTGTCACCAATTAAAACTGAAGAGCACGCTCATGCACCACAAATATTAATTAACTCCCTTCAGTCGCTGCTCGTGCGCTGACCTAGGGGCCATGCGGGGGCCTGCCCGGCCGGGGGGACGCGCTGCCGAGTTCCTGCTCCCTCCTACTTTGGGTTTATCCCATCCTTGTTTTTATTTTTATGGAAAGCCTTATAGCCACGAGTTCCCACAGTGAGGCATGAGATTTAAAAGTTTTTTTTGTTTGCTTTTTGTTTTTGTTTTTGTTTTGTTTTTTTGTTCCATGTGTGCGAGCCCATGGTGACGTGTGAATTGAACAAGTCTGTTACTGAGCAGAAATGAACATGGTAAAGCTGGGATTAGTTCTCTGGATTATCAGCTCTCAGAGAAAGAAGCCATATCTGGAAAATGACTGTGTCCAAAACTTTGCAAACGTTACAGAAGGAGTGGGAAATGAGCGGCCTTGCTGAGGCCAGGCAGGGAGCTGGGGCGGCGCAGGGAGGCTGCGGGGGCGGCAGCCTGTGGGCGCAGCAGCTGCCGCACGTGTCTCCTGTCCTCATGTTTCTCCCACCGCTGCTGCGGCGCAAGTTGAACAGACTGCAGGGAAGTTGGTAAGTGGCAAATTAAGCGACTGTAGCACCTCTCCTAATCGGAGCCTGAGTCTCTGGCTTGTTACCTTCCCCCAAGATTAAGGGTTCTAAAAATAATGGCTTATGAGACAAAATGGAAAATAAACAAGATGATGAAGCCATATTCTGAGCTGTTACATCTGCAAATCCCAAGTGATTTTGCTGACATCCAATTATAAAAGTGTAATGGAGATCAGCATCTACGCCTTGATTTGAAAATGACATTTCAGTGTTTTGGCAGCTTTAAAAATACTGACATTTCTAGTAGCTGGAGGCCATGAAAATATTGATTCAGCAACAGATTGTTTTGTAGAGCAGTGAGAGCTGGCTGCCTTGTGAACTGCGGCGTGTTGCTCCGGGCTCTGCGGTCTCTCGCTAACAAGGAAGGAGTCAAGGCGTTGAAAGCCCCATGTATGCGAGTGGGGAACACTGCCTCAGGAATCACATCATCTACCACTTGTTAAGGATTGTCGTGTTGGAGATTTCTGACTGTTTGTCCCGCTGTTGGGTAACTCGGTGTTGGGAATACCGGGTTTGTCCTGATGCCTGCTCAGGACAGAGCAGAGGAGGCGTTCCCAGGTTGTTCTTAAAGTGGGCCTATGACAGGAACATCTGTTAAGTGTACAGAGTGGCACAGTGTACAAATTGGGGGCATTTATAAAAACTCAAATAGTACAATACTGCAGGCAGGGAAAGCTCGCTTCTCTGTCGTAGTGAACGTGAATCTGCGCTGCACAAGATGAAGCAGAGCCACTTACTGTTATGTACAGTACAAGGGCAGTGTAGTTATCTTTCCATTAGGAGAGCAGTAGAGAAATAATCCTGGGGAATATGTGCCTTGTTAATAGTTTAGTTTTTCTCCTTCAGAAAGAGCCTATTCAGGAGCCCCGCGAAGCTGCAGTAAGTGCTGCAATAGGTGGCTGCAGTACGAGGGCAGCGTCTGGGAGCGGGGGCTGCGGGTAGCAGGGTAGGGAGGCAGCCTGTGGAGCCCCGAGAGGGACGAGCTCCCCTGCTCCCCCGCTCAAGCGAATGGAGCAGCGGGAGCGGGCAGCCCTCGTGGGTCCCGCCGTGGTGCCCCTCCTGGCCAGCGTTTGCCTTGTGCAGTGTCCTCGGGGGAACCCGTGTGGTGTGGGTGGGTTTGCAATTCCTGTGTCCAGAAAACTGCAACTCTCCTCGTAAATCCAAAGCAGCTTGAGCTTTGCGTTGATGACCTCCAAGGAGCCCAAGGGACAAGTCTAGGATCTTGGTTCACTTCCCTTTTCGTGCTGCCCTTTCTGGAGGTGGATGGTTCCGAGTAGAGCAAGAGTTCAGGGTCGTGGCAGTGCAATCTGCCCCAAGACCTGCTTCAAAGTCTGCTTGGCAGGAACTTTATGACCCAGTCCAAGATGGGCCAGTCCTGGTGTCTAATAAGGAGAACAGTTGCCTTAAGTGCCAAATGGAAGATGGCTATTACCAAGGCCCTGCAGGTTTGCCCATATGGGACTATTGCTAATAACTGCAGTATGTGTGGGGAGGGAGGAGAAGGAAGGACAAGAGAGATGGAGTTTGATTTGGCTCCTATCCCTATGGTAATAGCTAATCCTCCTGGTATCTGAACAACATGATTGCTCCCATACCAGCAATTTAAAGCTTGATGAGCCATCAGTGAAGCTGCCTTGCAAGTAGCACACAAATCAGGACCCAAATCCAATGATACTAATGATCATCTCTTTACTTTATAAAAGTTACCTTTAGTTTTGAGGCAAGATACTTCTGCTGCTTTGCTACTGCCACTGTACTTGTATAAAAAGAATATAATACTTCAAAAATATAATACTTCGAACACTGTTGCCATTTCACTTAAAACTAACATCCCTTTCATCCCTCCCCTCTCCCTCAGACCAGATGTAAGAACCAGGAGCCTAAGCAGCATCTAGGGGAGGGAGTCTGGACAGCATGTAAAGCTGCAAGAGTTACAGTCTGGTACCAGACAAAAAAAAAAAAAAAAAAAAGAGGGAGAGAGAGAGCGATTTTAGGAGCCTGTCCATAAAATTTAAAAATGATGTGCTAGTGAGGTTATTTTCCATTTAAACACATATAGCTCATGTGGAAATCGAGTCTTATACGCTCTTTGCCTTTGTTACAACTTCACTTGGAATCCCAGCATTTTTTTCCTTAAGGGAAAAATTTTGATACTGAAGTTTCAGTATCAAAAAATAGTTTCTTATCAAAAGATAGGAAGAAAAATTCTTTCAGAAAAACAACTGCTTTTTTTTTTCCCCAGATGCCAATGAAGTGCGTTCAGAAACATACCATGAAATTGAAATTTCTCAAAGTGCCTCTTAAGTCTTTGCTGCAATTACTGTAATTCACAATAATAGATCCAGTACTATTTTTAAAAGCTTTTGAAGGTTGCAAGTAGCATCCATAAATGGTGGGTTGTGGGCAATCTGTGAAACCATAGGTTTCCAGGGCCTTTATTTAAATGAGAGAATGAGAGAGAAAGATGTAATAAAAGTAGTTGAGAAAAAACATAAAAGTTGGCTTTGTACTGCGCTCTAATGCAAGAAGGTGGGAAATATCTGGGCCTTTATAGAAGTTGTCTTCAAGTTGGGCATTTTTTTGCAAGTGTGGAATGAGCATTTTTGAGTCTAACAGTCTTTTGAGAGAGGCATTTTGGTGTTTGAGAGAACACGAAGGCAGAGCAACCATGGCCAGAGAAACCTATTTTGCTCCTCTCCATAGATATAAATATTTGGGTGCAGTTTCGGGTGAGGGAGAAGAGTGGATCGCCTGGTTCTTGCACCTCCTCTCATCCATCCCCTGCTACACCACTGATGCCAATGTGGAGCTGCCTCAGTGATGTCTTGAGATGAAAGCTGTGCTCTCCCCTTTGAGTTGGTGCCCTAGGAAGGGTTTTGGAACCAGATTGTGCTTGGCTGTTGCGGGAGCGTATGGGAAGTAGATGCTTTCGGAAGATCTCGAAGATGAAGGAGAGGACTACTACAACATCACATGTTCCTCCTCTATGTTCTATAATCTCTAGATCATCAGAGCCTTTTCTGTAGCACTGGGAATGTGCAGAGAAATCTTTGTAGATTTACAAGGGAAAAAGGACATTTTCTCTAGTCAGTGAACTCTCAAAAGAATTTAGGTAATCCTACAAGCAATATGTTTAGTTGATGAAAAAAATAATAAAAGTATAGCTTTTTGGACTTGATAAGCTATTGAGATATTGGAACTTCTTTTAATCTGGGTCTTGGGATCCTCTGCTCTCCTTGGGGTCTGGATAGGTTATCTATCCATTCCTACCAGGAACATACTTTGTCCTAACTTGTCAGGGAGTGTATGGAAAAGGAAAGTTGGTATGAGGGGACAAGAAATATGAAAACCCTTTTTTCGGGTAGGATTATGCCCAGAAAAAGGCTGTCGTGTAGTGGTGGTCTAGAAAAGAGCTCCAGGAGAAGCGCAGGGGGAGCTTTGTGTGTTAAGCAAAGCTGTTCACAGTGACTTTGGAAAAGGTTGGGAAAGAGAAAGCAGGGAACTGTTTTTGATGATCAGTTAAAATTCTTCAGAGTTGTTCCAAATGGAGAAGTTGGAACTATTGATGAACGCTTAAGTGTAAACCAATGAGGTACATATCAATCCTGTAGCTATTATATGCTAGATGATTTCTCTTTTCACGCTAGCTTTTGCTCATCACTTAGCTTGTAGATATTTCAGTCTCACTTTTTAGTAGAGCCAGACTGTTCTGGAAAATCATTTTTAGAATTGTTTGGACTTCAAAGCCTCACAAAAGTTTTGTGAAGTTTTCCCTGATCTATCAAGTGTCTGACAGAGCAGGGTAAGGTGTATATAATGCCAGCTTTGAATTCTCCTCAGCCTGGGGAAACCCAAAGAACATCTTCAGTATTTTTCCATCTGGAGAAGTTTTGATTTAGTTAGAAATTTGTACTTTTTACTTGCCTGATGACAGTTATGCTCATAATCAAACCATGTAGCTAATAAGTGACATAGGAGAAAGCTCTGAAATGGATTAAATGGAATTAAGGACCTGAAGATCAGCAGTGGGTTGTACTGGGACTCTGTGCCCTACTAGAGGGGAAAAGTAGTTAAAATTTGTATGTCACACTTAAGTACAAGTTTTTCACTAGAAGTTTTTGGGTAGTTGAATTCCAAAACCGCATTTGGAAAACGTTTCTACTTGTTTAACTAATGGTCAGTGCATTTTCATAATTATCTCAAGATGTGAAATACTGTTCTATTTGTTTTTACTCTGAGCAGCTGAGTTAGGGCATGATGAAATGATATCCAAAAGGCCGTATAGAAAATAGCAACATCAGGTGTGCAGCATGGAGTCACCGTATAGAAAATAGCAACATCAGGTGTGCAGCATGGAGTCTTGTGTCCTAGCATTTCTTTCTTGTCTTTTATTTGGATTTGGAAGTTTCGCTGTAAGAGCTGAGAATGAATAAAAGATCAATGCACGGTACTGCGGCACCGTCCACAGTGTCAGTTCAAACTGACTTGTGCCACGTGAGTTCTTACTGGTGAATAACATGAGGAGGCGAGCACCGTGTGCGGCCTGCTGAGATGTCAAGGGGAGTGTGAAGGGATGGCGCATCCCTCGCTTGGTCGTGAGGTAGTTTCCTTGAAGGCTCCCACATTATCGTGCGTTTCTCCCTGCGATGGCATGAAAAAGGGGAGCCTTATTTGAGATGGGAAGAGTGCACAAGAGAAAAAGCTTTTTAGTATAGTGCCTATTCCCCAAACATTGCTTTTTTTGCTCTACTAATATGTTACAGGTAATTGTGTGACTCATTTAAAACAGGCCCTCACCTACTCATTATTTAGTAGGTATGTGATTGCTCCTAGGCTTATAGGTTACAATATTTGTCATCAGCCATTTGGCATCACAGGCAGTGATGTAGATCTTCTGACAAGCAAATCAATTGCATTGCTAAGTTTCACAATTTGATTACTTTATAAAAAGTCTCTAGAGTTGCTCTCGGTGTGATTATATAGACTTACTGCTGAACTGAAAGCTTAGTCCCACATGCTTTGCAGTTCCAAACAATTTATAGTAATTACTTCCATTAGACATGTACTGACATGCTATTTCAATAATGAACAAGGTGACGTGAAAATTATAGAGGGGGATATGCACAAAAGTCTTAAAAGAAATAATAAAATAAAATAAAAAATAAGGCTAAACCAGCTCTGAACTTAGTGGCTGGAGCTCAAATTCAAGTTCAAATTCCTTGTCAGCCTGGATGTCTTGAATTCTCTTTTCTAGTTGATCTATTTTAAATGATCAAATATTAAATACTAATGCACATGCCATAGAAAAAGATAAATTAGGTTATTGTTAATGATGACCTTCTTATAGCAGAAAAGCTGCAGACACATTAAACTTCTTTGAAGTAAAATATTGACTGCATCTCAGGAAAGCTGTCCACTAGACAGGTCTATTAGATGGTTTAATATTGGTCTTGATGTAAAAATATAGTTTAAGTAGCAGAAATGAGCACCTACTTAAGGCTTGTGTCAATAGAAATGTCTGTTTTTGGGTTCAGGCCCTGCATGAAGGCCTCAGCCTTTTGTTATCAAGAGTAAGGAATTACTTTTGCAGAGTGTAAGTGCAGAAGGCCCGAGGGGCAAGAGTGAGGCAGTCAAGGGATGGAACCTCAGCAAACGTCATCCTCAAAAAGACTGGAGCTGAAAAGAGCAGGGTAGTGTGCTTGTGCTGGTGGCTCTTGCCCTCTGAGCATGGTACTTGGCTGGCCTTGATGAACAGTCGCCTTAGGAAGCTTGAGGTACTTGGGCCAGATTTGCAAAGCACTGAAGAGGTACAGAGGGCTCAAGACCGAGCCTGCTCTGTGCTTGGGAGCTACCCTGTAACGCCCAACTCTGGGACCTCAAGCCTCCTAGGCAATGGCTCGGAATGGAGCTCACCAGCTCTGGTTTCTTCCCCATATGGAGATGGAAATGCGTTAGCTGAGCTATCTACATCCTTACCATATGTTTGTGAGATGTACAGCACATCTCTCCCTCTCCACTTACCCCCGTGAGCTGGTAGAGGTGCACCTTGGGAACGCTGAATATTGCAGGACCTTCCTGAGGTTACTTCATCACAAGGTACACATAATATTCTGAAAACAGTTTCTTCCGAGTTGCCTATGATTTCTCAGCAACAATTAATATTTTCGTCTGAATAATGTCTAAATAAGACGTTATCTCTGCTTGTCATGCAGTGGTAGTCAGTGGGTTGGATGTGTACAGGGGTTTTCGTGTTCTAAATAGGCAGATGTCAGATGTAGCAGTATTAATGGAGGCCTCTGTACTTCATCTTGAACTGTGTTTCTGCGCTTAATCCTTAGAGTTCTGCTGTGGGGTGAGAAGGGATGTCAGAAGCTCTCTTCATGGGACATGGGACTTCACTTTCACGTTTTCACCCCTCGGGTTCCTGTGCTGCAGGTAGGACATGACTTACCAACTGCTCTGCTGAAAGCAGCAGCTATAGAGTCACCTAGTTGTATGTAATTCCTTTCAGGTTCGTATGTAAACAATGAAGTAAGCTCTTACAGATTATATCGATATTTTCAAGTGATTTTTTGAAATACTTTTGTTTGTAGGCAAATTGTGTAGAAAGAAAATGGAATTCCCTCAAGCCTCGTAGGTAGTGGCTTGGGATGGAGGTCACCAGCTCTGGATTCTTCCGCATAAGGAGATGGAAATGCATTAGATGAGCTACATAGATCCTTGCCATAGGTGGGTGAGATCTACAGCACATCTCTCCTTTTCCACTTACCCCCGTGACCTGGTAGAGGTACACTCTACTCTGAGGTTTCTTGTCTTGTGTTATGAAAATTTGCATTTAGTTGATGCATTTAGCATCTTCCTCATTCACAAAGCTGTCTGTTACAGCTGACCAGGCTGAAATGGTGAAGCTGCAGTATGTTTATATTCTGTGCATGATAAGAGGGAAGCATTTTTGAGAATGTCTTGGAATACTCTTTATGTGACAGAAGAGAATAAATTGAAGCATTTAATTTATTTATAGAGAACATGAGGCCAGATTCATCTTGGAGGTGCAAGGGATGAGATGAATAGCAACTGAGATGAGCTGTGATGCAATTTTGCCCAGTCAGATGAAAGGGAAAAAACTTATCACAAGGGTTGTCCAACGCTGAAACCAGGGGTCAAAGAAATTTGTTGGGTATCTACATCGTTGGAGGTGCTCGGGATTCAACTAGATGAGGCCCTGAACTGGAGCTGGTCGGAGCAGGGGATTGGGCTCAAGACCTCCAAACTTCCCTTGCAGCCTAAACTATATTCTGTGATCAGCAAGCTGGAAGGCTTGTTGGTAAGCAGAAGAATGAAGAGCAGTTATTTGCCAGAAAATTGGTGTTAAAAAGGCATGGAGAAAGACAATAGTGTATGAATTGGAGTGTTTGAATATAGCCAGCATCGTTTTTTTCTTAACAGAATGCAAAAGTATTTTGTTCACTCAAATTAAGATGTACAGACCTTGATTTGAGAAAGGGAATCTGCTACTATTAAACTGCTGTGAAATAGTAACCAACTCTTACATGAAAAAATGTCAGAAGAAGTGGCAGCTGTAGGGGGAGAAGAGGGGCTTCATTCTGAGGCAGGCCATTTGGTTTGAATAGTTGTTTCTAATGATGACTTTTTGTCCAATTATATTGATTTCCCTGCAAAGACATGACATTCATAATGCCAGAAATTACAAAAAGAACGGAACTAGGATGAGAACAGATTATGCAGTGCGGGCTTGAACAGAAAGCAATGGGGGAGCATGAGTTCTTACATTAGGTGACAACAGTGTTACATAATTAAGGTCCTATTTTCTCAGCACTGTGGGGAAGTGTGGATATTACAATGCCTGCACATTTCTCTCTCCTTTGTTGGAAGGTTGCACTCAACCTTTATTTTATGTAGAGGAGAATGAGCCTACTTTGAATTTATGACAAGTTCTTTCTTCATAATAGTCTGGCATAAGCCATAATTTTTGCCTTCTCTGCATAAAATTCTGTGTGTATAGCCCTAATTTTACTTTGTCTCTCCACTGCCTTATAAAAAACAGAACAACCGTTGTTCTTTGTGCAGAGAAAAGCCCAAATATATTTTAGCTTTAAGGTGACATTGGCGGTAATGCTCAGCAATTCAAGAGAGAATCTGGATGAAGCTGCTTCACTGCCATATAATACAGATACTTTTCAACTAAAACTCCTTTAAAACTCCTATCTTAGCTGCTCCCCAGAAAACAAACAAACAAACAAAAACAACAAAAAAGCCTTTGAAGACTCAGCCACATGAATATTGTCCTGATAGAGCTACCAAGTGGTCCGTCAGGTCTGGAACTGTGTGCTGTTATAGTGCCGTGTTGTATAAAGCTGAAGCAGGAAATGCAGAAGAGAGTCTAACCAATGATTTTTTAAATATCTTTTTGTGTCAAATTATTTGGCAAAAATATGCATTCAAAATGTTGGATCTAATCAGATTGGTGTTTTCCAGTAGTTTTTTTTTTCCATTGACACTTTCCTGGACGACTTAACAACTAAAATCTCAGTCTCCGCCCCGTCTAGTGGCTCTTAATTTCTGAGTGCTCTGCCTACTGCCATATTTCCACTGAAATCTTATGGTAGAGATGGTAATGCTCAAAAACCAAGTTGCTAATATGGAGATATATATAAATGTTATTATTTTTTTTAATCATGTGTCTAAGAGGCCTATTGCTCTTTTTTTCCATTTCAACACAGTTTTAAAAGGCAAGGAAAGAGTTAAGGTGCCTGGTTGGCAGGTGCAGCAGTGGATGTAATGCTCTGGATTTTACCCTGTTATGTACCTGTGAAGCATGTTCTACATCTGCTAACAAGACTGCCATTCATTTTTTCGATAAATCCTGCACAAGGGTATTAGGGTCTGTGAACTGACAATTGATTTACTGCCTGGAAAATTATTCTTTATTGATTTATATTACATGGAGGCAACTGCAAATCTTTAGTGGCCTTAATCAGAGAGAAAATACTAAAGATAGTGTCATTCTTATTTAGTCAGGCAATTACAAGTAGGAGAATTGGTTTAGTAGCTCTAGGTGACATCTACATATTATTGAATTATGAATTTCAGTAATCTATGAATTACAATACATAAAAGCAAGGTTAATTATTTTTTTTTTTTTGTAATACAAACAGTGCTCTTGGTGCAAGAAGGTGTTTAAATGTCAGCAGAGCATTTTGTTTGAAATTTGGTGGTAGAAACCAGGTTGGATTTTCATGGAGATTTCTGGGGTCTTTCCCCTGCACAGGGTTTTTCTGGTATCATGAGTGAACAGAGCAAAATCAAGACTCTTAGACCTGGTGTGACCTAGAGCTGGGTCCCAGATCTGCGGACTGAGGTATTAACAGCGAGTAGATGGGGGAGCCCCGGAGCTCGCAGGGTTCCCTGCAGGAGCAGCTGCCCCGAAGGGAGGGATGGGAGGGGAACAGGCCGGTACTGAGGGCCTGGAAATGAATAGATGAAAGACAAAACCCTTCCTGGGGAAGTACCACCTCTGGCATTTGGCTAAAAAGCCTTGGGCACATATCTGGGGAGCTTAAATTAGCCTGGGTAGCTCTTGTCAGAAGAGGTTATGACAATACATGTGCCTCACTCTAGTTAGTTGGTAATGAAAAAGAGAACTGGCAGCCGGCTTTGAGACGTCGGATATTTGCATGGTGTTCTTGTCCTTTGGGAAGAAATTTAAGAAAGGAGAGTATATTACATCATGTAAAATCTTAGGTTCTCTACCAGCTCTTGTGTAAGAGTAATGGAGGATTTCATCACTTAATGTAAGGTTTTGTGCAATGGATGAAGAATATTTTCATATTTTACAAGCAGTGAGAGGGTGTCTGGCACAAGGCTTCCCAGGGGACTGCTCCTGTGGCAGGGCTTTCTGCTTGGTCAGAGGCTGGCTTGGTTCAGCCGTCTCAGGCTGCCTGTGGAGCTCTCCTCGTGGCAGGAGGCCTCAAAACGCTCTGGGCTCCTGATGTTCGCCCCTGGTCCAGCAGCAGAGCTCAGGGCTGCAGCTCTGGGCTGCAGCCGATGCCCCGGGTCTCCTGGCCTGACCTGCTCCCACAGAACAAGATGCCACCACAGGCAGGGCTGCTTCATTCCCTTGCTTGTTTCAAGCAAAGATACTGGGTCTGTAAAAATCGGGAGAGGGAGTGGTGGTGGTTGTTGTAGACAAGGAATTTAATGAAAATGCTACTGAAATGCTTTTCCTTCTATGAAAACTAGTAAATCAATTACAAAAGCAATTTCCTAACCCAGTGTGATTTTATTGTGTTTGACCAGGGCATTTGATAAGTGTTAGTTCTTGCTGAGAGCAAAGAGTCAATTTTGTTTCAAGCTTTGCTTTCGTGTGTTTGCAAAAGAGAAGCATCAGAAGGGCAGTTGATCCTTTTATTCGGGGGACGGATGGCTCTCTTAGCAGTCCCTTGGCTGGCAGCCTAGCAGTAGCTGGGGCCAACAGAGCTGCAGAAAAGACCTTCAGCAAGATATTGGACACCAGCCTTGAGACACTTGTTTCTAAATGTTGTTTCAAGTTTTTGCCCCATTTCACGTGTTCATTATATCTGCTCCTCTTTATGAAAGTTTGGGAACTCTGAAGTGCTCAGGTGGAGTTTAGTTTGGCAAATGTGCTTTTAGCCTAAAAAGCACAACCTGCAAGTCACCTGCTTGTTGCCCTGCGTTGTGGAAACACTTTATTCACATGCAGGAACTGAAAGCAGCAGAGAAGGGCCGTTCACGTGCTGGGCTGGCACCCTGGAGGATGCGTGGGCAGCTTCGGAGGGAGGCGAGCACACACGCAGCCCGTGGACGCTCTGCCTTGTGGCTGGGGCCCATAGGAGGAGGGGGACGTTCTCTCTGCTCTGGTGGCCCATGCAAGGAGGCTGTGATGCCGAGAATGTGCTGAGAGCTCACGGGGACAGGGAGTGCCACTGCCCGCCAGGCCTCCGGGTGACAAATGTGGGTGCGCGAGATCCACCTTCTGGCCAAGGGGGCCAGAAGCTGGCGGGTCGGCAGGGCTGCTGTGTCTCGCTCCATTGATGCACACGTGATAAAAGCAGGGGCCTCTCCTCCCAAAGCAACCTCGTTATCCCCTCCCTGCTGCCACTGCTTTTGGGAGAGGAGGCAGGTATCCTGTCACTCTGGACACGGCCGGGTTCCTTCCTTCGTCTGTCCTGGTGGGATTTAGTGGGGGCGCGATGGATGGTCATCCTGCTGCTGCCGGACACTAGGTAGCTCTAGGTAAAAATGTGCATCCCCCTTCAGGAGCAGAAATCATGAAAGCATGAGCAAATCTAATGATATGAATTATGACATATAGCTAAAAATATCATTAATTGATTTCCACTTGTAATGCATTTTCCCTGTTGCTTTTTAAAAGATGAGAAAGGATATGACAAGAGCCAAGAGGGATGAATTCCGGAGTGACCAGAAGGAAGTCACTAGGTGTTGCCTTTCAGGGCACCTAAGAATAATTAGAAAGCAAACAAACAAACACAAACAGCAGATGGCCTGAATTGCTAGAAATCAGACCAGGTTTACAGCTAGTCCTTTGTCTCTCTAGATCAGAGATATGACTTGTGTCTGATATGTTTATTTTATATACATATACATATATGTATATATTTAAGCTGATGATTGCATTCCCTTGTTTTAAGAGGGAGATGTTTTCTGTCATCAAGTTATTTGAAATCATGTATACCACCATCCTGGGCAGAATTGATACCATAAGTAGGAGTACGCTTTCCTCTGTACTCTTCCAGACTAAGGTAGTAGTGCAGGACCCTTAGGCAAGTCCTTGGGAACAAACACTCAGCCTCTTCTTCCTACAGAGGTACATGGTGGGTGCACGTGGCCCCTTGGTCCTGCGGGAGAGGAAATTCCCCCCAACAACCGTGTGGGAGGCAGGCCCAGCCCTTGTACCACGAGATGGCTGCAAAGGGGTCACCAACTATGTCACAAATAGCACTTGGAGTGGTGGCCAGGTGTTGATCTCATCACAAACGTCCTCACCCAAAGGAGCAATGTGGTACCGCGCCCCCTTGCACTAGGGTATAAATGAGGCCATGGCTTTCCAAGCCAAAGCTGGGTTCTCCTTGGCAGCAGCAGGTCTGTGGTGGAGACCTCCCCTCGGGTTGGGACGCCTGAGGAGCCTCTTCAAGGCTGAGGGCCCTCTCCATCTGCTTGGGTGAGTGATGATTGCACACTTGTGCACAAGAGCTAGCTAAGAACCCCCTGCGTAATAGGGAAATTCCTGTACTGACATCCAAAACCTGCTTTGGAAATGTTGCATTTGAATAAATCATGCTATTGGTCAAGTGGAAGTTTTGAAGACTGTCTGACTTAAGGTTGGCAGATTGTGAAGTTGGTGCTGTTGCCAGCATCGAACTTGTAGCTACCACAGTATTTGGTATCTGCCTTGAGATGAGTCCAGGTGACCCCAACCCCTCTGAACTCTGCAGATTGGCTGGAACACAGGGGTTTCATGTTGCCAAATTTGCCCCCTGCTTCAAACAGCAATAAGGTAATCATTAATTTACTAGACTGTTTATTCAGTAGATTTTCTTGTGATCTGCAAGACAAGGAATGGCTTTGTCTCAGGCTAGCCAGCTTGGAATTTCATCCCATGTCTGGAGTTGAAATATGACTATTGCTTGCTCAATATATTGAATAATCTTGACAGTTACCACTAAAATTAAACAACCTGATGCTGCAGCTGGTTGCTGTGGTGCTCTTACCTTCATTCCAAGGTTCCTGGAGAGATCAGAATTTGGGGTTAAAAGGTCTTTTCCACCCCCATGGTGGGATAGGGTGGGAGAGCAGTAAGTGGCCCCTTCCCTTTGGGGAGTGCATGGGCAGCAGGGTCTAGCAGATGCCAGGCAGGGCCCCCTGCCTGCTGAAGTCACCTTGTTTAAGCCTGGGGCTGGCGTGAAGGGGCTGGGGACATCACTAGGTGGCCTTGAGGGCACTGCTTGAGGTGCCTCATAAGCTGCAACCAATGATCCCGTAATGAAGGGAGGAGCCTTTTCCTGGGTCATCCCATCAGTGCCACTCATCTCCTTCCGAGCAGCAGGACACTCCAGTGTTTTCATCTAAGCTTAATTTTATGGTGATTTAGTTAACAAAATATTATCAAATATTTTGTATTAGCAGTTGTTTGATTGCTTGGGAAACCTTTTGGGGGAGTACTGTCTAAATGTATCATTCAATCACATGTAGATGTTAGGTAATTAGTTTCTGGTGGGCATTAGTGCTTTGTTTGGGCATTTGGACAGGTTCTGAGATTCATTTCTGTTAGCCCAAAATCAAAAATCCTTATCTGTTAGCCAAAAATCAAAAATCCTTAATATTCCAGATAACAGTGTTTTGATCTTGTTAGCATGGATGGTTTTCTCTAAACTCAGATGGCCTTTGAAGTAGCAAAAGCTCCTTTTTACATGAATGATGTATTTTTCTCTTTGACCTGCTATATAATTAAGATCCTGTTTGGTAAAGTTATCAGGATATTAGACCACTAATTGCATTACAAACACATTTGCTTATTTTTGAACTGCTTAGGAGTTAATTGTACAGGAACATATGAAGATTGGCTTAAATAATTGATTAATTCAATTTATTTATGCATGCAAGTAGTAATACATCCCCCTATCGTACTAACAGTGACTACTAAAATTTTTAGTGCCCAGCTTCGAGTCCTATCACATTGCAAATCTACTAGGAACAAATACCACATCTAAGAAGATACATTCATTCCACGGGTTACGGTTTAAAAAGGGCAGCATGGACTGTAGTTTCTGTGTCTGAAAAATATGCACAATGAAATATTAACCTTGACCAAGGAAAATATAACAATTGTACTATTTTAACGAGGACATGACCGATTGAATTGAGTGGTTTTCTAATTACTGTTGAGAGTTTGGATGGGAATAAGGCGTCATAAACGGAAGAAAGAAGTAAGAAATGTCAAGGGAGAAAAATCAGCATATTGTGACATATGAGGGAAGCTTCCTGTAAGGTCTGCACCAAAGCACAGGTGTTAGTAGTTGCTTTCTGCTAGTTTCAAGTGATGTTATTATGGGATGAAGATTTGAGTGATTTCTCACTCTTGAGCAGAAGGGCTTTGCCATAATAACTGTTTAATTTGCAGTGAGACCGATGGAAGGAATATATAGCTTATATATATATATACATATACATAAATATACATCATGTGCTGTGCTGGAATAACAGCATAGGTGTGTTTGGTGGGCAGGGACACATGATGTTTAACTAGGAAGGGAAAAGAGGGCAAGAAGTGTTGCTTTGCGTTGGCAGGTTTGGATCTTGTGAATTGCCCAATTTATTTACAAACCCAGAAGGTTGCTAAGATGAAGCCAACCTAGGAGCTTGCTGTGCTGCTCCCTCAGGTTGCTCCCGGATGATGAATGTGAAGCCTGTAATAAACTTTGAGGAAAATATTTTAAGCTTTTAGTGAATTTTTAGTAATTTTAATGAAGGTTAAAAATATGGGTGTCTAAAGGTCGATGCCTATGCAATTGGCTTCTTGTTAGAGTTAAGAACAGAGATCCTTTTATATAGGCATATACAGGTATAAACTAAAAGAAAGATGAAAATTGTTTAGTGTTGTTCTGCTGGCAGTTATTACCATAATGTGCTGATGAGTATTTGGGATGTCAATAATAAAAATATGATATTTTTTGTATTTTATCCTTACTGATAGAAGGAAGACTTCATGGCTAAAAATGTACTTCACTCTACAGAGAGATGTATAATGTGGCTTGTCTACTATTGAGTTAATTTCAAATATCCTTTTGCAGTTATTTTTTCACAAAATAGAAATTCAACCACTACATTGATAATAGGATGTTTTAATGAAGTTGATATTGATTTTAGTCGTGGAAAAATCGATCTGCTTATATGGCACCTGTTGGAACTCTGTGTAGATGTCTGCATGAAACCTCATTATCTGCCAGTTTTTGTTTTGCTGTGACTCACCAGCTTGAGAAGATCCGTCAGTTGGATAAAACTGGATAAAATCTCTCCAGTGTTGTTTTTCCCTCCACTTTTCATCAGAAAATAAGTCACACCTCAGGTTTGCACCCTAGACCCGTATGTAATGTGTATGTGTCAGTGCGTGTATTTTCAGGTATGATGATGCTAAGTTGGGTATCCCAAGGTGTCAGATCTGTTCCCTCATGTGCTCAGTAGGCCAGGATTCTAGCACACTTTCTATGAGCTCTCATATTTACAAGTGCTGCACAGGGGCATAAGCAGGGGATTTATTGCATTTTTATTTAGTGAGGAGTTTTTCTTGCACAGCACTCCTGAGGGTGATGAGGATTCCAGTGTGATTTGCAGTACCAGTTCTTGCCCACTCTTAAAGAGTTGAGGAATCGTTGCAGTCCTTTTCCCTTATCTCCCTGTATCTAGCTGAATGAAAGTCATGATGCACAGTAAACCTCTGA
>NW_010585023.1:207329-224873 GCF_000705375.1 Tinamus guttatus | reverse complement strand
AGACTTGGCAAAAAATAAGTATTTCAAGTGTTAGTACTGCTGCCTTCTACCTTAACAAATAGAAACACTGATCCATAAAGAAAAACAGAATGCCACAACGTTTCGCCATGCAGAACCCATAGCAGACACACACACGTCATCTGGTCCTTATCTCTGTTAAAAGCATCAAGAAAGCATTGTGGTTCATGCTTATTGTCTTTATTCATGAGCGTAAGTAGTGATAAAGCTTTGTAATGAGAAAAAGGACAAAATCTTGACATGGTGTGGACTTATAATGGTGTACTCTAATGTGCTCTTGATGATGTCCTGTATATCCAGTATTACCTCAAACACTTGAGGCTGCTCAGCATGCAGTCTCCAAGTATGATTTCCCTGGAAGGGAAGATCAGAGCAAATAAGGAGGCCTTTACACCACGATAACCATGATTTTGCAATAGGATAAAACTTGCTTTGTTTGAGTCAATGATGCTATTACAGTTTCCCTTGTGCCTGTCTCCATCCATACTCTATTAACTATTCAAATGTTGCCAAGTTTTCAGAAGCATAACTGAAAGCTACTGGATCAAACCTGTGTGTCTTGGCTTGGCTAGGAATCCATTCTCTTTTCTAGTTAGTTTTGAAAATGTCAACTTGTTCTGCAAAGGCTGCAAGGGTATTTTTTGTTTGTTTTGTTTTGTTTTTCCCCAGGAGAGAGGGGAAGAACTTGGATAATGCAGTGTCTGTGTGATGGTTCTCTTCTCTGGTTGTAAAATGGATTTTGTGGCTGTGAAAGTGTCTTAAAGGCTGGTGTTCAATGGACTTGCATGCCTCACCATACTACTGGGAAATGAAAACTTTTTCTTCCTTTTAGGAGTCTAGAGCCTGATATCTCCCATAGTTACCTTCAAGCAAACAAATTCCATTTTTGCTTTTGACCTTTTATTGTTATTTTTACAAAGTGGAGGTCAGTAAAATCAGTAGTCCAGTAAAATTCCGTTAGAATATTACTACAATAATAATAATAATTATTTATCTGAGCATAAAATCTAATGCAACCAGTGACTTAACTCTGAAATTTTCACTGCTGTTTGTGAAAAGCAGCCTTCAGTAACACTGGGACGTGTTTTCTGTCCTTATCTGCTTGGTTTATTAAGAACCCTGACTCATGTAGTGTTGCCCGTCCCAGCTTGTCTTCATGCTGGTAAAACCTTCAGACATAGGATGTCAAACTTCTTGTGCATTTATTCAGTTTATTTTTCAGCACCGTATACATAAAATAAATCTGTTTTATTGATACGTGCAGGACAGGGTTTTGTTGCGTTGGCTTGGTCTGTGTGCCTTGTCCTTCCAATGCACACAGTGTGCACGCGCGCTCGCTCTCGAGATGTGGGTTGAGGGCTGGATCTGTCTGCTGGCCTCAGCAGGGACGAGCCGCACGCTGTGCAGCTCGAGGGCTCTTCTCACTGGGGCTGTGTTGGGCCAGCTAGACTTCCTGGAGATTATTTCCAATCCCGGTAACTCAAACAAATGTTGCGTTAGAGAGAAGATTTTAAGAGCGTACTGTGTGCTGATGGCTGTGCTGATTGCTAGGGTGAACGGGGCCATCAGTGGTTTCACAGAATCATAGAATGCTTAAGGCTGGAAGGGACCTCTAGAGGTCGTTTCAGCCTGTTAGAGGTTTATTTCTGGATACAGCCTCCCATGGCGGAAGCTACTCTTGGGAAAGGAGAGTTATTTGGTGTCAGGTCTTAAATAACAATAATCCAAGTGGGGGAATTGGCTTTTTCCTCTGTTTGACTATTAGGCTGACGCAAAATGCCCTTCTCGGGAGCGTTGCACGCGGCCTGGCTGTGGGATGTGTTTGTGGGCGCTGTGTGTTTGCCCGCTGGCAGCAGCTGGTGCGAGCAGGACGCTGCACCCGTGTGCGTGCAGCCCCAAACGGAGCTGGAGGGGTCTCCGGGCGCTGCTTGAGCCAAGCGCCCCGCTGGAAGCCCCACGGCTCCAGCCTGGCAGGGTGACCTGGGGATGCTGGAGGTGAGGCTCAGCCTGTGGTCGCTTCCCAACTCTCTGTTCTGCACTTGGGCTGGAATGTGGGTGATGCTGCAGCGGGGAGCCCGTGAGGCCTGCGGGGCGGCAGCCAGTGTCTGCACCCACACGGGAGAGGATCCGTGCGCGACGCCCGCGTGCTGGCACCGGGCAGGCGGGATCCGGCATGGACGGCTGCAGCCAGCGCGCCTGGAAACGCAGCTCGGGGGCGTGAGTTGGAGTTCATGCTCAGGATTCATTGAAGCATCCACGATCTATCTTGGCATAGGAAACCCCATAACGGCCTCGAGCAAAACCGTGCTCGTGAAGGGACATGAATCCTTCCCAAAAGGCTTGTCTCATTTTTTGTTTCATTTTTTTATTCTACACTGTAAATGCCAACTTCTCATTTCTGATAAACGTCTCACCTCACATATAAAACTGAGGCCTTTGCCCCAATAATATCTTGCAGCAAAGTGTTTTACAAGGCTATTATCTGTTGTGTGGATAAGATTAGGAGATAACAATTTAGCTGATGGTAAATTAGATCTTATTTGGGAGGAAAAACAGCCCTCAGTAGGCGCTTCTGCCCCAAAATACCAGACCTGTGAATACTGCAGGGAAACCCTTTCTGGCTTTTTAATTCGGTGTACAGATGGAAAAATGCCAAATAACAGCAAATGTTTTAATTATATGGAATAGTTTTCTTAGGTAAGACGATTGCAATGTTTGCAAAATGAATTTAATATGCTACACAGTCTAGCAGAGTTTTTAATGAATGCTAAGTCTGAAAACACTGCGTGAAGCAGCTACGCTTGTATTTGCATATTTGCTCAAAATAATTGATGGAATTGTTTAATTAAATATTGTAAAAGGCAAGAGTCTAATGTTCTATGCAAGAAAAGTGAAACCATGAGATTCAGTAATTTATCTGATTGAACCTTTTGTATATTTTAAGCAATAAGTCTCAATAGGCTATGCCTTTCTAGTAATTTTAATTCTGCCTGGGTGGTAGTGGAAGACCTCCTGAAACAGAAGTCTGAAAAGCTTTTTGCTAGATATAAGCTTCAACCCAAACCACTGCTCCACATGAACTTAGTCTGAACCCAAGATCAGTTTGGCTCAGCCTTGGGCTTGTTTCGTGGCACCAGAAGGGCACTGTTCAGCCCAGACTGCACCCGAGGAATCATCAGCACATGGCTGCATATGTTTGAGTGTACTCTGTAATATACATATGCATTTATTAATAACTAAATGGTGGTGGCTGAGAAGCAAGAATTCTGAGCCATTTGAATTACATATTTCAGATACTGTTTTGTTCTGAGAAGGAAAGACAATAGTAATGTATCCTCTTGTGGACGTCCTTTGCAGTCACCTAACATCCCTGGAATAACTCGTAGCAATCGTGTCTGTCAGGAACAGCCTGTAGTGAAGCTGCTCTGTATAAAGAGAGAAATGCAAGTACAGGAGCAGGAGACAAAGCAGGCCAGAACTGCGGGACTGGCTCACGGGTCAACTGGCGTTGGGCATATTGATATAACATGATTCAATACTTAATATTACTTAAACCTTAGGAATTAAATGAGTAAGTGATGAAATATCTATGGGATACAAAGGCAAAGAGTCAAAAGCACTGATTCCAATCGCAGTTTTTGGACTGGGGAGAAAAAAATACCCTAAAACTAAGATGAAATGGACTGCAGTTGACTACAGCCTGGCACAACATTTATGGCTTCTTGTTAGATATGTTACAATAAATATGTGTAGTAATGGGCTTAATGCATTGTTAATATAGACATTGTTTATAATATGGCCTAATAATAATAATATATATTATAGCTTAAATACCCACTTTAATCCTCCAAGTGATTTACTGGCAAGAAGTAGTTAATTAGATCATTAATAACAGTTACTGCAAAGTTGTGTTTCCTAAGAGCTGTTCTTTCAAGTTTTTGTTATTTTTGCAGTAATTTCTCTTTTAGCCATGACAGAGAATGGGGTGCTTATGCAAGGGCAGCAAATCACTGCATTAAGTGGCTTTACGGGCTGCATTTCGTTCTCTTCAGTGTGCGTCTATGTGGAGCGTTTTGTTTTTGCGCTTGAAATCCAAGACATGACCTAGTCTCTCCCCTTTTTCATGGCAGTGGTTCCCCTTGGGAGCTGAGCTAGTCATTCCCACCTTGGTGGCCCAGGCACCCCACGAGGCCGTTGGAGAGGCCGAGCGCGGTGGCGGTGGCTGCGGGGACCGCGTGCCCCTTGGTGCGCCCGCCCTGGGGAAGCTCCAAGCTGCCCCTCGCACAGCAGCTCGGTGGCGGGGAAGCCTCTGAGCACGACAGTGTGCAACAGCTTCAGCTCACGTCAAGTCAATGGCCTTCAAATACCTCCTTTAAGGTAACGGAGCTGCGTGAGGACTTCTGCCTTGGGCCCGGCGGCAGGGCTGCTGTCGGAGCCTTATGGGACAGTAGGATCAGCTCTGCTAGGTTCAGATTGTTTTCATTCTCATTTTCCTTTTGTTTGTGAATTTTTTTCTAGCTTCAGGGTGGCTTTCATAATTGGCAGTTTCTGATGCTGTTACATAACATGACAGGCTTAAAGTTTTCATAAAAAATTAATGATAAATTGTTAAGATAACATAGTTTTGCTTTTCATTTTCAAAGAATGCCATGTTCTTATCTGCTGTAGTGCTTACATTTCTGACACTAAATCACATCACTCAGTTTTTTCCGAGATGTTGAAGTTGTATAGAAAAAGGTGGAGCTTCATCTCTTAGGAGAACCTTTTGGTGGCAGTGTGTTACCAACATTGGTGTTTCCACCTCAAATTTCAGGGTTGATTTCTTTTTCTTTTTTATTCCCTCTCCCCCCCACAACCTGTAAAGCTCCAAGATTCTGCAAATAAGTCTAAGGCAAAGATATGAAAATTAAGACTAACTTAACATCCAGCACTCTATGCTCCTGAAAATTCCAGGCTAAATTGGGACTCTTAAGGAAAATATAATCAATATAGGGTTTGCATTTCCTACATCCTTACATTTATATCTATAGCTCAGGGGAACTCCAATATAATCAATTAAGTAAGCTGGGTCAGAATCACCACCGCCGAAGTTCATATCTTCCAAAGCCAAGGATTGTAATGCAAAATAGTTCACTCTCAGGTGAATATCTGGATGGAAGGGAATTACTGACAGCCCACGAACGATGTTTTAGGTCATACTTTTTGGAATTTTTGTTCTGGTTAATGCATTATTTCTTAGACATTTTGCTAAAGAAACTTTAACATAACTGGGAGTTTATCACAGTACATCAGATATCTGTTGAGATTGAAGCTGCTCTGTAGCTATAAAATGGGAGTTCTTGCTGGATTAAATGCTTTTTGGAAGCTCTACTATTTAAGATTTACGAACTGTTTAATAACAGGTTTAAGATTGTATATTTGAAAGAAGATGCGAGTGACACAAACATTTTTGCCAAAGAGATAAATAACCTAATCTGGTGTAGCTATCAGGCTACAAACATAAATTTTCTTTGAAAGTGAATGTTTTTTCATTAATAACTCAGTCTTGTGACTGTTTGTCTAATGCATATTTAGCTTGGAAGAAGGAATAAAATGCATGCAATCTGTGAGTGATTTGACAACTCCCTAGCATTATAAAGATTTTATTATTAAATTTCTTTTCCAAGAAGACTTGCTTCACGTTCCACTGGCTTTTTAATAGCCCATAGTGAGAGAGTCTTGCCTAACTTTGTGCTAGGGCATCTCTGATTAGAACATGGAAATTTTACATTTTTATAGCACCACTAAGACACCCCTAAACATATATGGTTATTTATCCTTTAAGTTATGGCTTTGGAGTGCAATTGGATGTGATGCTGTTTGATTTATAATCATTGCAGCCTGCAAGTGAGGGGACATGCAAAGAATACTGAAAGGAACTAAGGTGATTTAAGCCTTCTGAGCTGAAGGATGCATTTTCAGTATCTTTCCTATCTTTTCAATACAGGAAATAGATCTCTGAGTATCTGGGCAAGAGGCAAGACCGGTGTCGCCCTAGGTGATTATGAATCATTTTGGTGTGTCTGGCACTGTAAAATATGTGCCTGGTGAGGGGGACTATTGCTTCCTTTCTAGTGACCTATAGTAGTGAAAAAAGAATTTAAAAGGTTATCAAGCAGTTCCAGTTTCGAGTACTTCAGAGAGAAGCAGTACATCTAAGGGAGTATCTCCAGGAATATAATCTACTCGGACTCCCAAGAGGTGAGTCTCTGACTCGAATTACAACCGAAGCTCTTGTGAAGCTTGAGCAGGGTCCGTGTGGCTCCTCGGGGATTTTTAACAACTACTCAGTTACTCGGTGCTTGGAGCCCCAGTGGCCTGAGACCTGGGAGAGCTGGAGTGTACAAGTGTAAAACACACCCTGATTTGGTGTGTTTGGTATGGGGAGCAGCTCTGAGCACCTCCTTTCCCTCCATATTGGTGCCTGTGGCAATTGATAGGACTGGAAGCTGTTCTCCTACGCGGTCCAGGTGGCTGTTCTCCACCTGCTAGTGCCAAAATCCAGAGCATGAATGAAGGGCAGCCATGGGCCCTGTCAACATGCTCGGGAACAGAGCAAGATCTCTACAACTCCAAGTACAGACTTGTGCTCCCCGTATGAATGTCTGACAAATGCAAATGATCCTAAGAGGAAATAAGTGCAAACATATTTTGGAGAGCAAACCTAGTAGGCACAAAGTATTGACTGTGCTAAGCAGTGCCAGGCTTCTTAGTTATTATCAGGCAGGTTGCACTTGGTGTGATCTTGAGGTTCAGTTGGTGTTTTCCTGCTGGGGAGTGGGGAAGGACAGAAGTGGAGATGGAAATCAGAGCTCAACCATGGGTCTCTAAGCAAGGTGTCCTCTTGGAATGATGAGTTTAGTAACTGTGAAGTTGGGCATAGTTCCCTGGTACATTTTCCTGTATGTTACCCCTATAAATCCTCCTTATTTCAGTTTTCTTGGCCTAAGTCTAAGTTCAAAAGCCGTACAAGGCTTGCGTAGCCTGTGCACCTGTACAGATTGTGGTGGCTCTTACCAGACTAATGGGGGCTGACGCAGCACCGCGCGCCTGGGCATCGGGGCACTGGGCCAAGCTGCATGTTCACTGCTCTGCAGGACCGTGTTAAAGGATGAAGCATCTCTGAAAGAATGCGCTGGCAATCTTTTAAATGGTAGGAATAAATCCTTTTAAAAGAGAACAGAAGAAATGCAATTAGTTATTGAACTTAAACATGGTGATTGAAGTCAGATTGTCCTTTGATTTATAACAATGCTGTAAGTGGCTTTAATGCATAGAGGTGTCCACTTGTGAGCGATGCAGGCTGTCGGGCTAAGTGGCAACTTGGGCGTTTAGGCCAAACTGCATTTTTTTTTTTTTTTTTTTTTTTTTTACATCTTCTGTGACGTTGAGCTTGGGCATCTTGCTTTGGGATTATGGTCCTGGCCATTGACTGGAGAGCTGAAATGGCAGGATCTGATTATGGTACAAGTGTCTTCGACCATCCCCCTTCCAAATGCATCACAAACAGATGACTCTGGAGAGGATGGGATCGGGTGAATCCCTGCAGGCGAGGGCTGGTCATGGAGGCTGCCTTTTGGGGCAATAAGGATCAAACACTTAGGGCAGCCTGAGCCTCAACTGAGGTCTCTGGAAGAGGTGGGGGGAGAACAAATGAGTCTGTGAATTTCTGCTTCTGAAAACCATGCTTGCCGGAGAGACGGGAAGACATTACATAGGATCAAATCATAGAATCATAGAATCATAGAATGCTTAGGGTTGGAAGGGACCTCTAGAGATCATCTAGTCCAACCCCCCTGCAAACGCAGGGACACCTAAAGCACGTGGCGCAGGACTGCATCCAAGCGGGTTTTGAAGATCTCCAGAGAAGGAGACTCCACAACCTCTCTGGGCAGCCTGTTCCAGTGCTCTGATGGTCTCTGATGCCCTTTGGTCTAGTACAAGCAGCTCCTGCTTAATCCCAGGCCAGGCCTGACTGTAAATATTCCATAAAGTGTCAGGACAATGCAGGGTGTGGGATGTGACAGTTGTTACCTCGAGTTCCAACGTGGCAGAGTGCCAGGGTACACTTGACCTCAAAGAAGTCCTGAATAAACTTCGCTCCATCTAATTTCCCTGAAAATCACAGTTATTACTGGAGCTTTTGAAGCTGGGCCCTTTTGCCAGGAAGGCCCAGAAATGACTGGAACGTTTGGTGACCTTAGGGACTTAGGTTTTTCCCTTGTGCCAGGTTACCTTGTCCTTTGGCGCCAGCGCCGTGTGTGCTGGGCACAGCCGAAACCTGTGTTAGTGCTGACCTTGCGTGGAGGAAGGGAGGAGCAGTTCTGCTCCCTTTCCTTTAGAGCCCTTGTCTGGCCATGTAAGGTGTATTTTGAAAGAACTTGGAGTAGGTTGTCCACGTGTTTCTGTGGGAAATCTCATGTTTTGTCCTAAGGAAGTATTTGCTCTCACCTGGGCTCATTTTGAGCACCTGCTGAAAAAAACTGCTCTTGGCAAAGTGACAATAGTTATTTCTTTATCTATGTATGTTTTTATCAAATGGCAGTACCCTGCTAGATGCTCTTGGGTCATGTAGAAGAGAGAGGATGTTCAGGTTTTCCTTTTACTTGCCTTATATTTCCAGCAAGGTAATCCCCATAAAATTATTTCAATTTCTGTGTGATGCCAAAGGGGGCATAAGACATTTCCATGGACAAATGGAATGAGATCTTAGAGGGGCAGTAAGACCTCCCATTAGGTCATTGGGTTGTGTGGCCGCAGGGCAGAGTTACTCTTAGAAAAATGTTTGGAAGCTTTTAATAGCAAATATTTTCTCTTTGCATTTTCATGTATGTTCCAATATCTTCTGAAGTCCAGAGGGGTTTGAAATGGGTTTGGAGGTGTTGCAGGGCATTTGGAGGTATGCAATGTTAATCCCTGCCAGAGTTTGCCCAGGACTGCAGCTTTTCTCCAAATACCTTGTTGGGTATTGGGAAATCAATGCTTGGACTTGTGAACAACTAATATATTCCTACAATTTAAGACCTGCAAATTTTTATAAAACAGATGACTTAATGCGGTGAGTGATAAGTTGCAGTTCTGTCCTATCGCAGATCTGGTGTAGCCTATTGATTTCCATGGTGTCTCATAGGATGTATGCCAAGTGATGTTGTGGTTCCTGTGGTCTGTAATTCAGCTCTGAATTAACAGCTTTGAGCCTTATTTTGCCCTTTTCTGATTTATTCCAGTAGTCATTGACTTTTTTAGTGTCATTACTCCACTTTTTCTAATGACAGTAAAATATCTGCTGGGGATGGACCTAATGACCTGGAAGTAGCTAGCAGAGTCTGCAAACAAAGATACTGCAGCAGCGCAAACAGAGCCGGCCTTTTATTCACACCAGCTTCCAGCTGCTGCAATAAATCTAGATCAGCCACTGTACTCATTAAGTGAGCAGATAATTAGAGCTTGTGGGAGTCTGGATAAGCCACCTGGCAGAATGATACCTTTTATAAGGAGACACAGAAAGCAGGTCTGCAAGCCTGTAATCCCTTGCTGAAGCCTTCTGTCTCTCTGGGCAGAAAGGCCATTGTTGCCTTGTTCTTTTCTTCCTTATTCTTTTTCCTCCCTATTTTTAAAATTTATTAATGTTTGGAGTGGTGGTAGACTGTTAAAACTAATGGCAATGAACACAAGAGAGCTACAAAATGCAGAGTTGTGGTTTTTTTCTCTTTTGTTTTTGTGTTCCCCATGAGTTTCTTTTAATTTTTCTGGAAATGTCTTTTTTAACATCCTCAGAGGCAGTCAGATTTTTGCTGAAAGCTTAGTGTGTTTGGGGGAAATCTTCCTGTGTTTTCACATTACAGTGAAGTGTCTCTGTGTTGCTGCAAACAGTTTTCTAGATTCTGAGTTTCTGTTTTCAGTCTATTGCCATGCAGACAAACTCAAGTAGTGTGTAGTGTCAAAAGCCTCAAAGAGCCCAACTGCCTGTTTCCTCACATCTTGTGTACCAGAAGGCCTGGCAAAATCCATGTCAAAGGCTGATCAGAAGCAGAGAAAAATCAAGAACAGGAATATAAGCAATTGGCTGGTCCAAAAGGTACATTTTAGAAAGAAGCCTCAACTTTTTCAGAAGATGCCTTGAGTTTGCATCTCATGTATGTCAATTCTCTGGTGCCTTGAGCCTCCTGTTTAAGAGCTGTTTAATAGTTCAGCTGTAGCCATCTGGCAGCAATTAAGCGGTAGGCACTGGCTGCTGAGCACCAGGACACCTTAGGAACAGAGATGTTTGCTGGGGCTCGTGGTGTTTAATGGCAAAGGCAAGTGTGAAACACTGCTTTTCCCTGGATCAATACCCAGTGCAAGGTGGGTCTGGGGATAAAAAGCAGTGTCCAAACCAAACCCTGGCCATGTGCAGGGTGTCAGTGTGGTGGGTGTCACAGGTGGAGAGGTGATGAGTGAAGTCGTATTTTGGTAGGTGCCAGGAATGTGTCCAATAGTGCCAGGAAGAACTGAACAGGATTCCATTCCTCTAAACACTTAGAGGCATGATTTGCTAACTGTGACTTTCCAAGTGCAATCCACATGAGAAATAGGAGCTGTAAAGGTTTTTTTAAAATAGCATCAGAGTCATTGCAAAAACTCCCTCTCCAGCTCATCTCGGGGGGTGGTAATCCAGGAAGTTGGGAATTCAAGTTCTCTTGGATAAATGGCTTTATGGGAAATGAGTCCCTTGCCTTTTTGAGATAGGAGACTTTTTCCAAGTTATTGCACCAAGGGAATTTGAGTGCTATGAGTCTTTGTGGGCTTGAACCCTGGGCTGCAGACCAGGCAGCAGCGAGACCCAGCTGCTCCCGAGGCTGCCAAGACTGGGACTCGCTCGGATTCTTCCCTAATTGGTACTTGCCCTGCTCTTGCCCAGGGAGCAGCTCTTATGGTCTGGGGCAACCAAAAGCCTAAGATAAGCCGTAGTTAAGAAGGAATTTCCATGGTAGCTAAACTTATACCTATAGATTTTTTATCAAGAAAATATTGATGTGTTTTATTTCTTTGGGCAATTACATCCTTGGACAGGATTTGACTCTTGGAAAAATGTTCCTAAAAATCAAATGATCTAAGACCTTGAAAGTAAAGCAGATCGTTTAAGAAACACACATAATGTAAATAACAGCCTTTTCTGTTGTAACTGAATGCATCTTTGTTTTTTTTCTTCTTGCACATGCAGTGAATGTATTCGCAGCCTTGCTGTGGGCAGAACTTCTGCCTAACTTATGTAGCAGCAAGCATGGGTACTTGTCGTCAAGTGTGTGTGCACGTTTGTGTATATATTGATGTGGGGTTTTTTGTTTGTTTGTTTTTCAGTTCATTGTAGGTACTGTGGGGGAAAAACAAGAATGTATTAAATGTTTTAAATACAAAATACACATTATGAATAAGTAGCATCTGGGAAAACCTGGGAAAAGCTCAATTTCATGTGCCAGAAGGCAGATTCCAAAAGTCTTTGTTTCTGTCAGACCTGAAGAGATGCTGCTTCTGTTTCTCCTCGTTTTCTGCATGTTTAGCCAGCTTATCATGATGCACTGGCAGAAGCACCTTAGATCAAGGCAGTGTTTCTGGTGGGGTTCAGCCTGGTGGGGTGCACAACGTGTTCCCCCTTTGAGGAGTGGGAAGAAACTAACCCGAAAGGCAGCCTTAGGTGACAGCTGGGTGGCACTGCTCTTGTCTGAAACCCTACTAAGTGGAGTCTCCTCTATATATGTAAAGATGGACCTTTGCAAAGGATACGGAAGAGAGACTGGATAAGGAGATGCACTGAGTTGCCTTAGAGTTTCATGCTTCCTCTCTCCGTTGTTGGCTTTCCCTAGGCCTGCGAAGGTCCTTAACTAATGCAAGCTTCAGATGATTTTTTTCTAAAATTCTGGTAGTCTGAATGGTCACCTAAATGTCAGTCTTTATTTTAATGGCGCAGGATAAAGCTGACAGACACATCTGCCATTTGTTCAAATAGTTTTCACATGCTTGCACGTTAATACCCAATACCATCTGTTGAGCTTTTTGGCAAATGGAATTCTATTCTTCTGTCTACCCACAAACCTAATTATCAATGTGAGGATTGTAGAGGTTACCTTTGAAACACACGGCCAGCATTTTTTGAAAGAAGTACATCTGCAGTTCTTGTTTGTATGAATTATTTAACAGATGGCAAAAATGCATTTCACTCATTACAGCTATCCCTATTGTGGAGGAGAGCAATGTTTATGTAGGGCTAGATTCTCTTGCTGACAGCATGCAGCCCTGCATGGCATGCTTAAATGTGACAGCACCTGATCTTCAGTAACTTCTTCCTTATTTTGTTGTTGTTGTTGTTGTTGTTGATAATTACGTGTGTTGCACTGGTTTGAGAAGCGAGGGTCTTCATCTCGTTGGAGGAAATAGGACATTCACCAAGAAAACTGCCAAGGATCAGATGATGCCTCTTTGCTTGCTATCCCATAGCAACCTGTTGACACGTCTAAACCTTGAGACTAAAGACCGAGTTGGTCTGTGAGCTTCTCTTAAGGGATTTAGTTCATAATTCCCACACACTTAGGAATCAGTGTGGTTTAAAAATAAAAAACTGAGAGAAAAGCCATGTGTTGCCCCAAGGCTTTCTTAGAATTCCTGCTTCTCCCTTCTGAAAGATTTTGTCTTGCTGATGGAGCTTCAGTCAAGTTGCTTTCAGCCGAAGCGGCCGGAGTTTGAAGGCTTACTGAAGCATCTTAATTTTTATTGCCACCATGCTTCCTCCTCCACCAGATCTAATCACTATTGTTTAAGCTCTAACCCAGCTATTATCTGTCTGGGGTTGACATGAGAGCTGAGAAGAAGAGAGCAGACTGTCAAAACCAGCTGTCAGCATAGGTAGGAAGGGTGTGAAATCGAAGTAATAACTGGAATATCCACAGCATCTGTTCAAAGATTTTGGAGCATTTGACCAGTTGGCATCCTCCCAGCCCCAGATGAGTGACAAGATTTAATATCGGTCAGATACCTTTGTCTTTCATCTGTGCCTGTGGTAGCATGTCAGGTGCAGGTACGTTGGAGTAAAAAGCTTTAAAATTATGGAGGAGGATTTAAACCTGACAGCTGAGGCAACCAGTGCTTGGTAATGACGGCTGTTACTGCGCTCCGAGGGCAGGAATGGTGAGGCTGTATTCAGCGGGGCCGCTTGCACACCGAGTGTGCTCCCGGGTGTGCAGCCTGTGTTAGCAGAAGGGGCCATGGAATGAGCTGCACGCTCGCGTGCCACGGCCAAGCAGGCAGCTCCGAGGAGCCAAGGGCCTGCGTGGTTCCTGGAGGATCCCAAGTCTTCCAAACCCACCTGGAAACTGTCAAAGATTTGGGATTGTAAAGCTCACCTAGTGGAATGTTTGTTGGGCAAACTATGGGTCTTTGTGAGCCTGGGTTAGTAGTGGGCACCTGCTCTTCCTTTACCTGTGGGAAGTAAATGAGGGGCTTAAGGATGCTGCATGAGGATTTTCTAGAGTCCAGGTTTGAGGGTTTGCTCCCAGGCCTATTTCTTAGTTTATTTCTTCTTTTTTCTATCCTGTCTTTTCATCAACTCTTTTTTGACCCTTTTCTGACTCTTTTTGTATTATCTGCTCCATAATGATTTCCTTTCCTTCAGCATCAGTCTATACACAAACATTATTCTTGTAAATATTCTTCACATTTTAGGCCAGAAGATCTTAGCAGTGAATTACCTCGTTAGCCTTGTTTTGTCCTTGGATCTTGACCTTTTTGAGAGTTTTCTCTATTACTACCTTGGATAGCTCCCTTAAGTGATAGCATAAAGCGGCCTTAATGTTGATGAAGCACAAGTGTCTTTGCCTGTTTTGTCTTCTGAATTTGTTGTGAACAGTTGGAAAACACTTTTCATCACTGTCACCAAGCTCTCTTCCTTCGCTCTGACTGTGGAGGGATGAGTATCAGGCAACGTGGATGGAAGCGTGGGCGAGTCTCCTGTAGACGGTGGGGTGCATCACCTGGGAACCCTGCTGAGACTCGTCTGCGTGCCAAAAGCCCTGCACACACCCTGACCCCGCTATACAGCCCAAACGCCAAAAGCCCTGCACACACCCTGACCCGCTGTACAGCCCGTATCGTGTGCTGCTTTTCATTGCTTAAATTTGTTGCTAGGGGTCACTAGTAATAGGGATCATTTAAAAGCATTAAAATGTCCAAAGATATTTCTACCAATGGTGAGACTTTCCTTCACACTCACTACATCTTGGGCCTCCAGGATAATAAAACCACACATTTTTCACTCTTCCATATGTGTGCTTTCTACTTCAAATGATTTGTCAGGGTTGTTGATTTATTTTTTTTGGAAAACATTCTGCTTGTCAAAATGACTGCCTCATGCCTCACAGCTATTCTTGGTTATCAGGAAGGGATCTAGCTGGAATTAATCTGATTCCGCTAACATCTTGCTGACAGACACATCCAAAGGGTTGGGAAAGATGTCATAATCTTTGGTTATGTAAATATCTGAATCAAGATTGCTCTGAGGCAAACTGCAGAGCAGATGATAATGTAGCCCTTCTATACTGCATCAACAGGCATTTTGACAGTTGAATTTGAATGCTAATGTTTCATGAATAACATTTTGGGTGGAGAAAAGGAGGGCTTGTGTGTAAAATGGAAACTTATCACCAAAATACATCTTGATACCAGTAAACTATAGGCATTCTTAAGCTCTCTTTAAGAATTTGTTAAGGAAAAGTGAATTTCTTCTATTCCTCCTCCTTTTTTTCCTGCCTATTTCCACAGTTCCCCAGAATGCTGGAAAGGATAGTGCAGGTTTAGCAGAATCCTTCCTGGAAGTGGCCCCCCCCCCCCCCCCACCACACGACTCCATTTTTTTTTGCTTTAGCAGCTGAAATAATTCCAGCTTCTGAGTTATATGGTAACTATTTTATCAGATTTTCCAAAGAGCTGGTGGTGAGGGCCTGGCAGGGGTTGGAGGAGCTCCCTTTGCCTTGCCCTGGGTTGTGTGGGCTAAAGACCCGGTAGCAGTTCAGTCTGGTAGGCTCTTGGTGAGCAGTTACCCTTGAGTGTTTTGCAAGGTGAAGCCCCGCCGTGGTGCTCCAAGGCCGGGTGTGGTGGCAACCAAAGCGTGGCTGGTGGCACAGCCGAGAGCTTCGCGGCGGAGCGCACTGCCCGTCCAAGCGAGTGCCAGCGTGGGCACCTTCACGGCACAGAGATCCACGCGCTGCCTCATTGGTGTCTTTCTCTCTTCTTTTTTAGTGGTAGTTGAAACACAATTTCTCCTTAATTGAATTAACTCTATTGCCGATTGTGAAACACTTTTCAGAGAGGGTCTTCCAGCACTGCAGATTCAGCCACTAGGCTTTAATGAATGATAAAGCATTTTAATAAGGCTCTGGCAGCTGTGCATCTCCGCTGAAGACATTAATGTTCATTCTTGATATCCAGGCTAGTTGCAAAACTTGTTTTTACACAGATGTTTTAGTGAGGTAAGGTCTTTTTATACCTGAATCTCACCAGGAAGAAAGGACATTACTATTCCCTTACGTTAAATTTGGAACCTACTGGCATGCATAATGTTTATCAAGAGTACCATTACCTTTTATTTCTGCAGGTTTTGTTGTGTAGCATGCAGGAGCTCAGACTTGCTGAGGGGCGAAAGAAGTTAAACTTGCACTTTTCCATTTCATTTTTGCCATACGTTCTTTTTAGTCACTGATGCAGGTGACACCACTGGGACCTGCTGAAAAAACCAGGATAAATGATGGCTATTTACAAATAAGTGAAAGTGAGTGCTTACCTGTTCGGGAGATAAGTCACCTTGGATGCCATCTGTTGTTCTCAAAGGGCTGTCTGCTATTTATTCCTACAGCAAGAGCGTTTTGTGTCTCAGAGAGCTCTTTAAAGTCATATCGATAGAACTGCTTTGTTGTGAATCTATAAAGCATCAGAGGGGTCGCTGCCCTGCTAATGCCTTGTGCTGTTCAGTCCTCATCCAGGCATCCTTTGAAACTGCAAATGAACTCAGCCACGCTGTAAGGAAACAAAAGGGATTTTGTAATTGGGATAGGACTAGGATTTCCCACCTATCTTTTAACCCTGTTTTCCTTTGATATTTCAAAATTGGCTGAGATACGTGGTAGAAAGACAACTGCCCTTCTCTGTGTGATCTTGTTATTGCTTTTCTACATATATGTTTTTGCTTGAAGGTCTCATGTTCATGTCCCCCAGCAGCACAGCATGCAGAGAGGATGTCAGATCTCTTGCTGCCAAGGGGTAATGGAGATTCCTTTAGCTCAGGAGAGGGGTTTTTAGGAGCTGAACCTTCTGTCTTGAAGTCACAGCGGGGGCAGATTTTGGAAAGAGGGACTTCATGTGATCCCTGTATTGCTACTCTCGGATGTCAGAGCATATCCCCACCTTTCTCATGTTGAGGTACTGATCATGTGCGTCACTTCTCATTTAGATAAATCCAGTTTCTTAAAAGCATATTGTTATAAATCCTGCCACTTTCTGCCACTTCCCTTCCTGGGGGAGAAGCGGCACCTCCAGGGTGCCACGTGCTCACCTGCTCTGCTCCGTTTGGTAGGCTGTGCTGCTGGTGGTAAAGTCATGAAAATGTGAAAAACATCCTTAATGTCATTATTGTCAAACTCGGCTCAGCTCTCTTATGTTGGTATCTGAGCTGAAATTTCAAAAGCATGTTCCACTGGTAAACTGCAGGGTTACTGTGCAATAAGTTCACATGTGTGTCTTGATGTGAGCTTGGAGTTTTTATAGGAACCCTAATCCATCTAACCCAGACCTAACAAGAACCTGTCCACCTACCAAGGCTCCTAATTTGAGCATTGCGATGAGGTGCTTAATGCAGCAGCATTTGCCTATCCTTGTTGCAAGCACTGGGTGCCCCCGTGCCTGGTGGTGCAGAGGCCGGGAAGCAGCGAGGAGGTCCGTGCAGGAAGCGCGTGTTGGTACCGCGGCTCTCTGGGAATTGTGCCGAGTTGCCAGGAGAGCAGCAGGAGCATTAGTGGAGCCGCCGTTATTCCCTGCGGGATACGAGTGCCTTAGCCCCAGGGAAAAGGGCTGAGGTAGGACAGGCAGCTGAGGGGCAGAGAGGACAACTCCGTTCCGGAGAGCTGAGGAAGATGTTAAATTGGTAGGCCCCTCTGCAGACAGACACTGTAGAGGTGGATAATTTGCCTCCTGAGTGAGGTGGCGTAGCTGACACATTTCACGAAATCTTCCATTTAAATGCTGACATCACTTTTCAAGTAGTAGAGCTTAGGTTCCTGCAGGGCCTTTGTTTTACACAGACAGTGGTGGCTGAATTGCATCTCTCTGAAACCCTCCTGTTAACTAAGAAAGGCAAAATGATGTTGTCCTGACCTAGCAGGGATGAAAGGGCCCTTCTTACTTCAGGCCCCTTTTAGCTGTTGCCATCTCCCGTTCTCCTCAGAAAAGGCTCTCCTGAAGCGGTTC
>NW_010585023.1:194244-207281 GCF_000705375.1 Tinamus guttatus | reverse complement strand
GTTCAGGCTGGCGGTTTTCCTGCCTTGCTGCGTTTTCTCTGCTCGCTTAAAGCCCTTGCAGGAGGAACCGCAGTGTGAGCGAAGCTGCCTTGTGCAGAGGGCAGCAGTTCTGGTTCCTTGCTTTCAGTTGCCAACTTCCCTCCTTTAAAACTCCATTCAGAAAGGTCCTGGCCATGCTGGTATTGGTATTGCTGGTATTGTTTCTGTTGCCTTTTATTTAACCTGCCTGGTGTTTTATTTTTAATTGTTTTTTTTTTCTTTGCAAGATTTCATCTGCCTATGAAGCCTAAAAGAGTAAATCGCACCTGCTGGTTTCACTGAAATGCATTAGACTTCCAATTCCCGGGAAAGCTAGCTGTATGTCTGACAATCCCCGGCCACTTTTCCATTTTGCATATGGAAGCAACACTCAAAAAATGCAGCTTTTAATACCTTTTTGTTTGTAGTAAATCTACTTGTAATTTTCTATGTCATAGTTAAAGCAAGAAGCTGAAATCCTAGTTGACTTTTGTATATATATCCTTGGTCAGTTCATGGCAACATAGTTTGTCAACATCTGTACATGCTATAAAATCACTGTTCAGCCCTGGATATCCAACCAAGTATGGGTGTTTTTTGAATGAACTAGAGTGCGTGTAAAATGAACAAGCAATTATTGTATGTTCAGATATTTCCTATTTAAATGTGTTAAGCCCCTGAAAACAGACAGATATTTACGTAGGCTTTTTTTTTTCCCCTTTCTTCCCCCTCTTACCTGTGTTACTAGCAATTATGACTAATGGCAGAAAATTATCAGGGATCAAATTACTCTTCTCCAGAAGAGCCTCGTTTCAAAAGTCATTTTATTGTCACGTTGTTGAAGCTGGTAGAGCAAAAGCTAGGGGTGGAGAAAAGAGACCAAAATCCATAGCTGTGCTTTGCTTTTCCTTTGGGACCTCTGGTCATGACCATGCAAGTTCTGTGTTCTTGTATGCCAGGCTGCAGAGAAGGCCGTGCAGCCCCTGTCCCTGCGCACCTGCTCCCACTGCCGTGCTGCGTCCCTGGGGCTGAGGTGCAGCAGAGGCACCAGCCGGTTTCTGGGTTGTCCCTGGCAGCTGAGAACAAGAAAAGCCTCTATTCCTCCTGCTGCACCCCAGCAGAGAACGGGGGGTGTTTCTTCTTTTGTAACCTTCCTTTTCTGTCGCCGTTTAACTGGCGTACCAGCTTTATGAGATGAAATGTCTGCCTCTTTGCCCATTTTCATTTTGAGTCTCAAATGAGATATTGCAATCTTTTATTGCAACAGACAGCAATGAAAGAGCAGCTGGAATTTCTATTTTGAGCTGTTTTAAAGTGTTTCAGTCCATTAATTTTTAATTATTGGACATACTGGAAATATACTTTGAATGAAATGCCTGAGTATTGGGGAAGAAGTTCGCCCTAGCTTCAGCTCCAGTGAAGCTCCCAGAAGAGCTCATACAACTCTGTATTGCACCACTTGGGTCTTTATGTTCCTCAGTTTCCCTTCACATCCTGAATAGCCGGACTCAGCAGTCCAGCTCTACCAAATGCTTTTCACTCTTGTGAGCTTTTTGACACTATTATTTTTTTTTCCAGTAGGTACTGTAACTTGTATAAAAAGGTGTTCATGTGGGATTTCTCCATTAAGTGATTATCAAAATAGCAACAGAAAGTTTATTATGTTTCCTGCCTTTTTGGGAAATACATGGATGTTTTGGCAGTGTAACAGGTGACTGTTTAGTTTTGTGGAAGGAGTTGGAAGGAGGTGGATGCAGTTGTACAGAGGAGCAAGCACTAGCTGCCTGGGTAACCTGTACTGCAGTTGGGCATACCCAAGATGAGGTGGATATCTAAATTTCCAGTGCATTAGATGCCTTGGTGATTTTTTTTTAATCCTATCTCTAATTTTCTAAGCGAGAATTAACTCGCTTAGAGAATTAACTAAGAAATATCTTGTTAGTCCTGTAACTGAAGATGACGTTGACCGAAATCAGACTTTATATAGCAAAACAGACAAGAAATTGACTTGTTAAACAGGTAGTCAGAGTCATTTTTGCATTTAGTTTCAGTCAGTGTTGACGTGATCTCATCCTAAATACAAACTGTACATCCTGAGGTCTTATTCTCATTAACTGTAGGAAAGGTCATTTTGGGTAGCACATTGCAATGTGTCAAATAAAGGAAGAAAACAGCCCATCACTGGTAAAAAAAGATTTTGCATCTTAAGGATATGTCTCATTAAGTTATTTTGCTTCAAACTCAGCTTGTAGTCAGATATTGACCTTTACATAAGAGGAGTAGCTTTGCTGATATTCTCTCATAGAAATGAATAGAAACCTACTCTTGCATGACAGCCTTTGTACAGTTTACCTGTGTAACTGATACTATACAATTTAATAAATCAATCCTCCTATTAAAAATATTTAGTAAGAGAATTTTTCAGATGGTAACTGGGTCTGAACAGATGGTAGTTGTCTATAGTAATTAATAAAAGTGTTGTATTTATTGCCTCTTCAGAGCAGAGGACTCGTAAAATGAATCATGGCTTGATCTGGTACGCACAGAGTTTCCTTGCAGCAGGACTGGGCCGGACTCTGGGCCACGTGTTGCTTGAGCGAGGTTGGCCCTGGGCCCGGTAAGCCCTCCGCTTGCCCCTAGCGTCTGGGGCCTCTCCTTGCCCTCAGTGTTAGAATCTGTTGTAACCTCAGTGTTATTTTGTATTTGTTGGACTGAATGTGTTCTGCTAAAACACTTGAGCAGTTGACAGGAGTTAGGGCAAGTGGAGACTTGGTGTTGCCTGTTGAATAAAGACCCAGAGAGCCAGAGCGGGAGCCAGGCAAGCAGTTACCAGTGCTAAAGGGCAAAGCCAAATATGTTTAAGTGACCATTTAATTAAAGAAAAATGTCAAAGTTGAGTGATATAGTAGATGATGGCAGTTCCCCAAAAGTGAGCACTGCTCTTTTTTTTTTTTTGTAGTACTATTTTTTGAATAGCTGAAAATAGCAGGTTAAAACTGACTTGACTTAGTTATGGGGGCATTTTAAGATATTTCCATTTTATTCCCTTTTTTGGAATAAAATTCCATTCCATTTATTTCCATTTTAACAAAGATGTGGCTTAGACGTGATTTTGAAGCAAAACATCAGCATGCAGTTAGGCACAGCTCACAGCAGGCCTGATGAAACAGACTTGCCAGTTTGCAGTGCTAAGATTCAGAAACCTGACCTGGCCTGGAAGCAAGACTGAGGTCTCTGTTTTGAGTTCTCTTCTTGGTTTCTGCACTTCAGTTCCTCTGAATATGACCACCATGCTAAATAACGTGAGGTTAGAGCAGAACGGATGTCCTGGCTCGTCAGCAAACGAGCGGTGAGAGATCATCCATCTGGTGCTCTACTTGCACCACTGCTCCTCTCTAATCCATAGCGTGTCGGATGAGAGTCAAGGCTTTGGACTAACGTTTAAAGGGCACCAGTGGAATTGAATAAAAACCCCAGATAAATGTCTTAATTTCCAGACATTGATTCCTGTAGAGTTTGTGAAGGGGTCAGCTTCTGGAACAGATGTATGGATAAAGTCTGAAACGCCTTCCAGAAGAGCAGACTCACCACAAGTGTCAAAATGGTCAGGATGAAGTGCTCCCTTCATGGGAGTTCCCATCAACGCCACTGAAGGGCAGTAGTGAAAGCAGCGGGAGGAAAGGACGAAATAAAGACAGGGTGTAATAAGGGATGATAAGGTGAAAAGGGGAGAAGATGGGGTGAATGCAGATCACAGCACAGCCCTTGTGCAAATCAGCCCGGTGACCTTCTGTGACTTGGCTTATACTATTTTGAGAGGCGATGGGTTAATGTGTGGCAGGCTCTGCTAGTGGAAGGAAAAAAAGGAGATTCTCACAGACTCTAGTGTGCCATGATCAACTGAATTTAAAATATGGTGTGTTTCTCAGAAGACCATAAAAGGTGTTTTTTATATGTGCATTTTGGATCCCAGCTTTGCCTGGCTGGCTCTGCAGACATAAAGCTGCATATTTCGATATGTAAGTGAGTCTTCTCTGTGTCATGTTATTTTTTTTTAAAGAGAGATTGAATAGTGCACATGTCAAGAACTGAGAATCCTCAGCATTTTCTTTCAAGCCTTTGTGTACATGATGAGCTAGAATAACCTCTCTGAACTGAATTATCCTTCCATACTATGGTTCAGTGAATATCATTATATTTCAGCACAGCTTGAGTGATTTTTAATGCCAAAAACATCAGCAAGAAATACAAATGTTACAAAAATATTGAAACAATACCATAAAAAAAACCCAGGATCATAAATACTTTACTTTGCAAGGTCTGAAAGGTCAACATAGCTATAGTGTGGAAAATTAAAATGCTCTCCATGTGAATGCCTTTGGAGGAGGAAAAAAAAGGCGGGGGTGGGGAAGGCAATGGCTTTCTCTAGACATACAGAATTCTTTCTCTGAATCCCTTTGAGGCCGATGGAAGAACAAATTTCCTGGTAGCTGGGTGTTGGGTTTTTTTGTGGTTGTTCTGTGCGTTCTCCTATGTAGCCTTAAATGCAGCTTAATTAAAGCAGAATTAGTGGAGGTGGGGATGCGGTGACAGCTTTCACCTCGGCGATGCCCTGCAGGAAGCCCCTGCCCCAGCGCGGGACGTGGGCAGGATGACGCCGTCCCGTCCCGCGCAGGCGAGAGCCACACGGTGCCAAGGAGGAGCAGGACGGGGTGCTGTCCTACCCCATCAGCAGCGCTGGCTCTCGGGTCCCTCTTCGCAGCTGGGAAGTTGGCTCCTCCGTTAACGTTGCGTTGGCTCTTGCTCTCGCCCTTGGAAGGCTTCGCAGCTCCGTGTTCCAGTGCTCATGCGTGTCTTCATGGGCAGCCTTGGCTTTACAGACCAGCCCTACCCGCCTGTGCTGCTTCGCGCCTCCCGCAGCCGTGGCTGCTCTGGTGCCTTTGGGCGCTGTGCTCCGTGCTGGGGTGTGCGCGGCTGCCCCTGCCAGCTCCTGTGACCCCAGCTTCCAAAGGCCTCATAGGACATGGGGTTTAATCCTGAGTGAATGGGGGAGCCTGTGAGAAATGCAGAGAGACTTTCATCTTAATCATGTTGTCTTAATTTAGATTTATCTTGCTCGATGCATCCCCTGTGCATGTTCAAAATTGGAATGAAGTGATTTTGCTAACATGAACTTGAGCATATGATGATAAAAGAATCATAAAAATGTTTGATAGCCTTTTGGTGATCTCTGGTGGAATGGCTGAATATTAAATTTGAATTTTCACTCCATTTTCAAAAGCTGTAATTACCAACTGTCAAAATTTTTTAGGAATGAGAAATTAATTATTTTGTCAGTCACTGGCAATATCAGTCTGAGAAATAACATGCAATGAATGCACAATCATATAATAAACATTTTTATCTGCTTACCATCATCCCATCTACTTGAAATGATCACAGATTTTTCAATCTTTTGAATATTTTACTGATGTTGGCAACTTTGAGTCCTTTATTCCCAAGAAATTTGTCTTAAAGTGTCTTAAAATTGTCCTTGCTGATGGCCTATTCCCATGTAGACCACCAAAGGGAGGACTTTGGGAGGGATTCATGGCCAAGCCTCCATGAGATACGGTGGTAAGCAGCCCTGCTTCTCCTGTGTGCTTTGCTCTGCTTTAAACAGCCTGATTGTTCTTTCCTCCCACAGTCTTTCATTAGAGAAGCAAACAGAAAAACTCCAGCTTTACATCCTGTAAAATGTGGCAATCTGTATTTACCTGTTTTAGCTGAAGCCAGAACCAGTTGTATGGAAGTGCAAGGTCATCCTGCCTTTGCCCACAAGCAAATTTGATTTTAAAATAGTGTGCTGGGGTGGAATAATTTGCCAAAAAAGTTTTTTCCACCCTTTTTATTGCCTGCAAAATGTAAGGCAATTTCTGCACGAATAGCAACTACATTAAAGGGAATTGAAAATGAAAGAAATCTTTATTGCTTCAGAAATCCCTTTCTCTGCCTTCACCTCCCCGTAGTAGTACATTTTGCTAACACGAGGAACCTTGCTGGCCTTTTAAACTAAGAAGTGTAGGCAAACAGCTGATACTGTAAAATGATTTTGAGTTCAGCTCAGAAGCTGGAGTTCAGCTCCAAAAGTTGAGCTCCAAAGCTCTCGAGTTCAGCCCGCGCGCTGCCCAGGGCCACTGTCCTGCTTGCAGGTAGCCCTGGGCCGTGCGGCGAGCCAAGCTGGGCGCTCTAGGCCAAATCATGGGATTGTCCTCTTGGCTTAGGGAGAAATTACACTTCCAGTTGGACGAAGAGCTGCTGGGCACTGTTGGGAATGCTGTGGCAAATGCTCAGGTTGGAATAACTGCCTTATATGAGCGGAATCTCCCTTCACTCAGGCTTGTATTAAATAAGAGGATTTGTTGCTCACCAGCTGTATGGTGAAATTACAACACCAGCTGGTACACGTTTCTTTGTACTATATAAAATTCATTATCAGCCTTTTAGATCTTGGAAGGACACAAGCAATTACTTTGCATTTCAACATTGCGAAACCTGATAAGCAAATCATTAGGGAAAGCCTACATTGCTCCAAAAGCACATGTGAAGGTGGTGTGTGATATTTCAAAATGCCATTATGTTTATGAAAATAAAAGCCCTACATGGACAACGGTGCTTTTATTTTCATTGGCTTAAGACATAACAAACACTCGGAGGGGTTGAAAACCATTTACTGCTGGTCATTACTAATTTAATAAGCAGCCAGCACAGTTCTTGCGGATACAAAAGGATCTGGCTTTACATGTGTAATATGCAGTGTGCAGGAAATACTTAGTGCTGTTCTCTTTGAAACCTAGAGGACATTATTAAAATTTTATGGCTCAAATTAAAATTTAAGATTAAAATACAAGATCAAAAGAATCAATTTTCCCCCTCAATGCTATTAGGAATAAGCCTTTTGGAACAGAGGGCCTCAGTGTCTTAAATGTCATGTCCTCTTTCTCCAGAGAGCTAGAATAGAACTAATCGCAGCTGACTACAGAAACCTAACTTCCTGCCTTTTTTTTTTTTTTTTTTTTTTTTTTTTAAGAATATAACCAATTTTTATTCCTTGTAAGTGCATTATGTAATTGTCAAGTCATGCAGTAGTGTTACTTGGTGTCAGGGTGACAATTTTGGAAGATGCAGAGTTGGGTTGGTGAGCAGAAGGGCGCTCCTGTGTGGAGCTGGAGGCTGCTGAGGCCCCGCTCCTCTGCCCGCGCCAGGGGAGGCTCGTGCTGGAGCCTCCTTCATAACTATCCCCATGCCTGCTTTTCCAAGGCTCAAGCCATTAATATGGCAATGTGGAAGCTGGCTGCCACTTCTCTTGTAAGACACTGTAATAATAAACAGCAAAATCAATGACACACAACAGCAACTTGATAAGGAGGAAGTGTCTTCTTGTATTTTAACTTGTAATGTTAAGTCACGAATCACCCCTCTGGTTGATGTCACTAGAAGAGGTGCCGTTGGCTTCACTAGAATTTAAGTCCTCCTATGCCTAAGTCTCTTGGGAGGCTGTTGCAAGAACACACTTTTAACTCTGAAAAAAGGGTTTTTTTGTAGACCGCTGTACATGCTGTTGGGGAAGAGACTAAAATGAGAAGAATGCGCTCATGGGTTTTCCCACCCTTATTTAAAATACATACACACACACACACACACTGCATGACTGTTTAGCAATGCAAAATTCACTGGATTCTTAGAAGTGCATGAGCAGTAACTCGTTATCAAAGCAAGGGCTCTGCTGTCCTGAGGACAGTGTTGGTTTGTTTGGATAAATGGAAGCAATTGTTATTTGGTAGTTTCAGGGTTATGCAAAATGTGCAGATCCTTTTTGTTACTTTCCAGAACTTTTAGGATGGACTATGATAACTGTAGTTCTAGGGTGTTTTTTTTGAAAACAACAACAACAAAAATCCACAAACAAAAAACCCAGAAATGAAGGGATTGCTATCAGGTAAAGGAAAACAGTTTTCACAGAACAGATCAAATAGATTTAAGCTTTAAACTTGTCTGCTTAAATTTTCAAATCTTAAAGCAATAGAAAATTATTTGAGCTCCTCTTATTGCAGTGAGGAGCTTAGACAACTGGATGACCAGCATGAAATACACCGTAGCATGAACTGAACAAATGCAAACTGGATTACTCCCACTCTGTTGAGAATGGCAGTGTCAAGTACATTATCAAGGTTCCAGTGAGGATTTCCTCTTACTGACAAGCGTTTGTTTTAACAATATAATCAAAGCACTGCATGAAAACCATAAGCTACAGAATTCATTAATAAAGATCCTTTTAGAATGAAAGTTGAGACACTTGCTCTTATCCCACAAGCCAAAGCCTACCTGTCTGTGTTTATCAGTTTTTTTTTCAGATTTGTTTAGTATAGAAATTAGACTGAGGAAGAAGTAGAGTAGAGAAAAAAAATCTAATTTACACAAGGGAGGGAAAAATGGAATGAGTGTGAAAGACCAGCAATAGTGGGAGGATTTGGTGGTTGGGCCGTATTCTGTCTGTGTCTGCGGGTGGAGCCTTCAGTTCAGACCATAAGATTATGGTGTAGGACTCCAATGTGTCTGAGGGCTTAATCTTCAGGTCCTGAAGGCTTTGTATTGATCTGGCTTTGGGTGTAGGTTAGGAGTGTGCCCACATACCAGGGAAGGGTCCATTAAAGTAGTGTTTGGTCCATAAATGAATGTTTTTGCCATATTTGAAGAATGAGAACAGATGCAACTGCACAATTAGTGCTTAGCCAGTAGCTTCTTGGATTTAAATTTGAATATGGTTTTAAAAGGAAAATAAGGCTGAGCTCACTGAGGCAAATCTTTTGATCTGTGTTTGTGCCAGGAAGGTAACACACCTTTGAGTCCTGTAAAGCTCTGAGAATTGCCAGTCTTTCAATTCTGGACCCTGTAACCACGTAGTTGTGACAAAAGCTACAGCTATTACACTTGCTAGCTAGAGGTGACTGGTCCCATTTTAATGTAAGGGCAATGGTAGCACAACTATCAAACTTTTTGCTTGCTGGCAAGTGTTTGGGAGTGCTTGGAAGAGGTTGCAGATGCTGCTGTTCCTTGCAAGCTCTGCAGAACCTCAAGTGCTGCACCCAGCTGCGGACCATGGTCCTCTGCAGAGCCAGGCACAGCTGGAGAAGCATCGGCGAGGACGAGGGAGGGCAGTGGGAACGTGGCCTTGCAGCGCAGCCTCTGCCTCCTGGCAGCTGCTCAACCCTGCTGGGTCCTTCCCAGGCCGGGGAGACGCGGGGCTGCTGGGCCCGTCCCGCAGCCTGGGGCTGAGGGGCAGCTCAGGGGGAAGCTGGCTGGGGCAAAAGCACCCGAAAGAGGGGGCAGAGCTGCAGCTCGGGGAGAAAAGAAGGAGAACTGCCTGTAGAGTTTTCATTTTGCATCTCTTGATTTATTTTTTTCCATTTCTTTCTCGAAATTCTGACAATCTATATTCTTCATATTCTTGCCAAGACCACAGAATCTTAAGTTGCTGACACAATATGTCTTTTGAAATAGCAGCTGATGAATATCATTTAAAGCCACCAAGCCCAAAGAACATTTTCTTTTTCAAAATTTTTTGAATATTTATTTACTTTTACTAAATTATTAAGTTAACAATGTAATGACTAAGACTTTAAAAACATAATGGCGAGACCTTTGGAGTAATGTTTGGATGAGTGTTTATCAGATATTTTGTTAATATTGTGAGAGTTTTGATTAGAACTAAAATACTTGAAAATATTTTCTTTTCTCTTTACACATCAAACAAACTTAAAATTTTGAAATATACAGCATATGTTTGCCGAGGAATTTCCGGTTAGAAAAACTATCATAAGCTCATTAACTGAATTCTTTGGAGTAAGATGCAATTCAAAGAAAGAGGGAGGAAGTGAGGGGTGAATGACAAAACTTCTCAACAGCTCACTCGCTCCGTGCTGTGTGTGTGCTGTGAGAAGGGCTCGCAGTGAAAGAACAGGGCAGTTAGATCAACTTGAGATGGATGTTGAAGTACCCCTACAATTCTTTCAAAATCAACAAAACCTCCCTCCCTCCCTCATTTCCTGAGATCAGTGCTGCTGAAAACTGACTCTGCAGAAGAAAAGCTAAATGATTTGAAAATTATGTATATTCTCAGGGTTTCTTCAAATTGCTGTTGGGGATGTGTGAATAAATAATCAGACTTTATCAAGTGTTTTGCACTGGGTGTACATACTTCTTAATTGGAAAGTATAGAAATAAAAGTGAAATTAAAGAATTTGCTTCTGGTTCTAAGTCCACTGGCTGGCACACAAGCCTTTAGCTTCATAATTAATGGTGTCTGTATTAGACTTTTATATGGTGCTCATTTTTTTACTTGCCCTTTGGAGAGAGACGAACCAAAGCTCACAGAGGCCTCTCTCAGTTTTTCTGTCCAGTTTAATGGAGGTTGCATGAGGTCTGTGACAAAACTGAATTAGCTGGGGCTGAAGCTCAATGCAGTGAACAGGAATGGTGCAAGGTGGGGAAGATGCTGGACAGCAAGTGCTTTCCTCATGGAAAACGGTCAGTCTGTGTGTGTAAAAGAGTCTTCTTGGAGAGCTAACAAGAAAATTGGGTTTTGCCTTTTCAACCAAGGAAGTTAATTTCAATGCGTTTTAAGTAGAAGATTTAATTTTACTGTTTTACTAATAAATCATATTGAGTATGCATTGAGTAAACGTAATATACATAATACTGTTAAAATGTAATTTCTGGTACTCTGAAAGAATTTCATGATCAGTCTAGTGTATTTCCTTGTTCTCAGTAGAGTTTTAGCATTTAACTATTCTCCAATTATCTGACTGCTTCTTGAACCAAAGTTGGCTCGCATTGTAATCACTTACGGAAGAGTGGAAGAGCGACTGAAGTACAGCTAGAGTTTAAAATATCACCGAGAGCCCACGTTTAGGCCTAAAATTTATACATTTTTTTTCAGTATTTAACAATATTGAAACGTGTGGCCCCTAAATGCTTCTCGGAACTGTTTGGAGATTCTCCACTGTTGTGAACTCCAGTTGCTCCTGAGCAGCCCCAGATGAGTTTTCTCCACCTCAGGGCAGTTATGCCAGTTGGTGGCTGCTGAGGCTGTATCTGATGGTCCTCCTCTGCATGGTGATTTTGATCTTAGATATGGTCAACACTTGCTACATTTCAAAAAGACTTAAGCCTTTCTTCCCAGCAAAGTGGTTATCGGTTTTGCTGTGAAGCCTTTATTGATGCCTCTTTCCTAAATGCCAGGTATCTCTTAATCATTTCAAACAGTATAAAGCAGAACCAAGGCGCCTCCTCTGACAGGTGTTTTGATTGCTCTAGTTGCTGGAGGAGGGATGCACTTCGAACGTGTGTGGTTGTTTGGGGTTCTGGGTTTTTGGTTGTTGTTGCTGGGGTTTTTATCTTTTTTTGTTTTGAGAATTCTTTCTCAAAATTTCTGAAATTCTCTTTTGAGCTTCTGGTGATCGTCTTGAGCAGATATGAGCAGATAGGCGCTGGTTGGGAAATTTTTTCTCTGTTGTGCCCCAAGCTCAAACTGTGACCCCATCATAAAACCAGATTGAATGTTTTCAATAAACCCACCTATTTTTTACCCAGCTCTAAATCTGGTTGGAGTGACATTTGCTGACTGAGTAAAGAGGAATTAATTGGTATAGTTCTATATGACTCTTCTGACTTGGGAACATACCCAGGATAGAAGTTATTTGCTTGAGTGCTGCCATAGGAGACAAAGAAAGGCAAATGCCTCCCAAATAGCAGCCATCTTTTCTGCAACTCTAATTTAGTAAGAAATCTTAGGCTTGAAAAGCTTGTTCTCCTTTTTTTCTGTCCTTATGCTTGTAGTGTGGACCCATTTCAGAAGATATTGAAAAATATATTACTGTATTTTGCAGTGTGATTATCGCACATGACCATGAAATGAGCAGATTTCATTGTTCTGTTGGAGGCAAATAGGCCCTTGCAGATTCTTAGCTTTATGCGAGTGAAATCAAATTCAATGAGGCTTTCATTCGTTAGCTTATGAAAATTATACATTTATAAAATAGTGAAAGTGGTATATGTTCATAATAAACTATAAGAATAGTACATTACGGAGGAAGGACAGCTATGGACTGAAAGAACTATATTGAAATATTAATTATATTCATAAAGATATCAAAGCAACTTAAAAGAATCAAGCTTCTTCATCTATATGCATTTTAAAATAAAACTTGGCATGATGTTCAACTATTCTTTTGTTTATATCTATAATTTAAAATCTCTTTTTCTGTTACATTGTCATGGTAATTTATGTTCTCATTGTAATAGAAGAAAAATGATCTGCCTAGTAGCAAGTCAGTGTTTTGTAATAAGTTTTTTAACAGTAGATAAATATTATTTTATGAAATACTTAGTGGGTGTTAATATTTAACTGTTACACAAAATAAGGAAATAAAAACAAATACTGTTTTTTAATTGTTGATATTCCTTAATATTTGAATGTTCCTCTAGTGTTCAAGGGCAGATTTTTTTTTCTCCCTCCACCATCATTACTATGATACAAAGAGATCTTTTATGTTGTCAATGAAAATTGGAAGCATTTTAAGGAACTGACATTGTCACTGCAGCAATATCATTTAACTCATCAGTCTTTCTTACTCAGATATGGGATCATTGACTTTGTGGATGTCAAACTGGCAAGGCATCCTGTTGAATTTTTGTTTGTTGGTTCTAATTATGAATTATTTCTATGATTTTTTCACAGTGTTTTGAAGTACCCGGTTGGTGTTTCTGGTTGCAGTTACACAGCTGGAAATCACTTTTGCGTTGGCTGGGGTGTACAGTGCTGTACCTCACAGGAGCGTTTCCCTCCGTGCTCGCGGTGTCTGTGGGGAGCGGCGCTGCTGGGTGCTGCTTCCTCAGGGCAGGCGGCGCTGCGCTGCGCAGGCCGCTCGCGGGGCGCAGGGCCAGGCTGCTGCGCAGGGCACTCGCGGGGCGCAGGGGCC
>NW_010585023.1:164249-194180 GCF_000705375.1 Tinamus guttatus | reverse complement strand
TAGGGTGGTCACTAGGTGCTCACACGCACCCAGCGGCCCTCAAGCATCTTGACACTTATTTAAAGCTGCCATTTGTATGGCCTCGGGCAGGGCAAAAGGATTGAATTTGCTGGTCTTAAGGATGTCATGCTTTTCATATGGATTGTGATTGCAGACATACTCTTACCTTATTCTTTTTTGTACGTCAGAAGATGAATGTATCCTTCACTCGCATAGAAACAGTCACTTAGATTTTTTGACATAAGATATTGAAGTGCAAATACAAAATTACTCCAAAAATATACACCGAGCTTTCAAAATATGTAGAACCCCATCATCTCTGATGTGGACTCCTTCACAGGTCAGTGCACAGCTTATTCTTTCATACATCCAGTTGAAATGAAATGTATTTCCTCACATAAAAGTGTCTTTGAAGAGAATTCCATTTTTTTTTTCAGTGTTTGAAGAGTGGTGGTGAGTCATCTCCTTGCCAAGTGAGCAATTGCTTTCTCATTTGGGATTTCTAAACCTCACTGCCTTGGCTGCCCTTTGCAGTGAGTTCATGGCTGTTAAGAACTTCTTGGTCACAGCAACTAGTGGCAGATCCTAGAAGTGGCCTATACAGGACAGAGGAAGGAGGGCCAAGCTGCACAGAGCATCTTTGTGCTGAAACCCAGATTAAAGCACAGTGCTGGCATCTGTAACGTCTGCAAGATGAATTCAAAATCAAATGATTTCCCATTCAGTCTTATTTTAAAAAATTGGGTTAGTATTAGAAGTAGAAAATACAAATGCAATTTTCCCTTGCTGTTCTGCCTATTGTATCTTCACAAGCGTGGGTGATGAGCTGTGAGCTTTAGGAGCATGAGGACAAATTTCCCCAGAGGCTGCTATTCTATTTGAGATTGAGTTTACTTCTGTTACCTTTTTCTCCGTGATCTGTGCTCCTAGCTGGCTACTTGGGCTAAGAAATTCTGAAAGAAGTTTGTGCTATTCAGCTGCCAATCAGGTGGATGCAGATGCAAATTGGATGATTAGGTACACAAGTGCTCTGATTTGTCCATAAGCCGTCTAAAGCCTATAAAGTTTGAGTATGGATTTTTGTAGGTGGAAATGTTGCTTTCCTAAAAGGATGCTGAGCCTTTCAAACACCTCCACTTAATGGTTGGTTGGGTCAGTTCATTTATACTTACTTTCTAGATGATGAAAATCATACAAGTCTGAGGCTCAGCCTGAAAATGTACTGCTGAGGCTAAAAATACTTGCAAAATAATGTAGAGATGAAGCTCTGAAGAACCACTTTTTATTTGATAGTCTTGATTTTTTTTTTCAATGACCGCACAAAAGCGTTAAATGGGAATGGCCTGGGGACAGGCACTAAATCAATAAGCACCAGTAAGTTTGTGAAATCAATTTTTTGCTCTTCACATACACAGAAATTGATGCAGCCAATGCTGTGTAACTCCCATTAATTGCCCAGGGTGACAGAAAATTTATCAATTGCTTATTGACTTCTCTGAAGCTATAGGGGGAAAATGGAAATAGCTGCCAAGTTAACTGCGTAATATGGAAGATCTCCTTCCTGAGTGGATGCGTAGATGTAGGTTCTTTAGCACTTCACAGTTTTTCAGCCTGTCTTGATGTAATACATTCATTATCAACATTTCTGCAATCCAATGCAGCAAAAATGTTATGACAACAGCAAAATTGCTAAGCTTTTATAGATAATATACATTGTCACCTCGTAATATAAGTTAAATTGTGAATGCTTGGATGTTAGCAGTGTCCAAAAAAAATGGTGTGTTTCTGGTTCTTCACCTGCATGGAGTAAGTTTAATTTCTCTCGCTAAGAGAGATAGGATTTTCCAAGGGGACCCTTTGCTCCAGGGTTCTGGGTACTCTCGTATAGAGCCTGTACATGATCTGTGACTGGAGTCTGTAGGAAATGGAGGTCTCCACAAAACCACTCATTCATGAAAAACCTGGCCATCAGCTGCTCTGTTTTTCATTGAGGGTTCACCTTCCTTCCCACTTAGGGCTGTGGATCCTGATAAGATTTCTATCTTTCATTTGATTTCCCTTTATGCCTTTTCTACTTCATAGCCTGGTTGAGCTGCATATCATTGCTCTCTCCAGCTCCTGTTTCAGTTCGCTCCAATTCTTTGAATTCTTTTTACTCTGCCTGCATTTATTCTGCACCCTCCGTCCTTTCTTCACCGTTCCTTTCTGCTCTAGCTTTCTTTAGCAGCCTTCATGTCTCTTATCGCTCATCTCATCCAGAAGCCCAAGATTCCCGGCGCGCGAGATGTGCTCAGCAGGCAGAGCACGGACAGGAGTGACGTGCCCGTGGCAGCGGTTTAATGCCAGCACCTTCCTAGATGTGCCGGGCTGCAGGGAAGCCAGGGCTGTTCCTATACCTGGGTCTGCAAGGGGGGGAAGAGAAACAGACTTTGGTGACTCCCCAGGCTGCCCTTTGCAGAGAGAGCAGGTCACATCCTGAGTGCATCCGGCTGGTGTTCAGAAGGCTAAAAAATCCCAGTTCTGCTGCAGGCTTTCTGTTTCATCATGCACCAGGCGGGAAGACCTTGATTTGTCTGGCTGTCAGCCTTACTCCAGTGCTTATTTTATCTTTAGAAATGTTTAAGCATTAAACTATTTTCCTGATGAGCGTTAAGATCATAGTTAAAATTAAAACATGAATGCACTTTGCTGAATCAAACTTGACTTCCTTTCTCTCAGTTGCCACTTTGGAAAGCTGGAGATGATGTTCTCTTTCTCTTGCTATTTTTTCTTTGACATACTATTATGTTATTCACAGTCGCTTTGCAATACTTGCTGCTCAATTCAGCAGACGGTCTTGTGGCATAAGTTACTCTTGATCCCAAATAAGACATCTTCATAGGTTTCTGCACATTTTTATAGGGGTCACAGGCTCTAACTGCCCTGCTAGAAATAGCGTATTTGAGACCTAAGAACTACAAAATCAGCCACTGTTTCTTCTGTGCCCCACCTGGAGCCTGCTTACCTCCTGTGGGTATGAGATATGAGAGAGCTCATTAAACTTCTGAGTCAAAAAGGAGAAAAAATAAATATATAAAGCAAAAATATACCTTCTCTGTTATAAACAGGGCACTTGGAAATATTAGTTAAGATTTCCATAAATGTGACACATGATAAAAAGAGCAGTTGCACAAAGCAAAGGAAGAAAAAGACTTTTAAAGCTAATAAACTTTGCAGTGAGAAGTGGTATCTGACACTTCAAAGTGAAAGAACTGAGTTATTTGTTTTCTCTCTTTAACATTGCAATTTTGCATTTGGACAATAATAAATGATCTGAATATAACATACTTGTCTATAAATTGGAATAGAGAAGAGTGGGAGAAAGCCTTGGCATAAGCTAATTTATAATATATTCCTTTCTTTTTCTAAATACTGTTTAAAAATGATTCCCAGTTCTTCAGTGTCAAACTAATCTTCCTCCTTTTATCTCTAACTCCCTTCTAACTCCTCTTTGAGGAAGCAAATCCATCTAATACCCTCACTGTTAATACAGACAAGCATTCTGGAAAGTGAGTCCATCACACCTCTGCTTCCTATCTGTTCTTCCCTTTTATTTTTCCTAGCAGAGAGGCTAAAATTCAACAGCTGCTTGAAAATAATCCCCTCTAACAAGATTTTAATGGTAACAAATTGTGACTTCTGCATAGCAGTACGATCTCGAATGCTCAATCCAGTGAGATAATGTATTCTGTGAAGTTAAATAGATATTTGGAGGTAGCCTACCAAAGCTGAATGAAGTGTTTCAGTATGTGCTGAAGGCCTTAAGTCAGCAGTCATCCCACAAAGTCAAATGCAAGGTTTCTGAAACGAACAACAACAACAAAAAAATTAAGAATCGGCATCTGTCTGAAAGCAAGAAGATGCTGACAGGAATGGAGCGTAGCATCAACAGACATGTAAGTGTCCTATCGACGCCCCAAGCAGAAGCTCTGAAGTCTGCTAGTAAAAACCTGGGATATTGAGAAGGATGGCAGAAATGATGGGGGAGGAGGAAGAGCCACAGATTTGGGAAGCTGCATCTTTATGAGCTATTAGGCTTAAGGGAAGCAAAAGGGAGAGAGAAGCAGTTGAAAGCTCCATCAGCCTCCTGAGTACTTTATCTTTTGGAAAGGAACAGGCTAAAAAAAATCACTCGTCTCTGGAGATGCCCAGCTGTGTGAATAGAAAGCCCTTAGGCTGTGGTGCAGGCTCTCGGCAGTGTTCCTCAAGGGTCGTGGGGAGGCTGGTAGCGGGATCGGTGGGTTGTGGCACTGCTTCTTGCCTCTGGCTCCAGGCTCCGCGCGGACGCGGCTCCACAGCCCGGGCCCCGCTCCCCGGCGCTGCCGTGTGCCCCCGCGCGCGTGCAGGAGCTGCCCGGCGCCACAGCCTGCACCTCACACCGCAGCAGCGCGGCGGGAGAGTCCGAGGTGGGCAGCGATCCTTCCTGGGCGTGCCCGTGTGTGCGTGCTGGGTGACCGTGCTGTGCCGCGCCGTGGCGCTGGCTGTGGAGGGTCTAAAGGAGGTGGTGTTTGTGTCTGCTCTGCAAATGAGGTGCTGTTTTAGCAGTTTGCTCTTGGAACAGTTTTCTGTCAAATGAGGTAGAATGTCCACGGTTTCATGTCTTGAAATCCAGGGATGTATTTCAAATGATAGCTGCAATAGACCTTATGGACTTGCTTCAGGAATAAGTGGTAAAAACCTGTTTGTCAATATGCAGGAGGTCAAACTGAGCGATCATGAGGGTCCATTCCAGTTCTGAAAAATCAATGAATCTAATAAGCCTCCTAGAAATGCTGCCTGTGATAGTTATTTGCACTCTGACCTCTTCAGATCAATCTGAAGGTGTTAAGTGGCCTTAAACAAAGCAGATAGAGCATTTACTGACTCGGTCTCCTTGGCTCATTATAGGGACACTACGAAGGGGTTGTCAGTAACTGTGATTCAGGCCCCAGGCTGCCTTCAGCCTTGTCTTCAAGGGTTTTGCAGTGGGAGGGGAGCTTCCACCTCCTTCGCTCCTTATTATGAGATGTTATTCTCTGAAATCCCCAGCTGAAAATAATTCTGTGACAAATATAAAAGTCAGTCATGCATTTTTTTTTCTTTTTTTTTTCTTTTTTAATTTGGGGACAATGTTTTGCACTTAAAGATGAACCAGATGTTAATGTTTTGCGACCCTTTTTCACCTTGAATCTTTCCCTCCATTCTTTAAAATATGCATAGTTGCATTGCAAAGTCAAATTTTTCAAGGTGAATAGGATTAAACAACTCAGGTCAAACTACTTAATCACTGTATATTCTTTATGCAATTGGTAAGACATTATATTTCATACAGCATTCTTTACAGTCAGAAGTTTTAGTATTGTAAGAGAAGAAAAATGAAAGGCAAATATCATGACCTTCTGTATCTCAACGACCTAAAACTGGAAATGGGTTGCAATTTAAACACAGATTTCAACCCCACCTTTACAGTATCTGTAGACGCTTGTAAAATATGTCTAGGATATTGAGAATGGAATGGATATAATGTAATATCCTTCCAGGGAAAAGAGCTCTGAAAATTGTCGTTTTCCCTTCACACATTAAGGCACTTACTGATGAAAATTCATGAATTTGATTAAGGGAAAGTCATAATTTCTCCCAGAAGCAAAGCTGTTTTCCTATTTAATTGTTTCATTTGTTTCCAGTGCAGGAAAGATGACTCATGTTTCAACTTTATTTTGGAAAAAAAACAGCAGCCTTTGACCATTTTCCATTGCAAAAATGTTTTATTGTATTAAGTTATGATCTATTAATGACATGGCTGTGCAATTTCTACTTGGTATTCTTTAGTAGAGTGAATTCTGCCATTCCAACACCTGGAGTTAAGGTAAGCCCATACCCGAGTATCAGCAGGGCAAAACCAGGCCTCAGCAGAGGTGCTTTTCTCACTCTGAGTGTGTGCTCAGCCCCAGGGAAGTCAAGGAAAGCAAGTCCTGTCTCTAGCACAGTGGCTAAACTTTGGCAGGGAATATACTTTAAAGGAAGGTCTTTTTCCCCTCTGCAAATAGGCTGATGAAGACTTTTCTCAAATATACTTTCTAGGCATGATAAGCTATGGAAAGCAGAGGGATATGCTTGTCTGCTCCCTTCGGCAGAAGCTGTTAACACCCCGGAGCCCCAGTGGATGCATGAGCTGATCTTGCCTTAGGCTCATCAGCCTGTGGGAATCTCTGCGCCACCAGGAGCCCAGGGCCAAGGTCCCTCAGTGTGCTTGCTTTCCAGGTGAAGGAGAAGATCTTAACATTGGACCATTGGCTCAAATTGCCTCATATTTGTTAGAAGCTGTCTTGAACACTCCTGAAGAGGCCACGATTTTGAGGAATTGCTGTGTACCTATATCTTAAAAAACAGACCTCGCTGGTATTTAGCATAGGCATTCAAATTCACTATTGACATGAAAAGTAAATTATTTTCTTTTGTTTATGTTGGTGAAAGAAGACCACAGGGAACAGTTTGCTTTGATCTCAGTTGTCATTCCAGGATCCCATTATTTGTAGAGTGGGAAATGGGCACAATTCTTTCGGAAGCCCCTAGAATATTATATTGCTCTTAGCAGAGCTTGTCTAGAATATGTCCAGTTTTGACTCTGGAGTTTGAGTCAAACATAATGTCTTTCATTTTATTTTAAAATACAGAAATATTTCAATATTTGTATTTTATTGAAAAATCATTTTAAATGTGTTTTTCTTTCTGATGAGTTCTAGACCATCATCATGTTCACTCGGATATTTTTGCTCCGATTAAATTGGAGATAGGAGTGTTGTACTCAAGAGCATCCCAGTCACTTCTGTTCCCAAGCCTTAGTTTCATACGTGGCATCCGCTTCTCCAGGCAGTGATAACCCAGGTTCAGTAGGTGTCGAATGTCTGCTGATGAGCAAAATATATATATATATTTTTTCTCTTGTTCAAGTTTGCAAAACTGTAAGTATTTGGTACTCCTGATATTTCTTCCTATGGAACCAAAAACCTGGATAAAACCAAGTTACTGGAGGGGTAAGAGGTTCCTGGTGTCACCTGGTATTTTGTCATGTGTGTGAGAAAATTGTGAAGCTTTTTTGAATTCTTTTAACTGCTGATGAAAAATGACTTTGGCTTTGGATGAAGAGCCTGCGTACAGGTCAGCTCATCTGGCTCAGAGTTAGTGGCTCTATATCCTGGCCTGGAAAATGGAGGGAAAGGAGTCGCGTTTTATCCCCTGTATTATCAAGGAAAGGCAGAAGGGTTTGGTCCCCAGTAGGGAAGGGTGTCACGAGGGAACAGGCCTGCCCCAACTGATGCACATGGTCCAGATTCAAAGTGCTTTGGGTCCATTTTTGAAGATGGAACCAGAAATGCCCCTGGCAGTCCTGACGTGTAGCCCTCTGTGCCAGGCTGGATCTTGGTCAGGGCTTGTACCAGCTGTGTGGACAGAATTTAGTCTACAAGGAAAGGAGAAAATAGGTTTCATGGTTCTCTAATTGGAATGTAACATAGATAAACACCTGGACTGCCGTAGCAACAAGGCAAGCAAAGGAAACATGCTGGCAGGGTTTCTCAGAAGCAGGAGGTAGATTTCCTGACACGAAGTACAGCAGACGGAATGTCCTGCTGGCACGGAGCGAATATCCAAGTCCTGGGCGTTGGGAACGGTGACTACGAGAAGGGGCTCGTGGCAGATGTGAGCGCCTCGCGGGAGGAACCACCGTGTGGGCAGGAGCAGGACGGTGGGAGGCCCTTGGACGTTCAGCTCCCCAGAGGCCCAATCAAGGCCATAATATAAGGGAATTTATGCATAAGCTTTTTGGCGAGCACTTTGCAGATATGAGGTACTTGTATCCCAGTGCTGCTGAATTAGGAGCACCTGACCTGTTCATTATTACTATTATTTTTGGAAGAAGAAGACAGACAGCGTCACAGTTGGAAATGCCATCCTCTTAGATGGTGTTGGGTGACTTTGGCAGCTTGCTGACTGGTGGTGCTTCCCAGCAGCTGCAAATTCCCTGAGGAACAGTGAGGCACGAGCCTAGGATGTGACTGTCAGTCTTTGACTTTAACAAAATTGCCTCCTCTTAGGCAGTTTGTTTCCAATTCTCTCCACAGTTGTTTCCCCAGTTTCCCTTTCCTTGCACTATTTGGTGTTATTCATAAAGCTCCAGCTGCCAAGCTGATGTGGTTGGCATGAGTCACCTTTCACTTCCCAAGTACATTTTTTGCTTCTCATCATTCCAAGGAGGAGTTGAAAACATGAACCTTACCGCCTAAAAACAAGGAATGCAAAATAAACGAATGAATGCCAAAGCCATTATTTTTGAAATTCCTCAGTCCTTCAAAAGCTTGCGATTTATTTACTTGTTTGTTTGTTTATTTACTGCTTGGAGCTGGTGTCTGCTCCTGGAGGAGGATCCACAGCTTTCCACAGAGGTGTTAGCAGGAACTTTTATAGGGCTGGTCACAGCCAGACAACACTCAGTGTGAACAACTACAAATTGATATTGGCTAATTATATTCCAATGCAATCATCAGGCCCTAAGGGAGTCTCTAGTGTACTGGAAAGTGGACCATGACCTTTAGGTGGTGTATTAAGAAAAATATAAAACAAAATGAAAAGAAAATGTGAGTTATTGAGGCTGCATTTGGCTCGGTCTCAGTCTCCCTTGCTTGCACTGTGGCTAGAACACTTGGAGGAAAAATCTGTTGTGTTTAAGAAGGTGTGATTTTTTAAAACTTTTTTTTCTCTTCATGTCCTTCAGTAAAGTAACATTTTTCCTACTGTGAAGAGAACAGCTGAAGAAGGAATTGCGAGTCTGTAACTTTTTCCTTTGTAAAGATTTCTCTATTTTTTTTTTTAAGTTCCGTGGATTAATCTTTGTTTTCCTCATTTTTTTCATGAATTAAGACATAGTGAATTAATGTTTTCAAAATGTTTTGCAGTTTTGGGGTTCAGGAAATTTGTTAGAGAAGTGCTGGCTCCTTAAAAAAAGAGAAGTTTACCCAGCATAAGGAAGATGTGAAAAGGAAAATTGCAATCAATTGTTTGTATGCTTCCTTTCTAAAATGGATGTAGGCATTATTTCCTTTAAAAATGCACTGAAGATAACCATCTTTTTTCTTAAGACGTCGCTGAAATTGCCCATTAAGCCCAAATGCTGCCGTGCCTGGGATGCGCCCCAGGCCGTGGCTACCTGGCATAGCCTGGCTGGCTGCTTGGGGGATTCCCTGGGCTTGTGTTTGGGAGCGAAACCTGGCGCGGTCTCCCTGAGCAAGGGCCGCCTCAGCGGCGCTCCTGGCGGGTTTTCACATGAGCTCGTCTTGGCATTTTCTTGTTTCTGAGATGAAGCTGTAACGGCTTGGCCCTGTTTAAGGTTCACTCGTGTCCCTATCAAGCGGCGTTCACCTGCAGCGATAGGGCAGGAAGCCGGGGAGCAGGCGGATGTAAAAAGGCGGTGTCGGCCGTGCCGTGGTGGGAGGCCGGGAGAGCCGTCCTCGAGGAGGGGCCCTGGGCAGGGCCCTTGTCCAGCCGGGGACGTGGCCCCGCGTTCGGCAGCGCAGGGGGAAGCCGGGGAGCGGGAGACGTGTCCGTGCGGAGAGGGGCGGCTTGTCCGTGCTCGCTGCATTGCGGTGGCAGGGGTTCCCAATATCCCGTGACATGTTTTTCCATGTCCTTACCCGTATTCCAAGGATGTGGAGTGGGGCTGTGCAAGATTGTCTGTTTCCACCTCTGCAAAGCAGATGCGTGTTTTCTGTCCTGTACGATAGTCCATGTAAATACAATCAATGCATACAATTGTACAGCTGCGAACTTGTATACAAAATGCTAAAAGAAAGAAAACATGCTACTGAAATACCACAGAAAAATAAAATATCATCCACAAAAATTGCTTTGGCAGGAGGAGGAACAGGGGAGGAAGAGTAGGACAGGTGAAATGTTGCCAGCTTAGAGGTCCTGAGCAGGGAAGAGCAAGGCTTGCATTGGCCTCTGCGCAGTGGCCTGGAACTGTTTTCTTTCCAGCTGAAGAAAAACTAATTTCATGTCATCAAAATTCAACCTTCACAGTGGTTAGTGAAAGAAACATCATTTGCATCTTTAGATAATCATCCTGCTATTTTTCACCAAGGAAACAGCTGCTGCCTTGTCCATTGTGGAGAGGAAAACATATTTCATCTCTATTTATGTTCAAGGAACATAGTCCACGAGATTTTTCTTTCTTAATTTATAACCTATAGCAATAATAACCATCATCATTTTAATGAACTAATTAGATTAATTACTGTTGCACATTATTATTATTTTTAACATAATCACTATGGGAAAACTTCAAGTTTTAGGAAACAAGAATTGAATTATTGCTGCTCTAATAGTTTGCAAATATTTCCCCTGTAAACCTCAGTCTTGAAGTGTTAGTGGAATATTTTCTCTGAATAATTTAGTGGCAGCCTTACGAAGTTTCTCATTTTATATATACTCACATTGATTTGAACAATATCATAGCTGACTGTTGAAAAAGAAAGGTTTTAGTCATCGGTTTTGTATTATTAGGAACAAATTTGAGCTTTTATTTTCTGAAGACTTTTAGACCTCCGTTTTCCTTGGAATGGGAGAAGACTGACCATGTTTTGTGGGCAGTAGTGCAGACATACGCTTACCCTAGAGCTAGCCATGCACACGTGTTCTGTTGTTGTCAGGGTCTTCAAGTGGACTGTGCTGCACAAGAGTTTCTTAATTTTTCTCTTGTATTTTGCTCATATTGAAGAAAACGAGAAAAATGGAATCAAAGGCAATACAATATAAGAAACAGAATGTTTATAGATTCAAATTAAGGAAATATTGAAAAGTGTGAAACAAAAAATGGGTCAAGTGGATCCATAAAGGAGAAAGGGCTGCATAGGAAGAGAGCAATGGCAGGACACAGTATGTGAAAAGGTAAATTTGTGACTTCCTTTGTGTAACTACCCAAAAGCATACAGCTAGTGGCTATGGATGCTAATTAGTTGAAGCATGTTGTCATATAATTTGATGTAATGGTGTCTGTAGCAATATATATATGTGTATGTATAATATAGATAGATCTTTTGATGAAGACTACATGAAAAGAAATGATCAGCTGAAGCTGAACAGCACAAAAGTTTTCATGGAAAACTAGGAGCTGCTCTCCTCCAGTCAAGGAGACTAATGCTGTTGAGAGGGGGCACTGATTTTAAGAGTGGTTCTGTTATGAGGAGGTGAAGAATAACAATCTGGTCAGTCACATGCACATAAATGCACTCAGCAGTGCTTAGTGCTCACTTTTCAGTTATTGTATGGGGTCTCAATACTAACTGGTAAATACCATTTAAAAAAAAACCCATAAACCTAAATATTGGAATTATTTCCATAATCATCTCTTCCAAATAGCATTTGCTTAAAACAGAAAAAGATATTTGATTTTCTGAAAAGGTGATTATCTTCACAGATGAGCCCGGAGTGTCTGCTGCTCACTTGAATAGACTATTTACAAAACACGACTCACTCTTTTTTAGCCATCTGGAGCAATTTACATTTGTGATACCTTTTTAAAGATCCTTTTCCCTTTTCAGTTTGCCAGGAGATGAGAGATACCTAGCAGGGTAGTGCCCATGATGAGGGCAGTGCTTTTAAGAGGCATCCTTGGCAGTGCTCTCTGCACACTCAGCTTGGCTGCACAGGTGCTTGGCACCTCATCTTTTTCATTCAGTAGAAATATCCAAGATTTTTAGACCTGCAGCAGTGCAGAAGGTCAAAGCAGCTTGCCAGATGTTCTCAAATCCCAGACAAATGTTAAACATGCTCAAATTCTGCCATCTATATTATCATTCTGAGCAGCAAATGCGGACATGCCAAGAAAAACGTCACAAAACCTCTAAAAATCTGAAATTCACTTAGCGATGTAATGTGCTTATCTTGTGCCTTTCTCCTAAGGCTGAGTGAGATATTACAGGCAGGACTAAGTATAAGATTTTCATTGAAAAATCCATGCGGGACCAAGTGAGCTTCCTGGGTGGCTAAGAAATCAAAGACCATCTTGAGGGCTAATAAAACTGAAAACTCAACAAGCAAAGTGTTTGCTAGTTTACAGGATTATTTAGTGGAAGGTGCTGTGGATCAGTGGATTTGCCATAGGTGCCATTTCTGAAGTTACGGGCTTTGTGTGGCATGTGTGACTCCTCTGCGTATCTTGCATGTGTCTTTGTGTAGCCAGCTGGTATTGAGATTTGGAAGTTTATGTCAGTTTTGTGTGAATAACCTCTAAATGTGTGTCTATCAATCATCTTCTGTTCTATATCCTTTTGCAGCCTTATGTTACCTTACTTTATGCATGAGGGTTTTTTTTTTGCCCTTGTTCTTCCCTTGGTGGATATATGTTTGCTTTTTTCAAGTTGAAAAAGTTCTGAGAGAATTAAGCCAGGGAGAAAAAACTAAATGAAAAGCAAAACAAGCAAAAGAAAAAGCAAAACAAAAAATAAAAAAGCAAATGCAGGTGTCTGAATAAATGAGTCTCTTCAATATATCTATACCATACTGAAAGCTCTAGGAATCAGGTGATGTTTTTTTTTCTACACTTTTTTCCTGTCTTACAATGTGTATCTTTAGTGAGCTCTTTGAAACTGGGTGATTGTCCTTTTGACTGGATTTCTTGTGTATGTGTCAAGTAGACACATGCAGAATTGTTGACTCTAGGATCAGAGTTTTCAGTAACAGTAGTGGAGATGATGATGATCATGATAACGAGGATGTTTTCTTACGTTAACATGGTTCTGCAAATCCCATTGAGAGGCTACGGTCAGACATCAGAATATGTAAAAAGAGGCCAGGTGAGAATATGTTCAGACCAGCTTTAAAAGTAGCTGGAAACACGAGAACAAGAGAAGGATGAGCAACTTTAATGGCAAAACTGAACAAAACCTCACTTCTGAAGGAGGGAGCAACAGAGAAGAGCAGGGAATTCACACAGCCACCCAAGATACCAATCTAGGCACCTCTCTGAAGAGCTACTGGAATGTCCAGGCCGGGCAAACAGGAGAGGTGTTTGGGCAGGCCCGTGTCAGGGAAGGGCAGGGGGCCTCGCTGGGGGTGGCGAGGTCCGGCTGACTCTGCTCGAGCAGCGCGGCGGCCTGGCCTGGCCTGGCCTGTGAGAGACACGGTCAGCAGCACGGCAGCCGGGTGTGCGGCTGCAGAGCTTGGAGCGCTGGCTCCAGAAGGGAAGCCAAAAGTGGGACCCGTTTTAGATGGCCATGAGCCATGCTGAGAGAGGAGAGGAGGAAGTGAGATCCATCTGATACTAAGAAAACTTTTGTTTGAAAGATTAATTACTTGAATTTTGCCCAACTGTACCTCTCCTGTGTATGGGACAATGACAGCAGATGTGGCAATACTTTGATCAGAGGATGAATTATTTGCTAGACAAGAGGGGTGACACAAGTTGCCTAATGTGCCACCTTAATATAGGGCAGAACATAAATTTGTTGAAAAACTGAAGGTTTTTTTTTTTCCCCAAAGTTTTTGCACAGAAAGCTTTTTTTTTTCAATGTAAACTGTTAGTCAAGTTCCATCACTACTGACTGTTTGTACATAGATTTCTCTGTAATTTCTTATCTCTGATTACAATTTAACTGGGGTGGCTATTTTTTATTTAGTCTAGAATCTGTGATATGAACCAAGTTATTCCATCCTTCAACACACAAGATACCCTTATTTTGAAACCAGCCTCAGATTCTTGCCTTGCTTTTTGATTTCAGTCATGTGAATAGCAAAGACTTATTTTGCCTTTTCCTAAATTATGAATCAACAGTGAAAAAGATGAGTGCTTTGACAATATGCTTGAGAAGAACTTGCACAGTGATAAGATTGATCACTTGTATAACAAGTCATCTATCTGTGTTTGGATATGAAGATATGCTCCTACTGGAAAATCTCAGAAATAGGTTGACAAACTGAATGATAAAATCTGTAAAATAAAATAAAAGACATGGAAAAATTATAGCATCTCAAAACTGGCTGTAAAGATGACTTTTTATGTGCAATTTTGCTATCACTCAATAGGTAAGTAGAGCATATTTGACTTAGTTGTGCCATTTTCAAATTGTGTTATCTGACAAACTTGGTACAGAGTGCATAATTAGGTCATACTACTGTATTTATGATAATGAATGCTGCATTTGCAATACTTGACATTAGGCAGGTATTTAATTTTTTATAGCTGTTTTTGACAGGTAACATTTTTTATCCTGAACATAAATCTGTCAGGAATTCTATTTGTACTAAAGGCTTATATGTAGTATATTGCAATTTTGATTTTTAACGGGCAAATTTGAGGCAGACATTTTATTTTCTGAACACAGTAGCTTTAAAGAAAATCTTTCTAGCTGTAATTACTATTTCTTTAATGTGTAACTTCAGTAAAAGTATAAAGCAGGCTTTAAAACATTTTTTAAATGGTGGTATTTATCAAAATGTTATATTTTCTGCAAATAAAAGCCTTCTGAAGTACAAAAACCTTCTTTGTAATAGTTGCTGGCAATTGATAGAATGTAAATGAGGGAAAGGACAAAAATGGTGAGTTCAGATCAGATGACTTGGAGTCAAAAATACCTCTCTGTACTGTTGCTTGGCTTCATTTCACTGGGGGAATAGAAGCACAAGGGAAGCCAGAGGAAAAGGAGCATCCTAGTGAGAAAGACTGATCCAGTACCAATTTTCCCATCCAGAGGTAAAAATTGAAGATTTGGGCACTTTGCAGGAGTTGCTTGTATCTTCTGAGTGCAGGATGCTGTACCAGGAAACCTGCTCTCTGCCTCTCCAATGGTTGTGTCCTATGTAAGATGAATTATCAGGGACCTGGCACAGTCCCTATTTACTGGAAAAGCTGGAAAGGGCTTTGGATCAGACCCTAAAAGAGATGGGGAAAGCCCAGCAGATGAGGACTTGAATAGACTCTTCTTCCTTAAAACGCTCAGAAATACACACCGGGTTGCTTGGTGATTACACAGATAGGTTTGTGAAAGAGAGGCTTATCTAAAAGTAAGTTTAAGAAGAGGAAGATTATATTTATCATAAAGCAGTAGGGAAAAGCAAAGTGCCTGTGAATCGGGTGCTACATCACTGCTTTTATCTGTGGAACGGATAGCTGGAGCCACACTGCTGTGCCTTCGCTGTGAAGACAGAGAGGCAAGTTGCCCAAACCTTCCCAAGAGTGACACCAAAGTGGCCATTAACTCTGTAGACTAAGTCACCTTCATTAACTTTCATTTGATCAAATTATTATTATTATTTTTAAGCACTACTTTAAAAAGAAACAAATAGCATTACTATTGAAGGGCCTTGAGCACGGATACTGCAGTCCCAGAGGTTGGATGCTGTCAAAATTTACCGCCTGTACAGTCTGAAACATGAATATTTTATTGTAAATACTCTGGTTGAGGCCTGTTTCTCACGGTATGGTAGAATTTAATGAACATGCTTTCCTAAATAATGTTATGTCACTTAGTGCTTTAGTGAAAAGGTGAAGGCACATAATTCTCAGATGCGTCAAGCAAATGTATTGTGCCAATTATTTAAATGGTGCTTTGAATCACTGGTGCCGTATCTCTGCAGTTAATTAATAACTTCTACACCTGTCTTGTTATAAAGCCCCTTCCCTCTATTTTGTTTCCCTATGGTTCTGCTTTGTACCTTGTTCCTTCCGAGGCTGTGAATTTGCTGTAAATTTGGCAAAGATGAACAAGGGTGATGACTGCAGATGGACAAGGCTGGTGCCTGCAGGCAGCAAAGGCAGGTAGCAAGTGTGAGGGGAACAGTTTCAAAGACCAATCAGCCATTAGCTGAAGGGAATAGTTAGAAACCAGTGTGGGGTGGGATGATTTCTGCCTATTGGAGGAATAATAAGAAATCCTGTTTGTAGCAGATGGCAGCTATTGAAATGCCACCTTACTCTAGCGTACTTAAGGACAAAGAAATGGGTGAAAGGAAACGGCTATAGGACAAGGTGGACAAGTGCTGAGGAAGCTCACCAAGAGCTTGCAGGCAAGTGCCCCTCACGCTGCCTAGAGAGGCTGGCCTAGAATTGTGGAGCCAAGGGAGAAGAACAGTTTGAAGCTTAGTAGAAGTAGGAGATTGCTTGGTTGTGATGAATGAGAAGTCTCCCTGAAAGCAGAAAAATGTGGGGTTGCCCTGCTTTGAAGTAGACTGCGCTGAGGCACCCCGAGCTGGTTCCTGGGGAGCACCCCAAAGACTAGGCCCTGTAGCCAGGGGCAGGGCACTCGGCAGCAGAAATGGTCAGGAGGTGAAAATGCCACCGAAAAGCACACGCAAAGAAATGTGGGAGCTGGTGTTGCCCCCAGCTGCCAGTGGCCACCCTGCTCCTGATGGAGACCCGTTACCGGGCTTGGTTAGCATTGTGAGAAAATGGGCAGGCATGGCTCAGGCGTGACTGACCTGTGGGGAGTAAAGTAAAATTGCAAGAGTTCCCAGACATAATGGTCAAGGAGACGTGAAATAATGAATTATGCTTTTTAAATCCATGCTATCTGTAAGCTGGCCTAACTGCAGGTGTCTGTTTACAGGACTAGAAATATAGGCAAATAATGAGTACCTAGAAACCCTGCTGCCTGGCTGCTGGTTTGCTGTGACTTGTTACCTTCTTTATTCTAGAGATGCTTCCTTGCTGTTCACTATTATCAAACACTCGAATAAGCCCATTATAAGATGTTATGGGTTTAAATGCAATATTCAGATTTTAATCCATGTTAAGAAATTCTGCCTGTTTGTCAGGAGATAGGTGATGGGGCATTGAAAGAGAAGATTGTCAAAACACTCTGTGTTTTGAAGCAGGGTTTTGATTATGAGCTATGTCTATATTGAGAAGTGCAGCCAAGAATTTAGAGTTTATTTGAGCTTTTTGAGATATCTTAAGTGATTAATAGTAGTAGGACATCTTTACATTTTTTTTTTTCAAAAATACTTGGTAGTATCAGTTTCTGATCTAATCAAAAGGGGATAAAGGCATAGTTGAAAAAGAAGTATTGCATCCCAGCTTGCTTGACTAGTATAATTGATATTTTTGAATCTATCTTTCCTCTGCTGCGCATGTCCAGTAAAGTGTTATCAACGAGGATTCAGTGGTTTGCGGGTTGCATGTATCTCATTTGGTTAGCCTGTTCTCAGCTTGGGTCTAGCTGAGGGTTTATCACAACAAAGGTTTTCCCTTTAGGCAAGGAGCTGGGGTCTCTGCTGTCTTGGTTCTCTGCTTTGCCTTTGGATCTCGTATGAAGCTAAGAGCCACAGTAGAATAGCTTGAAACATTACTCGGTAGCATTGCAGCCTCCAAGCCTTGGACACCTCGAGATAAGGCACGAGTGACGCTGTGTCCTCCCTGCTCTGTGCAGCTGCGGGGTTGCTCTTGGTACAGCCTTCTCACTACGGCTGCATTCATGTGACAGAGGGACAGGGGAAGACAGAAGACAGACAAATCCCATGAAGAAACCCCCCTTCCCAGGAAGGCAAGAGAGTAAAGCATTTTCAGCAATGCACTCTTGAGTTTCTTGGTGTTGATGAGAGACCCTGCTCAGGTGAAGACAAGGGATATTTTGTGTATATTTAATAGTCAGATAATTGTCAATTGAGCTCTTTTGACTCTGAAAAGCAAATGACACGGTTGTTTTGACCTATCTATTGGGAGGCACTCAGCAAGGACCCTGATCGACACCGCTGAAACAGGCTCTTCTGGGGCCGTGTCCCCTTCTCTCAGACTTGCCGCCTTCCTCTTGCGCTGCAGATGTGAGGAGCAGGAGGAGGTGATACCCGATGGACAAGATGCACTAAAGATGGCACTAGCAGGACTGCTGGGTGGCATGAGGCAGTGTGACACAGGCCTGGGAGCTGGGGACTCGAGAGAGGCCGAAGAATCCCAGAGCCAGCGGGAGACTCAGCAGGAGTACTGACCATCAGCCTTCTCTCTGCATGGTCTGCCTTGCGGGCCTAACCCTCATTTGGGGAGGAAGTACACAGTTTGTAAAATCCATTTTCAGAGGTCGCTGACCACTCTGAAAAAGCGCTGAAGGATGTGCGAGCTGCAAAGGCCTCTTTCCAAACCATTTGCAATTTGGCCACCACAGTTGCTTCTTTCTCAATTGGGCCTTTCCTTTGCTTTCAGTAGCAATTTAGATAAAGAACCAGTTCCAGTTCCAGCTGTGTTAAGCAAGCTTAATAGCTTTTTGAAAAAAAAGTTGTTTAAAGGAAGCCTGCTGGCTGGTGGCTTATATTCTCAGACTACTGTTGATTATTTTCTTGTCATTTTCAGTTCACTGGCTGAGGACAAAATGGCTCAAACAGAAAGTGGCAACTGTTGGTCAGGCAGCAAATACCGCTCAGCCTGAGACCTTCTACAATAGAGTCTCTCCAACAAACACCGTGTGCCACCCGGAGACCAGTCCTTGTCTTCCCTGGTGAGAGATACCAGAGCTGAATTCTTGAGCAATACTTGCCCTTTCTGAGTTGGCAGGTTTCTCTTGCACATTGTGAATTTGCACCCTCTTGGATCCTAATGCAACAAGCTGCTTTGTAGATTGTAGTTAGAGGGGCATGTTCAACATTAGCAAATATTTCCGTACAGTTCACGAGAAAATAGATGGCAAGTATATATACAGTATTGGATGATCTGTCAATTGTGTGTCACATGGTCATTTACAAAAGAAAGGATATGTTGGGATGTTTTTAAATTCAAAAACAAATCGTACATTGGAAAAACTTTCTCTGTTAGCAAAGATGGCCCTCAGGCAAGTCAACTTTTTAATCTTTATTTTATTTATTGGACAGAATGTAAATAACATATCAGCAAGCTTAGAAGGAATGAAAGACAGAAATTTAGTTCCCTGGATCCTTTAGGTGATTCTGAGGAACTAATTGGTGCAGTCAGCTGAAACATGCTTCTCACAGGGTAATGCGAGTTGTTTGTTGCTTCAGGTACTATATTTGAAAAATATCTGTAGTGTTCGACTTGTAGACATCAGAATCAGAGCAGGGGTGGAAAAATATTTTGTCTGTAGAAAATAGCAACTTTTTACCAATAGTGTCAGCTTCATGGAATTTTTTTTTTTCATTATTATGTGTCCTTGCTTAAGTGATAAAGTATCTAGATCAATCTTCACACATAAAAGCGTCATTTTGGATTAAGTGCAATAAATTTATGAAAATGTGCTGCTGGCATTTGCTATCCAAGTTGAGGTCTTGAATAAGTCTGTGAAATGTGAGTGAAGAGCGTTTCCAGCAACCTTGGAAGTTAATAAGAAGTGAAGTGGATGAAAACTCATAGAGTCAAGAGGGTTTTGAATTGTGTATGGGAACTGAAGAAGTTTTCAGAAGAGCACTGCTCTGGGTAGGCAATTATAGTCTTAGATGTGGGAGATGTTAATGGCTGAGAATGATACAACTGGACTGAGATTGTTGGAATGTGTCGAGTCTCTAGTATGACAGCATTACTCATGTCTCTTTTTCTGCTACAAGTAGATCTGAGATGGGACAGAGGAGTAACTAAGCAGGTTTGCTTTCTGTAGAGCTTTGCTTCTCTAGAGAACTGACAAATTCTGATTCTTCTCTCCACCTGGATGGGAGCTCAGTACTGCTCCAAATGCTTCATGGCTGTGGTCCAGCTGGCTGACAGTGACTGTTTTGCAAGGGAACCTGTGGCAGAACTACAATTATGTCACTGCTGTAGCTCATACCCATCACCCCTTCAGTGATGGCTGGTGACGTCCAGAAGCAGAGATAAGGACCTCTCTGATAAGGAGAAAAGCAAGAAAGGACAGGGACTGATACTTCGTTTGTCAGCAGAAATATGATACGTCATTTTAGACCTAATGTCTTGAGTTTAAGTCATTTACACAGTGTTGTACATACAAATATTTGTTTAGTTTCTTTTTTTTTTTCAAATATGTGAACCATGTGAAGACAAGATCCTGTGAACTCAAGAGTGAAAGGGCAAGATCCTTGCATGTATTAGTTTGCAGAAATAGGCCAACTTACGTGTTTTGGTACACAGCCATTCTCCATTGTTCTGTGTAAATACATTGCAATGCCTGTATGCATTTCCTAAAGCCTAAGGGTGGGAGATGCAGAGAGTCTGGCCCTTTGCAGAACCCCTGGATCTAGCTGAGGGGATGAGTGAGCGCGTCCTTGCGTGTTGGTGCATGTGTATGGGCAGCTGTGTCGCCACTACCGTAAGGAAGGGCTCAGACAACAGGATGTTTATGGCGCTCTTGACTGCGACTAGGGGAAAAAAGCAGGGAGCCTGAGAGTCGCCTGGCTTTGTGTGACCACCTTACATCCACACTCCTCCACTTGCTCTTACAGAAGCCTGTTTTAAGAAAGGTCGTTCATTACTTGTGACATGGGACAAGTAGGTGATGACTTGGGAATCTAGATGTCCGTGATAGCACCACAGATTGCTGTAGAAGGACTGAGAAGTGCTTTAGTAGTTGAAAGTCAGTGGCAAAAGTGGACATTTTAGTTTTAAAGGATCTGGTGAAAGATCTAGAAACGCATTGCTTGATTCCAGCATATTCTAATAGAAGCAGTAGTTTGAACAGAAGCACTATGACTTCTCTTTTCAACTATGGAACTAATTAGCTATTGCTATTTCCAATTTTTAACCTCGGTCTATTGGTTCATTTCATTTTCATTCTGTCTTTAATCGTAGCACGTCCATCTCGGCTTTATGTGGCATCCAGGCTGAAAATCCTGTGAATGGGTGAAAGGGCAGACAGGAATTCCTCCAAGCTGAGCATACCCTCTGTGAAGGCTGTTTTCTATGGAATCACTGTAGACGCCCAACAGAGACAATTAGAATATATCTACTCCAAAATACCCTCTGGTAGAGCATTGGCAACTAGCTAATTAGAGGCACTCTTATGGCCCATGGAGATAATGAGGCTCCACTGACACCTCAATAGAAGGGCACACAATGGGCCAGAAAATGCCTTGTTGCTTAGTTCAGAGTGGGCTGAAATGTGGCAAGACTTATTTCTTCTTTTTAAGGCTAGATCCTTAAATTCCCTGGTGGTTCTTCTGTTTCTATGGGCTGTACTGCCCTGCATTATGCCAGCTTTATTACCTCTGACCCTGCTTCATTTCTGCTTCATGGTTGCCTTAACGAGGATTGATGCCCTGACTCTCTTGAGTATATCTTGGTACAATTCTGCAAGGTCTTTCAGCTTCTATGGATCTGCACACTATGTCAGCCCCTAACTCCAAATGATTTGTATGTGCGCTTTGAAGCATTTCTTCTGCTTTATTGTTCATCTTATACATGAAATCCCAAATAAGAGATGCATTAATTTTCTGATAATTACACAAGCTGTGATTAGAAGGAGTTGATGCCAAATAGCTGGTAGCAGAGGCCAACACTTGGAACCTGACACTGGAACTGAGACTATGTCAGAGCTGGTGAACTCGAAGGCAGTCAGTCAACAGCGCCCTTCACTAAAGAGAGCTTAAGCAGTTGTAAATTCCCTCAGCAAGAAGAGGCACCGAGTGTGCCTAAGGCTGCAGAGCTGGGGCCGTTCCTGTGTGATAGATGGGTCAGTAGGACGTGGCCGTGGGCTCCAGCTGGCACTTGACTGACCTTATTCTAGTGATGGCAGAGGCCATCTCCCAGCCCTTGAATGCTGATGCCTGTATGTGTCCCAGTTAAAGAATAGAGAATTAGGGCCTGAAAATATTAACAGATACACTACTAAACAGAGGTGGTAAGGGCTGAATGTGCCTTTTGCCAACCAGCCTCTTGAAGCGTTACAAAATATGTGTCTGGAGAGGCAGCACAGAGACTCTCTCCATAAATCTAGATTGGTTCTTGGCCAAGAGAAGTTATCATCGAGCTCAAGGATCTGGGCTTCTCCTGAGGAAGTAAAAAAAACTCATGCTCTCATATTTCTAGCTGCATAGTTTACATTAAATTAAAATATGTTTTATCCATTTAACAGTCTGAATAATAAAAGCTGTATACAGCTGCACTAGCACTATGCTATGCATTTTAATGACAAGTTTGTGACTACACTAGAATTGCTACTGCGGTTCAGATGCTTCTTAATTTATCACAAATAATTTATTGGGGCTTTTTTTTTTAAGTACGCATGCTAGAAAGGGAGGGGAAAGGGGAGTAAATAGCATTTAAGATTTTAATAATTCTTTGTTAAAAGGAGTTAATGTAAGGGAAATATGGAAATTGTATGTTTTCAGACTGACAAGCATAATCATTTTGCCAAAACATGATTCAAATAACTGTCTAAATATTTGGAGTGTCTCCTAATAAAAATACACTCAACCTGTTTTCCACACTCAGATTAATTTGAAAGGAAAAATGACATACAGTTCAAAAGGAGGTATTAAATCAGAAAGGACCACATTGTTCTCTCCTGAAAATCATGATTTAGCATTCAGACTAACTCCTTAAATGTTTGTGTATTTTGCCAGCTGTTTAGCAGCTTGAGGCACTTTGAACAGTCTCAACAAAATGACAGTAAGACTTGGGCAAAGTAAGATTCATTAGGAGAAATAACAGAGTGAAGTAGAAAAATAAGAGGGGGGGAAAAATAAGTGGCAAACTGCCTTTTGCCTCAACGTCTCTCCAGTTCGCAAAGGGTGCATGTGCTTGTGTGTGTGTGTGTGTTACCTGGGGAGCATTTTGCATTCAAGAAGGAGCCTGTAGAAAGTTAGCCATGGTCCTGTGTCCTCTTAAGAATCTGTGTGATGAAAGACAGTTTCTTATGATGAGTTTTCCCTACTACAGATACAATGAAATAGGCTGTGAAGATCTCATATTTATGGATATCTCAGAGCTACTGGCTTTAGAAAATCCCCGCTGCCTTCTCTCCTAGTTGAGGACAAAGCTCTTGGCCACCGACCTGACCTGTGAATTGCATGGCTGAAGCAGCAGGTGCGGTGGATCTGCGCTTCTGCGCTTCTGCAACAGGCAGCTTGGCTGCGTCTTCGCTCTCTTCCCGTGATACGTTATCCTTGCTGCTCTTGGACTGAGGGCCTGAAGGTAGCTGTAGGGTTGGGGAAGTGCTTTATGGCCTGTGGTGGCTCAGTGCACATCAAGGGAGTGTTTTGAATGGAAAATGTGTTGCCAGGTTGTCTGAAAATGCAGGGCACCGGATGAGGGGGTCGTTCCTCCCCTGGTCCTGTGTTGGTCCTTATGTCTGACGGTGCTAAAGGAGTTGTGTGCTGTGTAAGTTCACCTGATCGTACACACTGGGCTGCTCCTGCTTAGCTGTTGTGTCAGGTTTGTTGTATGATAATGAAGGTTTTACCATTTAATTTATGAAATGGTTATGTCAAGACTAAGTAATTTATGTCTCTAGGGGGAAGGCATCAGAATGATCCTTCACAGGCAAGGTCCATCTCACAGAGCATCCGTATGATATGATATACACTCAACAGGAGTGTCTGGAGTGGAAAGTTTACAAATAATAGATGTCAGTCACTCCTGGTAACACCATAGTGCAAAACAGCCTTAAACTAAGCATGTCATAAAGATTACTAAGTATGCCATAGTGATAAGCCCATTCCTTAGGTTTTAATAGGAAATCAGGGTTCAGATTTCAATTCCAAAAACCTCAGATTCATTTTACTTCCTTAGCTGTGAAGCTTGAGGAGTGGCCTCTGATTTGGGGAATGCAAATTATAATTCCCTTTAAACTAAACATGGATTCTATTTTTAGCACTTCTCAAAAGCTCCCCACTTCTCCTGCACACAGGGTACTGCTGCATGCATATTTGCAAATCTTTCTGCCAGGACGTAGTTACCATTTTGATCTATCAGGAAATGCAGCACACTCCTGCGAGCTGTGATCAACACAACAAATGCTTCGGGTGCACCTCCCTTCCAGCTATAAATGAGGAGTGCAAGGAATTCCTGCTTAGCTGTCTGTTCCCAACACTCCCTTGTTAGCAAGCGGCAGGATGAAATCTCAGGCAGCTTGTGTATAAGCTCATTTGAAGATAATTCCCAGTGCACTGGAAACATGGAGCAAACTGTTTGGGTGGTTTTTATGTAGAGATGAAGTGAATAAAATGCACCGAGAGCTGCTAGTATTATATTAGCATCACTTGTCTTTAATTTAGCAAGGTGGAGGAGGCCACTGGCAAGTCAGGAGTGCTCTTTGGAGACTAATGTTGCCAGCCGTTGGATGTCACTGTTGCACCACTCTACCCCTGCTGAAAGACCATTTCTCCAGGAAAAAAACTCTCTCTTAAGGAAGGCAAAACAAAGAGGGAAGCAGCAGGGAGGTTTCTGAGGTGACCCTGCCTGGGAGTGGGCCAGATTGATCCCCTGATGCAATTGGAAGCCGTTACACAGAGAAGATTGAAATGATTGAAACAAGCTAGGGAGTGCTATTTTTTTTTCTTCTTTCCTTTTCTTTCTCTTTTTTTTTTTTTTTTTTTTTTTTTTTTCCCAGGAGTGAGGGGGGGGGGAGGCCACATAACAAGAGAACTACAAGTACAAAACCAGGAAAGGAGGAGGTGATGCTTCTTGTTCTCAGAAAGCCCTGCACCGTTTCACCTCGCGGCGGCTCATCCCGGCTTGATGCCTTTAATTTTAAGGGGCATGTGAAGGATGAAAGCACAAAAAGGCTTAAGGAAGGAAGGAATCAGGGTATGGCAATGTAGGAGAATTCTTCTATTCTTCCTAGCTTGGGATGAGAGAGCTTTTGGTGAAAATTGGAGCATTTCCTCATGTTTCAGTCTCCTTAAAACCATTGAAGATTCATCTTTTTAGATTCACTGTAGTCTCCAGGTGGTTATTGTAGCCATTCTTTTCTTCTTGTGCATATCTGTTCTTTTTTTCAAGTAATTTTTTGACATTTGAGCATTTTGGATCAGCTCTTGTTAGCATGTGCATGTTGTAATATTTGTCTGATAACTTTGATCATAGCAATGTATAAACATACTTATGAGAAATAAATGTTGTGGACTTATTACGGAAGCATCTCCTTTTCCTGGTTTATTATATATGTATTTATAAAGTATACATAGACCTAGTAATATCAGGAGGATCAATAGCAATGATTAATCTAGAGTCCTATATCAAGACTGTTCCTTTATAGGCTACATTATTTTTATGCTTTATATTAGTGCAGTTGCATCCAGGAGGCAAATTATAATCTGCTAGGTTGCCATAGTTTGCCTGTAAAAGAATAGTTCATTATCTGTCACAGAAGCTGGTAAATAGATTAGATGAGTTATAGGAAGATGTCTCTAATTATTGTTAGACCTGGTTTTATTTAACACTTTAATCTAGAATACAAGTTAGGCAGCATGGTGAATAAATTCACAGGTTATATTAAATTCTAGAAGAGCTGTGAATACCTGTGAGGTCAGATAATAATATATGCATCTTGTAGTTAGAAATACGACAAAAATATATAAATATAGTAATATAGAAAGCCTGCAAACTGAGAGAGAAATGGGTGGTTAATGAAAGAAGAGCTTGCTTCTTTGGTAGAAATGGGAGGAAGTGAGATGATGAAGCAAGTATGATTTTACAGTGCCAATGTGTGTGAAGTATTGGGGAAATAATTGTGAAAGGAATAACTATAGAGTCATTGCATAACAAAGGAGGCATAAAAGTAATGGTGAAGACTGGATTCCTACATGTCCATGCATTTGGTGCGCAAAATGCACAATCATTAGAGTGATCTTTCTCCTAAAAGACCTTGTTCCTCAAGTTATATTATTGTTAAAGCTGCATTTGTATTTTAAATGCATTTCTAGATTCTAATGTTTAAAAAAGAAAATAAAGTGGTCATAAAAGACTAATAGAAGGAATTTTTTTGTTTGTTTGTTTGTTTGTTTGTTTGTTTTGGCATAGTCTTATCTTGGTATATTTGGGTGATACATCATAAATGTTACTTGGCTGTACTGATTGCTTTAGTTTGTATGAGAAGAGTTGACAGCAGTTGGTTAGAAAAGGTCACCAAAGAGGATTGATTAAGGATCTGTAAAGGCTGATGAAGGAAAAACTGGATAAATAAAAACAATTTGCTAAAAGGCTCACATGTAATCTAAGAACATCTAAGAACACTGAAGGAGAATTCACATCCGAAACCATAATGACTTGCTTAAACTATAATTAGGAATACCAGGATGCTGTTAAAGAACTAAAAAATAAAAAGGAATAAAAAGGACACTTTTTATTAAAGGACGTTTTACTTTACCAAAGTAGTGACTAAAATTATTTGAGATTGTAGAAGGAAAATATTGTAAGGGAGGAAGTCGGATTAATAGTTCTTAAAACTGATCATGGAAGATCTCATGGTACGAAATCTGGCATTAATAGGAAGATCAAGTAGAGTTCTTCCCATTCCTAATTTTTAGGATTTTCCAATGTTCTCAAGGCTTTGTGCTTTCACACTCTACTAATTTTCATTTGTTTTTTACTGCAAAACGTTATTTTCCTAAAAGAGGAGCAAGAGTGAAGATAACGGACCTTGTTGTAGACTAGAAAAATCGGCTGCTTGTCAGCAATAGAATAAGCAGCAATACAGCAGGAGATTCCTCAGAGCCGCGCTGTGGAATCTTCAGTAGGGAATAGCCTTTCTGAAGGACAAACCGGAAGGCTGGAGGAGAGGGAACTGGAGAAGTGGCAGCACGTGGCCCTCACGAGCGAGGGAGCCGCGTGTCACCGGGCAGGGAGCGCTGCCCGTCCCGGCACGTGTTGGCCTGGAGTATCAAGTGCCGTGGGTGGCTGCACCAGCGTGGGCACGGAGGACATGAGACCCTCCCAGCCCTTGGGCAAGGTGGCTCCGCACGTTTAACACGGGTGGAAATGCTGGCCTTGACTCTGCTGCTAATGCAAGCTGCTGACAGCAAATTGCCAGGAGGTGGCCCTAGAAAAGGGAAGCCTGGGTGCGTTTGCAGTTAATGAATTTTTTGACTCGGCAACCTCTGGGCAGCACTAACTTTCTTTTATTATTATTTTACTCTTCATGTTTCAGAATGTTTCTGATGTCTTTTTTTTTTTTTTTTGACTACCTCTGGAATGTTTTAATAGTCTCTATCTACATTTTATTTGTTTTGCTTTCCAGTGAAGTACCATGAGCTTCCCCCTCCTGCTACCATTCCACCATGTGTTCTTCTCTCCTATTCCACTTTGAGCTATGCATGTTCCCCAGCATATATATATATGCGATTTATATGGCTGCACAGATAGTTTTGTCTCTGATTGCAAACACAATTGCTTTTCAATGTGTCAAGTAGCCCGTTGCAAAGGCTGAGAGTGTATGCAAGTATAAGCAAGAGGAATTCCTCAGATAAATGTATAATGATTGGGAAGGAACCTTTAACTGAACCAAAGAAGATTGCAGATGTGCATTCATAGGCTCTGATCCAGCAAAGTGCTTAAACACCTGTTTTACTTAAGAACACAAGCAGTCCTATTGAAGTTAATGGGACTATTCAGTCTTAAAAATAAGCACATAGATTGAATAATTGGATGGGAGCCAGGAATATTAGCAGGCATGAGCCATTGTATTTATTTATGAATCCTGTTTGTCTCGGCAGCAGGTTAGGGAAATAGTATCTGCAGCAGCCACTGGGTTTTCTTTATGCAGCCACAGAAATGGAAGAAAGAGGAAGGATGGAAGAGATCCACAAAGAGCAATTCAAGGCCCCAAATTAGGTTCTGATTCTAGATGCCAGACGTTTCAAAGGCAGTAGAAGCAGCTTTGAGGGGGCTGGGGTTTTGGATCAGGCCGATCATTTGATGTGGTAATTGCAGCACAGCTTCTGTGCTCTGGTTAGCTATTAGCCCTTAGCTATAACTTCATGATATGAATTTAAACCTCTCAGTGCCAGACTTGTATGTTTTATGTGCATCCATCCCAGAGCTTCCAACTGCCAGAGAACAGCCCTCAATTTGGTGAGTTAAGGAAGCTAAGGGTGAACTTTTTTTTTTTTTTTCAATGCAGTGAAATGTGGCTCTGCAGGGTGGTGTTTTCCAGAGAGCAGCAGGCCACGTGGGCTATTAACCCTCTTGGGTTAGCCCCGCATCTTCACACCCATTTCTACTTGCTGCTCTGTACAGATCCCTTTGGCTGTCTCGCATGCAAAGAACACGGTGCCGATGAATAAAACAAAAGAATTTGCTGGCTTTTGCGTCTGAACTCACACCAAGTACTAATGAAAATCCTGGGTCTGCTGTATTTGAAAGCAGCTCAGCACAGAATCTCCACTCTGATTTCTTTTACGTGACTCACCCATTCCCACTGATCATAAAATGAAATGTCTCTCCATACATCGCAATAAATCCAAAGGACATTATGCAAATTGAAAAATGCACCTTTGTCAGAATGCTGTCAGGTAGCACCTCTCACTCTGGAGGACTATTTGTAAGCAGAAGGAAACATCCAGAAAGTAGTAATAAATTGCTCTGGTACACTGTTCTGGCAGCCGTTAATAAATCAATGTGAAGGGGAGTTCTGAAGGGCAAAATGTTGCTGTCGGTAGGTGTCCAATTTAATTTTGCTCAAAATTAATATTTCGGATATGATAAGTGAGCTGGCAGGAACAGATTTCATGATTAATTCTATGGAGTCAAAAATGCTTTGATGGCACTTTAATAGCAGCTTCACTGATCTAAAAGTCCCTTCAACTAACTGGTCCCAAATTATATTATTAAACCTCTTTTGTTTGTTGGTTTGTAAATAATGAAATGTCGCATGTTAAAAGGTGAAGTTAATTTTGTTCCCAGCCATACCCATGAAAATTAGATGGTAACTTGCCTGGAGTTAACTTGGATATAGAGTGGTTTAAGCAAAATCAAAGGTCTAGGTCTGTTGCCTTACAAATCTGTTGAGAAAACAACTGTAATGTATTTTCTTAGGTACTTAATTCTCTTGAGAGTCCTTGGTTTGGGGCTGGGATAAACAGGAGAAATATTTGAAGGTTCAATATTGAACCATCAATATTTGAAGGTATCTACTTAGGGTGGAATAAGAAAATTTTTTTTTAAATGTAAAAGGATATTAACAACTTATATACCATGTGCTTCGTAGGGAAGACCTTTCACGCTGTGTGTCTCAGGGAACTTTGCAATACCCTTGTCCCTTTTCTGACCCAATATTTTTATGTATGAAACCATTCTTTTTAATGGTGGTGTTCTTTGTTGTGGACATTTGCTGCTATGCCAGCTTTTGAAGGGGTTTCTTTTATTATCGTTTTAGTGATAGAAAACTCAAGTTACAAAGGGGCAAAGCCACATGCAAGTTAAATACTGCCTTATATCTGTAAGTGTTTTAGGTCTCTTTGCTGATCATTTTTCTTGCAAGCTCTACCATTCTTAAATCTTGAGTCAGGCTTGATGCTAGAAAGTTATAGAAATACAACTGCAGTCTGCATTTAGTGTTTGGATATACATATGCATATTAAATACTGAGGAGAAGACATTTATGCAATACAGATGAAAAATCATGCAGATGCATAAAATGTATACGAAAACTGATTAACTTTAGCAATGTAAATTACCCTTATGTTTATGCATTTTTTTCAATTTAGAATATTCATTAAAAGCCCTAGAAACAGGGCATGTTGCTAGCTGTTTCCAAGAAGGTAGCACTCAATCTGATTAATCTGTACTTTGAGTACAGTCTGTATATCACATTTTGTACAATGCATCTACAGTTTATATCTGTCGTATGCTCAGTGAGACTATGGTTTAGTCTCAATGGTTCTACAATGAAGGGAGCTGTCTCGATGGAGCTCAGTCCAGCTCCCATCTCGCTGCTGGTGGCGGCTGGGCACGGCGGGGCACCGTGTGCGCTGGGCGCGCTGCCGGGCCCGGAGCGGTTCTGGGCTCTGCGCGGCCCGTGCGTCCGCGCTCAGCAGGCC
>NW_010585023.1:139973-163281 GCF_000705375.1 Tinamus guttatus | reverse complement strand
GCTCCGTGAGCGGCACCGGGCCGAGCGCCGCGCTAGGCCCTGCTCGTGCCCTCATGGCCGCGGCTGGCTGTGGTCGGTGCTCAATGAGGAGCTGTAACACCCGCCTGTGCAGCCACTAATGACCGGAGCGAACTGGCACCAAGTATCAAGTGCGCTTTGTGCTTGATCCGAAGGTCTTGGAGGTGAAGGACGGGCTCTGTTCAGGGCACAAAATGTATATGCTCTCCTGCTCAAGCACAACATGGTCATTTTTGCAGCAGCTGGTTCAGCAAACCTTATTCTCTTTCCAGGTGTAATGGCACTGTGTGTTGCTTTGCCAAGGTTTGTAGGGATACGTAACATCACTTGTGATAATAAAAGAGTTAATAAGAAAAAAATAGGCAGGTTTTAGGTCAATAATCACATGGTTTCTGTGACTATGATGCTGCTCTGAGAAGACTGCAAACTGCTGCTTTCACATCATTTTCAGATTTGCCTTTTTTGGTTTTGTCCCTGTTCCTCAAGGGAATTCCCAGGGTAAAACACAAATAAGATATATGCGTGATCACCTTATATAGATGACTGCTCCTTTTCCCTTGGGTTCAGAAAACTGCTTCTCTGGCTCTGCATTCTTGTGTGGTTGCTGTTTTTTTTTTGTTTTATGTATCAGAATATCAGGTTTAAGTAGGTAATAGCAAGTCTAGGTTACATCAAGAACAAACTTCCTGCGTAAGGGAGTTATTCAGACACATGTACCTTATAGACTACAGAAAAGTGTTATTCATCATTGTGCTGCTCCTCTTTATAGCAGAGCCCTGTAGTTCCCAGCAGAACATTCCCCCGTGCTCTCCATAGCTTGAAGCGATGCAGGTGGAGGGAAAGGCAGCGCCGCGACACGGAAACACGGAGTTAGCAGAGGGGGATCACAGCGTTGTGTGCTGAGATGTTAGGCAGGCGCACGCGGGGAGCGGGGAGGCACTGAAGTTTCCTGTGTCTGGGGGAGACACGCAGACAGAAAGCGAGGGGAGATGTCAGAGCATGATCAGTAGCAAAACACTGTTCTTCAGGAGGTGCCTTTCACACAAAGGATGAGGCGGGAGTTGGGGAAGGGGGAGAGTCAAATCTGAAATGAAAAGACTGATATGTAACAAAGATTGAGATCTCGGTAGATTTTGTGATCCCCCCTTGGGGAAACTTGGAAGAAAAATCTGACACTTGATACAACATCTGGTGCACTCGGAAAGAAGAAAAAATGTGTTGTTGTTGGCAGTTTCCATGAGCAGCTCGGAGATCAGAGTTGCCCCGGCTGAGGGTGAGGTGGTGTGTGTGAGAGAGCAGAGGACGCTGCAGACAGGGAGGGTGACGTGCCTTGCGTCCTGCAGCGCTGGCGGTCGCTCTCCGTGTCCCATTGGGTGAAACTCGAGATACAAGATGTGTTACATTGCTTTTTCTTGTTTGGTCATGCTTTGTTTAAAGTATACAAATCGAGCTGTATTAATGGTATGACATCCATCTGCAATTTAAATGCAAGGGTAAAGCTTGCAGGTTTTTATTTGAGATGCAAAAGAGATTCTGGACATGCCTTTATTTAAAAGATTTTGCTGTCACTGTTTTTTAAAAAGGACACATTTTTTTTCTGCTATTAAACATTATGGTAGTTCAATGCGTTATTTCATTGCTCAATAGTATTTCTTCAACTGACAAGTGATGACAAAAAAAATCTCCTGCACCAAAAAAGGTTCCTAATGTTCATGTGAAAGATAAAGGAGGTCCAGTTTTATTCTGTACATACTGACAGGTAAATATGTGTGCTGAGAATATTGTGGAAGTTTGGGATGGTTGTCATTATAACAACTTCTGCCAGAAAAGAAAATGGGTCTAGGTCATGGCCAAAGCATGTAGGAGAAAGGGTGTTTTACTAGTTTGTTTTTCAAACAGCACAGGTTTTGTGATGGCTGTTTCCAAGGCGGCTTTGGAAGTACTCAAAATCTTTCTAAGAAATAATTTTAAGGTTTTTTTACTGAAATAAATTTGGAGAGGTTTGGCACGAAGGCGACCAGCAGTTCCTTCCTCCACACAGAGCGGCGCTCAGGCACTGCGGGTGAGAATGCTGCGTGAGAGCAGGCCCGGGTACGTGACACCTGCTAGCGGAGTGATCTCATGTCGCTGCAGTGGCAGCTGGGTGATGGCCCACGCAGCCCGGGGCATCCCTGAGACTTGCCCTAGAGCTCAGAGCATCCCTAGAGCCTGGGGCAGCCCTGGGGTGAGGGTCCCCCGGGGCTGCGCTTTGCATCCAGCATTGGTGCAGGTCGGGTCCCCAGTGTGGTGCTGGCCAGCACATGTGGTCGGGGCTGGCGCTTCCTGGGAGTGAGCGCTGTGAACCTGCCCAAATGCCCACGTGCTTGAGGTCTTTGTGCGCTGGGTATTGACTTTTGTTACTCGAGTGCTTACCTTTGTGTTCTGAGCTCTTGGGAAGTGTGAGGATTAGTGCCGTGTGTCTGGGTTCATACCGGCTGCTCTGTGCTTTGTGCAGCCATTCACACCTGCGCAGGACGACAGTCCCGTGCCAGGGGTTTTGATCTCCAGGGCGCGCACAGGCAAAGCAGGGCCACTGTCAGACCAGGCAGATGCACTGAATTTACACCTTTCCTAGGAAACTGTTGAGGGTTCACAAATTGAGAAGGTGTGAAAACCTGATGGGTCTAAGATGCCCAGTCTAGTCGAGACTGCCTGACTCGCTGCTATCTTGTCGTGAAGCCTGTGTTCATACACTGCTCAAGTGGGTATGAATTTCCCCCATTCTGATTTTGTAGTAATTATGTGCTGGGTGTCAGACACTTCACACAGTTTCAGTGTCAGCACCAACTTAAAAGACAGCAGAGAATTCAATTTGTAATCAGCACTGATGTGCCTGATTGGTAGAATGACCTTGAGTATAAATTGCTTACCCTTACCCAGCCTTTCAGCAGTCTCGAGTAGGCTGAGCACCTAATGCTCATGTCCAATGTGGCACCTTGTGGTAGTTGTTCTAAGACCAAATGAATCTGTGGTAGTTGGACAATACAGCAGCCTGTTTATGAGGTCCTGCAAAATAAATAATCAACAGTGTAGCCTTTAGCTCCTACTCGCTTATCTCATTACTGATAAGCTGAGGCACTTGGGACCTCGCAACTAATAAATCATTGACAGCAAAACATAAGAGTATCTGCCCAACACAGACGTTCTTTCATCTTTCGTGGAGAATCTGTCATCTAATTGACATCTTTAGTCTGAAGTTTCTAAAATCATGTTGCTCTTAATAAATGTTAACTAAGCATTAACCTGTCATTGATCTGTTCATGTTAAGGAAGAGCAAAGCCCATGTGCCGTGCAGCATTTTAGAGCCACGTTTTGCGGTAATATGTTTGAAGTTTTACCAAATAAAGCAGCAGTGATACATAAAATAAGACCTTGCAGATCCTAAGTGGCAAGTAAAGGGGCGTTAGGAAGGACAGGGGGCTCTCAGGGATAGGAAGGTTGCTAGTGTGGACCCCAGGCCTAGGCACAGCCCTGGGCTGCTTGGTGGTATCTGTATTTGCAGGCCACATCTCCATCGCGTGTGTGATGGTGAAGGGACCCACAGTTCTGAGCTCCCCTTCTCCCTCCTCGTGTAGTTCCTCTGCCACCGCTGTCTGTCTTGCCACATGTTTCTGTCGCACGGACAGTTGATTCAACATTCAACACAATTAAGGGGAGGAAGTCCCTTGGGAACGCTAGCTGGGGTTGAATGTTGAGACGGTGGCTTTTTTGGAGAGCCTTGGCCAGCCGTGAGGTGGGAATTGGGCACTGGCAGAGCTGGCTGCCCATCACGCTGCCCTTCAAAATGAAGCAAAAGCATGGGCCCTGGCCAGGCTCGTCTTCTCCTGCCAGCTGGTTACCAGCTATGCTGACCAGAACAAATTTGGGACCTCAGCCCAACCCAGCCAAATGTTGCCGCATATTGGCAAACTGTGTGGAATATAGGGCGGATATGTGGAAGTTTTGTTTATCAGTCACAATTGCAAAAGCCTTAGTTTGAATGAGAAGCTTGTTTCTCCCAAGGAGCTCATGTAACAGATGACAAAAGAAAAAAAATTGAATTGAATTTTTAAAAATTGAACTCTTAGCCAATATTGCTTTTAAGGGGCAAAGGTTTTTATTTAAATATGTCCTGATTAACCCTGGTTCAATTCTTAAAACCTATGAAACAACAGGGCAAGGAGAGCAGGAGAGTCTAAGTCCCGGAAGCGCTGCTGGAGCAGGTAGGGAGGCTGCTGGGCTTCCCCGCTGCCTTCGTGTTGGTCTTAGCTGGTTATTCACAAAGCAGAAGATGAAGATGGCTGTGAAGTATAGTGTTTGAGGAAATAAGCTGTCTGTGGCTATTAGATGTGCCCTGTTTTTCGTAAAGATTCATTCCATTTAACCACAAAAGAGAGACTTTTAATTAGACTTTTGAATCCCATTAGGAAAAACAAATACAAATACTTAACTGCTCATATATGACATGATGGAAAATTGCTAATGTAATTAGATTTTTAATAGTGTTAATGACTCTCATTTCTTATTAATAAGAATTAAATCTAAGGCAAGACTGTACGAAAAAATATGACTGCCTGCTCTTCTACCCTTAAATGTAAGGCAGTCTTATTTACTTGAATTCCTTGTTTTCCTTTTCTGTGTAGTCAGGTGGCGCTGTGGTATTTTATATCTTCATACCCTAATGAATTTAGGGCTTCAATATTTTCAGGTAGGTCTAGTCAGCAAGCAGCACTTGAAAAGTAGCAAGAGGCTTTTGGATTCCTAGAAGGCCTGTATATAGATAAGATACTATAAAAGGGAACACGAAGAAAATTTGAAGTCAATCTCAGGATTCGTCAGAGGAGCTGGAGTTGGAAGAGACTTCTGGAGGTCATTTGTTAGAATTGTAACCAGTCAAAGGCACTAATAAAACCATGAGGAGGGCTGCTTCATTAGTGATCTTGGTAGAATTTGGCTAGTGGATGTTGAGCTGATGGATGGGATAAGTCAGGACACAACTATAAGAAGAGATCTGGACACCTCTGTTACTATAAATACTTCCCAAATGATTTTATTCAAACTGTGAATTTTCTATATCAGGTGACACATCAGATAGTTGCAAGGAAGCAGCCCCAGGCTTTGGCCTTTCAAAATGCAAATCTAGACTTCTAGAACCTAAGGGCAGAGATTGCGACAAGTTGTATAATTCTCGCGATAGAATAATGAGACAACCATGAGCCAGAGTAGAAGGAAAGAGGAATAAAATTTGTAGAAATAGCTTCAAATGTCAGCTGAGCTAAAAATGAATTCTCTTCTTAAAAGCTTAAATAAAAGTACTGTGTTCTTCATGCTTCTGAGTAGAAGTATAGATACACTAATAGCAAAAAGTCTGTCACCTCCTTTAAAGCTGAAACACACTCATTAACACGATGTATTGTAGAAGCACTTTCTTGACATTTGTATCTGTATGTAACGGTTGGCACTTTTAAGAATTTGGGCTTTTAAATATTTAGATGACTTCACTATATCAAAATCAAACTTTATTACTAAATTTTAATATATTGAATCTACAGTACCTTTATAAAATATTGACTGTGTTCCTCTACTCATCTTACTGAAATACAAAGCTATAACTTAAATTCCCCCTCTCAAGGTGCTATCATAAGATGAAGATATATGCAGTACTGAGTGGTTTCAGTTGGGAGGATCTTGTTTCAGTAACCTTTGCAAGAGGCTTAGGCTTGACTGATGGCTTTTTGTAAACTCTCTAAGCCCGTCTGCAGGACCGGAGCATGGAAGGGGGCTTTCTGAGAGTTAAAAGCAGTTAAGTGGAAGGAAAGCCTTGCTCTGGGGTTCCTATTTTACTCTTGCAGGCACAAATGCAATAGTCACAAATTGAGGCAAGAGGATTCCCCACCTGGGTTCTTCATTTCTATCTAAATTGGAGAATTACATGCCACTACCCAGGTAAAACTTTGTGAAGCTTTTTTCTTTTTAAAGCAGAAGGCTAGTGTCCTGCCAAAGACACCCCAGTGCTGCACTGCTGTTTTGTAGCAGTCCTGTGCATCTCTCCGCTCGGCGCCTGCCATTCCTTGTGCTCTATTTTCTCTGTGACAGAAGATTGTGCTGTGGCCCGAGGCTGCCTCTCATTCTGGCAGTCAGCAATAACGGACAGCGTGTAAAGATCTGTAATCAAAAGGTAAACATTGCAGCGGTGTGTACAAATAACTCCGGAGATATTTAGCCTGAAAGACATCCAGGTTAACATTTGAGCGGGAGACACTAGGGAAAACCTACCTGGTGGTGAGCAAGTTGCTTTCTTTTTGCTCTGCTTTTTATTTAACCGTTTCCCCCGCGCATCGAGCTCTGTCCGCCTGCAGCGCAGAGCTGCTACAGGAGCGAGGCCATTTTAGCTGGCTCGCTGAGCTTCCCAGCCCTTGTCCCCATCCCTGATTAAGCAGCAGATGCTGGAGGATTCAAAGGCCTTGTCTAAACATAAACGCTGTACCCTTTTGCAGTATTGGTATAGTTGAATCAATACTGTCCTCTCAGGCCTTGCTGCAGGAGTAGTTATGTTGGTATGAGCACTCGTCTATTGATAACTCCTTCCTGACGACAAAAGGAATAAGGTCTATGGTATAAATCACTTTTTACAGGTCCATTTGGAGCTGCACCGTATGTCCTGCTAGGAATTACACCTAGCTTAGTTGTATGTGGTGATACTCTATGAGTGTACAAGAGTAGCAGACAGTTGTCTAAGGCATGGGAGGGAAAACATAAGAGCCGAGATGTTTCAAAGTACATAAGCAGATGGGTAAAAACTCAGGGATGGCAACATTTTTTTTTATTATTATTATTTTGGCTTTGCAGACTGTAAAAAACTTGTATGAACTGTGCTGGTGTAAATGCCATACATGGACACAGGCCTGTGGAGCTCCCCTTTGTGTGGCCCCTCTGCATCTTTGGGGTTTGCTTCTCCCCCAGGCAAAACCCCTTGGGGACTGCAAAGTTACATTTAAGTGTGGTGTGCATTCAAAAACAGAGAGACACGCCCCACATATTCTCACAAGGGAACGGTCTCAACAGGTTTTCATCACATAGCTTAATTATGCTTATATATAAAGCACCTGGTTTAATCTACTTTTAAAGTGACTTCTGACCTAGCACTGCCTGGACCAAGGAAAGTAGTGGCTGATGCCCAGGTCTGGAGCTCCCCTTTGGAGCCGCTCTGGCGTCCTTAGGTACTGCTGAAATAAAGGTACACGAAGGACATTTGCCTCTCTTGCCATCTACTTGAACTTGGATTAGATGCAAAAAGAGTAAATAAAGTGAGACCTTTTGTATCCTTTGTGTTTTTTCCATGGTGCTCTTGTGGTCCTTGAGCACTTACGTGCATGATGAAGTGAGGGCTCTGTACAAAAGGCACTTAGGCTGGGGACAAAACACCAGGTGAGCTCATGATAAATTGAACTGTCCTAGCTGCAAACACATGATTCAGTTCCCTGAGGTGATTTAGCTTGGCCCCAAAAGCAGCAAACAGCCCTGCTTTGACGCTTCCCCTGCTAAGGCTGCCTGCCTTCCTTGCCTGCTTCCTTGGCTCTCCAGCACACGGGCTCCTCTTGTGTGCGCAGCTGCTACGCTGCAATATTCTGTGAGTGCTTTAAGACGTCTCTCTCTCATCCTAAGCCTGCAATATTCATCAGCCACAGCAGTGCAGTGTCCTCTGGTTAAATGGGTGCAGGCTAGGGGAGGCTACGGGTCTGCAGTCCCCTGCAGCATGATGGGCTCCGCAGCTGAGCCTGTTCACAAGGGGAAGAATTGGAAGAAGGAGGCAGTTCAGATGTCCCAATGGAAGCAGGGAGGCAATTGCCGTGTTCCCAGGACTCCTGGGCAGGAGGGTGAGGGAGCTGCCATGTCATGAGCCTTGCAGAATTGTGCCCAGGCCATCAGCTCTTATCTGAGGGTATCACTCATACTGCTTTTCTTACAAGATTTCCTTGGCTTCCTATCCCTCCTGCTTTGTTTTCAGATGAAGAATTGAAATGCCATGGAGACAAACTCCTTATAAACACCAAGCAGACAGGCAGGTCAGCCAGTTTTCAGCACGGTATTTTACATGACATACTGAGTAGGAGCATAGTGAAGGCTGGCAAAACATCCCGTTATATTGAAGGTAATCAGTTGTCTCATGCAGTGGCTATACATGATTCTATTCATAATAGAAGAAGAAAAAGCATCTTTTTGAGAAACCAGAAGTGCCATGCTGTGCAATGCATCTCTGTGTTATGGTTTGAAAATCAGAGGGATTATTTAATTAAGTTCTTTCCTTTTCATCTGTGATGTTTTGAATAGTGGCAACTTTAGTCTGCTTTTCCATACTAGATTTATCCTTCTTAGTCAGAGATTACTAACTACTTCATCATTAGTTGTATCAAAGGTAATGGGACTACTTGCAATTAAATCAGTTCTCAGCAGCAGTAGGAATGGGTGAGTCACATACTTATTTTTAGCCTGAGTTGTAAAATAAAAAAAAAAAAAAGGAAAAAACATTTAATTCTCATGGCAACCTGTTGGTGACAGCAAAGTTGCATATAAGTGCAGCATGCATTCAAAAACAAAGAGGAATACACTTAACTGAGCCCCACACATTCTCACAGAGGAATGAACTCAACAGATTTTCATTACATTGCTTAATTATGCTTATATAAAAAGCACCTGGTTTCTTCCACTTTTAAAGTGACTGCCTGACCTAGCAATGCCTGGGCTAAGTAAAACAATATCTGGGAATAAAATGCAGATGCCAAGATGGGGAGAGCCCTTTTGTTCCTTTAAGGTAGGAGAGAAAATTCTCTTCCAGAGAATGGATTAAACCTCATGTTTCAAATGGTGTAACTTTATTATCCACCTTTGTGAGTAAATGAAATCACTGTGATCAGGTGTGGGCAGCAAAGGGCACCTGGGGTTGATTAGAACCAGCTGGCCTGTTTCTGGAAGCTTCTCCTTGATGTGTGCCAAGCCCGAGCAGATCCACTACCTACAGACTGGTGTGTTCTGCTAGAAGGGGAGGATTCAGGTATTGTTCTTTATTTGCTTAAGTTTTATATTATAGTAATGGTTGTAGAATGTTTAAGTTACTGGGATTTGATGTGGGTCTCTACTAGTATGGGAAGAGTGGCCAATGCTGAAAGATTCCAAAGTGAAATTGTATTCTTTGTGCTATTGGTTTCAATTCAGTTGGAACTAAAATTTTCTCTCTAGAGTTTTGAGGGCTCAGATGACACAAATAACCACATACTAAGCATTGGTAAGCCTGGGTATTTTAGAGAATCTTCATAATTTTATTAGTGATTCTTCCCCCTTCTACCTCCAATTTGCTAAAAGCAGGCTGTTTTATTCAAACCCACTGGAGCTAAGTGAAAGATAGGGAGTAGAATCCATCCAAGATGAAGCCCCCAAAAAGTTTACACAAGCCACTATGAATAGAAATATCAGGGACTTGGATAAAGCCCTGGCTGGATTCTGCTAGTTGGTTGTACCTTGGCTTTAATCCACTTTCATGTGGTTCAATAGAACATATTCCATGTGCTGCAAATTAACCTTAATAAGGTGGGGTCCCATGTGATGAAACTTAGGTTTCTTCTGGGATTTATTTTCTTTTTTTCTGTATATGCACAAAGATACGGTGGTCTAAGTGGCAAAAATCAAGCTATTTACTCATTTTAGTCTTGTCTGATCAGCTTTAACTCTAGATTATCATACAGATTTCCTGGAGATGAATCATTCAATCTGTTTAAAAAGTGCAAAATGGTTGATATCAATTTTCTGTTTAGAAAGTCATGTTTTGTTAAATTGCAAGCTTCCTTAATGAAATAATCTGCCTAAATCTGGGCTGTTGTCTACAAAATGCAGAGAGGCTGAAAAACAAAGGACCTTGATTGCTAGCAAAGACCTATTTTCACTGTCAATCAGGGCTTTTTATTTCATGCTGGACAGATCTTCTGGACATGATTTTGTAAGCCTTTTTGCAGCAAGTCTATGACATATCAGAGAATTAAGGTTTTTTTGTTTGTTTTGTTTGTTTGTTTTTTTTTCCCCTTTTGCCAGTTTGAAGTGATTCACTTTTTTGTCTCTCATTCCCATTTAAATAGCAAATGTCCCCATGCTCTTAACTTGGTTAGCTCTGCTGTTGTCATAAGCCATATAAAGAAATCTGAGTATTGCATCACCCTGTAAGCCATATTATTGCTCTTTTGGGAGCAAAAAAAGGTTGACAGGCTTCTTTTGTCCTCCAAAAGCAGGAATTTTGGAAAGGTTTAGCTTTCATATGTATCCTCACATTCTTGATCATTCTATTTTGTTTAAACTGTAAACCTCTTATGAGTATAAAGAGCATATGCCTTATCTGTGCTTAATGGGTTGTCAGTTGAGCATATAGGGAAAATAGCAAGATTTGACATAGAATGGGTTGCATGTTGGTTTAATAGATATCATTGGGTGAGAATTTGCCAGTAAGGAAATTTTGAAGCAATATTCTTCACTTGCCTTCTACAAGTAGAAGATGCTTTCTGTTGCTTGACTTGGGGCTCATGAAGCTGAGCCACATTTGCGGTGTTCCTTATGGCTAACCTGCAATGAGGCTGTCAAACATCTTTTTCTGAAATAATTTGTAGATTGGAGGTACTGCAAAATTAAATGGAATTGTTCTGCAAACGGTGGATATAAACTGAAGGTCTTGGATATCACCTGAACTTGCAAGCATAAATCTCTGGTTCTGTTCAATAGTTCAGATCAGGTGATGACACAGCAATGATGGCAACTTGGTATTCATTCTATCTCGACATTTTTTTTGAATCTCCTTTTGTGTTCTCGAAGGATGGAATTATATTTTCTCTTTTATCTGGCCTCATAATTAGGAAGTGTGTTTTCTGAAGAACTGCTGTTCTGCAGCTCTATGTTGTACACTGTAATCATTTTAGCCCTCTTTGAGCATTCAAGGGGAAACCTGGTACTAGATTTGTCAAGCACTTTTCATGTAATAAGCTTTTTCTCAGATTCTCAAGTGGTGACGATGACTTACATCTGATTGAGAACTTTTTTTAAAAGGTGCAAAGTCTTTTTCTGTCTCATAGTTCTCACCTGAACAATTGGTGTCTTGCTCCTGGCTCCCTCCCTCTCCTGCAGATGAACTATTCTACTACCAAGGCCAATTTAGTCATCATAAAGGGATTTTCATAGTCCTGATGAGATAAGGCACAGTGTAAAGATGTAGATGTTTGTACGTAATGGAGAACTATTCAAAGGAGACTTAATTGCTAAAGCAGATAGCTGCTAGCTCCCGTGCAGACATAGTTGCATTGATGAACATGTAGGTATAGCTTTGCTGGGGTAAAATGGAGAGACTCGAGCCATTAAATAGGCGTGAACTTGGGCTCAGTGGAATTTGAATTCCTAGCAAATCCAGCTGCCCATTGCAAATGCCATTATGCTACCCCTCATCGTGTCCTGTTGTGATGTGACACTTCTGTACGCAGCAGAACTAACACTACATAGCAGAAGGCAATGTAATCTAGCCTACTGCATCTGGAAGAGGGAAAATAAACATTTGCTGTCTATCAGTTTGGATAGCAAGTCTCTTATCAGCTCTTACAGTGTTTGTAAGCGGGTTAAGAGGGTAAGTGTCTATGGTTCGCTAGTTCAACATGCCTGTGCTGATAACACAAGCTAATGTGTGGTTAGCTCTCTGTAAGGGAAGGCAACTAGCAAGTTATTCCTTTCTGAGTTGGACCACTGTGCTGTGAGGGGGAGGTACAAACGTTGGCAAAACACACCCTGGTTACATTTACAAGAAGGAGAAATGCTGTCCTTCATCTAAACATAGACTGTATGTCTAGAAGCCATCTCCTCTCAGCAACTGGGGTGCTGGATGATAACCACAGGTGAATGTTTTTGCCTGCCTTTCCCTGCACCATCAAGCAGGTGAAATAGTGTGCTAGTGACTGGAGGCAGCCTGGGCTGTGTTCGGGGTCCTTTAATGGATTACTCTTGCTATATGTTTCTCTGTTTATTCAGCTACATGCTCGCATTCAAGGATATTTTGGCACCTGCAATGGGGGGACCATACTACAATTGTGCTCCTAGTGAGAGAGTCTAAGGAGAAGATGTTTGTATCTGAGCAGAGGAAGATTTTCTAGTATCCCATAATATAAAATCTGACCAGTTGGCTTTTCCAGGATCTTGGAGCCTAGAGATAATGCCAGCGGGAAATTAGTTTTTGGTTTGTTCTAATGCCCTTTGTTTCCTCTATCTTTACTATATTTTATTGTGATCCAAATAATACCAAAATTGACTTGGACGTGTCCCACTGAGTGATCTATCGAGGGGAAGTAGCATATGGAAAAGCTTTACAGAGCAAAGCAATTGCACTTAAGTGGTAAGGAGCTGCCCCAGCATCCACCAGATCAAATATCTGAAACTCTTGTTCATTGCACAGGTGAAAAGAGAGGAAGCAGTGACACTAGGATGCTGACATGGGAGTGGGAATGCAAGTGCTTCACTAGAGCACCAGCGTATCCAGCTCTAAAGGGTACCAGACTCTGGGTCTAATTACTAAGACACATCCTATATGGTGTTCTTCAAAAAGGCTTTACTGCAGATATTCCTGTATTAACATATTGTCAGGAGGCCAAAATTGGCATTGTCTTTGTCTGGAGCCTCCTGGAGATGAACTGTACTTTCTCTTGCCCCTTTATCTAGGGCTTATAAATGAAAAAGTACTTAGGAGGATTTGTAGTCCTCATTAAATGAATGTGATACTGGATTTATCTTGTCCTAAGGGTAAAGCTGCTTGTCCTCTCCATTGCTCTGCAGAGCTGCTCAGATGCAGCACTTGCAGGACGGAGGAAATGGGCACTATGAAAGAATTAGATTGTGGAGGGACTGAGACAGGCTATTGCAACTACTTTTTTGCTTGTCATAGTTATGAGCTGAGTACTAGGAGCAGCAGTATGGCTGTCAGCCTCTTGCATATGCTTTTATAACCCAAAATCTTACCAAATATCAATTGTTCACTGTTAAAATGAGAGCCTGTGGAGATGCCCTGATACGTGTTTCTCTAACGGCTGCAACTTGTCAGTGTTCTTAGCTGCAGAGAACTCCTGAGGGATCCTGTGTGTTGGACTGTCCTGAGCACTGTGTGCAGGCTGATGCACTAAAGGTTTCCTGCTGCCTGCGAACACCATCCGTGCCCTGGGGGTCCGTGTCAGTTGAGCTTTGCTGGGTGGGGGGCAGCACCATCCATTCTGCATCTGCCTCCTTGCTGCATCAGCTGTGAGGAAAGGACCGTGCTTCCCTACAGGAAAACGGATATGATGGTGTGGCGTTATGGCTGCAGTTTGCTGTTCCACACCGTGAAGCCGAGCGCCAGGCAGGCAGGCAGCCATTTTGTGGCCCGTTCATTGCCAGCTACAAAATGACCAACGCGCTTGTGCTGTTTGAGGGAAGGCGTGTGTTGCTCTTCCCCCACGTAGTGGGGCCAGAAAGGTCATGGAGCGCAGAGTGTGGGGTGTGCATGTCCAGAATGAGTGCCGGGTCTCCCTTGGCACCTGCTCTGCTGCTGTGAACCTCGGCTCTTGCTCAGGGTGTCGCGCTCGGCAGCTGTTTGGGCAAGGTCTCTGGGATTCAGGCTAAAAGCTGCTTAGGCAGGATGTGTGTCAGGCAGGGCTGGGTTCAGGAAGGATGCCCGGGTGTCCTGCTGCCGGGACACTTGCCCTGGGGCAGAGGAAGCCACATGTGCTCAGCCAACGCAGTTTTCCTTTGGGCCTGGCTCTTGCGTGAGGCATAGCCAAGTGAGCTGTACGTGAGCTTCACCTGAGCCCATGCACAAACCTTGGGGACTTAAAGGGGGTTCGTTTTTCAGAAATAACTGCAGCTTCTTATCCATGGACCTACATTGGCTTTCCGCTGTTGTTTTTTCTTTGTGTTTCAAAACAATCCCCTTTTTTGGATCAGTATGTTCTGCCACGTTCAGTGCTTGGGGCACAAAATGTAAATTTTGTTCTGCAAAATTGTTGTGTAGCCCTGCTAAATTCAGCTTCTTTAGAGGGTAATGAGATGAGAGACTGGGAGGAAGGGACAAGGATTTGGGGCTTTTAAAAGTGCAGCTCTCCCTAGAGCGACCTGTGCCAGTGCTGTGGGGACTTGTACCTCTTACGCCCTTCTGCTTTTTCCAAAGTTTGTATTTATTTATCCTTTCCTTCCAGGTGAGCTCTCTTCCTCTCTCTAGATTTTGGACAGATCTCATCAGAAATTGGTGAGAGCTCTCCATGCACTTTGATTCTCTGAAGTTTGTTGACCTTGGGCTTTTTATCCTGTTCTCGCCGCTCTGCTGATTCACACTGATGTTAGTCCCTTTTCAACAGTCTGTTAAGCTATTTCTCATTGCATCTACCTGTCTGTCCTGGTGTCCAGTCTTCCATTCTGCCCCTTACCTGCGAGCTCCTGGACCTGCTCACAGCTGAAGAGCTGCAGGACATGTTTTTGGCATGCTTGTAGCATCAGGTGTGTGACAAATGTGACTCAGCCCTTCCTTGAATGGTCTACAATGAGCTGGGCAGTGCCAAAAGTGGATGATTCTAACATAGGCCATGCTGTTTTTATGCTTTCTGAGCAGGTGTCTGAGTGTGACGTGCACCTTGTCCATTTGGAGACACTCTAGGCAGCCTGTGGGCACCCTATGGTCTGGAGAGGGCTGCTCTGTGCATCTTTGGCTGCAGTAGGTGGTCACCAGCAGCACATTTGGTGACTGCGCAGTTATTTGCTGTGTTGGCTAGATGCTGATAATCTCAGGTGATAATTTTAGTTCAGTTTGTGGCCCGTATGCATGCAGAGGGTAGCAGTGATGCCCGGATGCCCGGGGATCCTCCGGGACACCTTCAGCCGTGTCCATAGCCAGCTGCAGGCTCTGCATCCTGGAGGCGCCCCACATTGCTTGGGAGGAACAAGGCATTGTGGATTTCAGTATGTGCTACAAATGTCTCTTTGGGCATCTAATGTCTATTTTATATATTTCTGACCTTTCTTTTGTGGCCTTTATCACTATGGTATCTTAGTGCTGAAAGAAGATTTTTGGCTTTGTAAGCTTTAGGTTATTGATTTTTTTCCTGTAACTGTCTCCTCTGATTCAAGGAAAAAGAGAAATATGTAATTTTAACTAGTTCAACTCGTATTGCAGCCAGATTCAATATTAATGTACTATATAGGCCTATATCAAATATTACCTTTTAATACCCTTATCAGTGCTTTTAATGCTTGTTGTTGTTGTTGTTCTGTAAGCTCAATAAGTGGAAGAGTGTATATGTTTGTTACTTAATAGGGTGTTAAATGGCATTTCATGTTGATTCTTGGCATTTTAATAGGTGTCTATCAGTAACAGTGTCCTGGAGGCACACATTGAAGTCACAGTGACTACACCATTTCTTTAGCTGAAACTCTGTTCACGCTTCTAATGTGAACATGATATTAATTAAGATAAGTCCTTGGGTATCGTATATGAGTCCAGATTTCTGTAAACAGACATGTTAGTGATACTGCCAGTAAGCTGAGCTCAAGGTCTTTTTTTGGTTGCACACACAGCGCTGCACTGTGTCCTCGGGTGGAGAGCTGTGTCAGTCCCTGTTTCAATCTATTTCTTGAGAAAATAAACGGAGTGCTGTGCAAAGATTCGGAATATTTAAAAAGTATTAATCAACTCCCAATGGTTGCTATTCAGCTAATCACACTTAAAATGGCAAATGGTTGTAAAGATGTCAAAGAGATACCCGGAGCACCCGCTGTTTGAGCTCTTCCTATTCTCATTAAAATAAGCTCTCATGGCCCAGCTAGGGTAATCATGTGATAAAATACTCAAATTAAGGGCATTTAATAAAAGAACATGGTGGGGAGCTTTGTTAAGGATCTTTTTAGTGTATTTTCAGATTCATATTAAGGACGTTAGAAATAATTTAATCATTGCCTGATTATAAAAATGTTAGAGATAATGGGATCATTGCCATATCACATGTGGGCTAATTCAGAGGCTCATTATTTATTTGTTGAGTATTAAGCATCAAATCAATTTCTCTTGATACTTGAAAGCTGGAAATTTAAGATGAAAGTTGAAATGAAGATTAGGAAGTAAGATTAAACCTATTTATTTCTTTCAAGAGCAGAACAGTTTAGCTTGCCAGAATCACTACTGAAATAGAAAATATAGATGGAGAAAGTCAGTCTTAATTAATGAATTACAAAGTTGTAACATATTGTGTGAACCCATAAGCGTGGTTTGGGCTGAATGGTAGTTTTGTTCTATGGGTATCTCGAGTGAGGAAGCAGCTTGTGATGTTACAGAGTAATAGAAGTGTTAATGAAAGCTATGTAGGTGAGTTCCTTTGCTGTTCCTTCCTGGGGTATTCCTTTGTGCTATGTTAGATAGCATGATTTAAAAAAAAAAGTCTTGGGCTTTGCGTAAATAATCTCTGTTCCATTGAATTATATTCCATGCCTTTGGCTTGGTCCTCCCAGCAGGTGTGGTAGCAGGGGAACCTCTTTGTAGGCACCGTGTGTCTGTGCAAGGCACGGTCTCTTTGTAAACTACCACCTCCCGTCTCAGACTTGCCCTTGATCGCGTGTGTGGCCCCTTGGAGCACTCGAACGCGCTGCCCCATCCGCATGGGATCGGTTGGGCCCAGCTCAGAAAGGAGCTTTTCCGCAGCCTGCAAGTGGGCAGCTCTGATGCATGCAGGGTTACGTTATGGGAAAAGGTTCCTCACGTACTTTATGCTTCTGGAATTAATTCCATATAATACAGCCTGTGAGACGACACTACTGTAATTTGTTTGCGTAACTGGAGGGACTTTAGTGCCTGTTAGTTTAACCTCGCAGAACCTGTGGTGGTTCTGGTGCCGCTGCCCTGTTTGCTGCAGTCGCTGGCTGAAGAGGTCTTGGGCTCGTGGTTGGTGGCTCTAGCCGCTGATGTACTCGCTGAATGGAAGCACTGTTGCCACAGAAATTGGGAACTCTCTCTATTATTACGCAATTTATTATTTATACATTTTATACAAATTGTTGGGCCTGGTGCTAAATCAATAAAAACCATGTTCTAGTTAGTTATTTTTCTCCTAAGACAAGGTATGCTGAATATAGGGCTGATTTTTAAGAAAATATAAGCCTGCTCTCTTAAGGAAAAACATTTGTATTTTGTTCAGAGGCCTGTCCAGTGTATTAGAAGTGTATCTCGGTATGTTTTCCCTTGGGGCGCAGATGCTGGGACGTGGTGTTTGTAGGTATCCCCCTTCCCACTGCAGCCGTTCAGACCTTGATGTGGTAACAAAGCAGCGCAGCAGCTTGCCTGCAGCTTTCCCTCTCATCTCTATGTGGGCCATGGTTATTAAACAGAACCTCCATCTGAAAGTATATGTGGATATATATTTTTATCAGAACTGATTCTTCTGTAGCTGTGTTTTTCATTTTTTCTGGAGAAAAAAAAAAAAAACAAACTTGGTCATCAACTTCATTCCACCCAATCTGAAAGGAAACTCAGATCCTCTTACTCTATAGAATTCATTTTTACGGGGCATTTTGATAATGCATATAATGTCTGTAGGATATGTGGTTGAACTTACTGTTATACTTGAAAAATAAAAGATGAGCTTTTACAATTCATGAAGGGCCAACATGGGAAAACTAGGCTTTCACCTAGAGGAGTTGATCTTCTGAGAAGTAAAGCTAGATTTGGAGAAACAAAAATGATTTTTTTCCCTTTTTTAACCTTTATTATTTTTGAGAGAGAGAGGACATTAGACAATTCCTTCTAAAAACTATTACCACAGTGTGGAAGGGGCAGAAATGGGTTTCATGTGTGATCACTGTCACATGAGAGACTGGAAACAGGCCCTTGATAGAGGGTTGTCTTTCCATAGCGTCTTCACTTTACAGGGTGTGCATCATAAATTTACGTTGTGAGGGATTCTCTAGAAGCCAAAAGGCCTTTTAAAAAATCAAAGAGGCCTTTTGAAACTTGGAAGCCTTCTCACAGACAAAGAATACTCTTGCTGCAGTAAAAATGAGAAGTCTTCTGTGTGGAAGAGTTTCCCCAAAATAGGCATTGTCTGCATCCCTATCACTTAATTTTTTGTGCTTTTTCTGCTGAAATGAGAGTCATTTCTTGATTTTCTGGAGAGAAGTGATAACTTTGTTATTGTAAATTTGAAATGGTGCTTGAATTACAGGAGGTTGAAAAGTACCTGCTGCTGCATCTGCTGCTGCAACATAGATGGCAGTAAAGGTGGGATGTCTGCAAGTAGTAAAAGGGAGAGGAGAGGGCGATATGTGTAGACCTGCTTAAAGCAATTTCCTTACTTGCTTCTAGGATTTACCATATTTGTTGAGTTACAGCCATGTCTATTTACTGCAGTGTCCTTGGTAGCAGGAACGCCAGTGGATTTCCTCCAGGTTTGCTTCTCCCCAGTAACTTCCGAGGAAAGAGCAGTTCAGTTTTTGTTGCTCAACATAGCACTTGAGCATGTGTTTATCACTGCTCTAGTACCCAAAGGTGGAGTGCAAGATGGTTCTGAATTTGCTTTTTGTATTTTCTGTCTCTGTTTTTTTCAGTTTTCTTTTCTGAGCTCATTTCATTTTAACTGGAATAGACAAGGATATAAGCTTGACTTTTCTGTACATCCTATATCCACAATCCTTGAGAACATTATTTAAGAACAAAAAGATGAGACTTTGCCAAGTCTGTGGCTGGCTGCTTTAGAGTGGATTGGTTTTTCTTACATTCTCCTAATGACCTAAACCTTTTAGCAGAATGTGCTCCAGTTCTCCTGTGCATTCATCCTATTTCCTTGCATATTTCTTAGGTTTTAATTAAGGCAAACCCCATCCATTTTCTTTCATCTTCCCAGGGGTTTATTTAAACTACATTGGCTACGTACTTAACGGGTGATACTGCTTTCTTATCGTCCTAATGCAAAATTTGAAGTTTGTAATCCTCTGAGTAAAAAGAGTGGAGAAGTTTTCTTTCCTTGTGGGATACCTTTGTTTATCTGGAGAACATGGAAGCATAGATTTGTTAAAATAAATAGGTATTGTGCCACCTATAGCTGGAGTACTGTTTTATATTATAGCAGAGAAGGCACTGTAGACTGCCATGAGCTGTGAAATGTCAGACTTGAAGAAAGTGCACAGACATCTTGGGGTCAAAAAACAGCCCCTCAAAGCAGTTCCATAAGGAACTTGCAGGTTTAATTGCACAGCCCAAGGGCCTAATCCTGCTCTTGCTGAGTGCTGACTGACAGCTCGTGGAAGCAATGGCTTCACCACTTCTTTAGCTGAGTCCTTGCAAGAAATAATGTGATGTTCCATGGAACGTTTTATATCTGTCACCATCTATCCAGGGATGTGTTGGGTCAGTTGGTTCTGCTGTGCAACTTGGTGGTAAAATCATGGTTGGGATATTTGCTCCAGGATTGTTTTTTTTAATCTCGGTCAGTTACTGGACAAAGAGGTATTATCAAAAGTCATCAAAAGAAGAAGTTTGTTACCGTGGTCGGTTGGCGAATGTTGCTGCTCCAGGGCAGTGCTTACTGACAGATTTTAACTCTGCTCTGAAGCTTTAGAAACTTTTAATGTCACATTCAAAACTAGGACATGGAAATCATCAAGCTGATTTATGAGGGAAGTGTGATAAATGCAGCTTGATGGTGGTTATTAATGTTAAGAGAACACAATATCTTTGTGCAAACATTTGGATTGCATAACTTAAGCCCTCTTGTTTATTTTGCTGGGGGTAAAGGAGGCCAAGCGGGACCCTGTTAGGCTGAGGACAGACACTGAGCACCTCCTGCCTTCAGGGTGTCCCTGGGCGCAGGCTGCCTCTAGGCCGTAGATGTTCTGGGGGTAAAGGAGGCCAAGCGGGACCCTGTTAGGCTAAGGATGACACTGAGCACCTCCTGCCTTCAGGGTGTCCCTGGGCGCAGGCTGCCTCTAGGCAGTAGATGTTCTCTGCGACCCGAACAAGCGGCCTGGCAGGAGCAGCAGGCGGAGGCTGCCGGGCTTGCCCTGTCTACGCACCGGGGGCTCTGATGAGGCGCGAGTGTGGTGGAGGATTCCAGGAGTTACACAAGTGTAATAATATTCCAGGTGTATGATGGTGGGTGTGGGGTGCAGATACCCCAGAGGTCTTGTGGTCTGCGTCTCTGCTGGGTGGTAGAGACCCCCCTGCCCTTGGTCAGGGGTGTCCAGGCATGGGCACCAACGATATCGGTGAATGCGACAACCTTCCAACTGTGCCCATCCCTGGCCAACTGACAGCTGAGATACTGCCAAGAGCTCCATAAAACTTGGGTTTTACATTGTGGTGTTTTTTTTTTTTTTTTCTTCTTTGTTTTGGGGGAAGCTAGTAGGGGTTTGAGGAAATAGCAAATCAACTTCAGGCCCAGGAGATGAGCTGAGCTGTTAAAATTTGATGATAATAGCTGGCACCGAGGGGAGTGAAGATAAGCTTTTTCTAAGAATAATGGTAATAGAAATAAGCAAGTCATAAACTGATAATAGCACAGACTCTCCGAGGGTTTTTCTTTGAGTGTGTTGTTAAAGGACCTGCTCTGGTTCACTCTTGCTCTAGGAAAGTCTAGAGGGGAGTCCATCCTTCTAAATGAAAGGCATAGGGTGACTTGGCTCATCATCCTTAAGGTTCTTGCTTTTAATGACTGCTAATGCATCCTACCTACGTTAATCTCGGGATTGACACTGGAGCAATAGTGTCTCGTTTGCTGTGTCCTCACGTTATGCGAGTTTATAGCAATATCAGCAGTTTCTCACTGAAGATTTAGTTTCAGGAAATTAAAGAGCACATGACCAGTTGCAACTTGGTGTCATCTTCAAACTCTGGTATCAGCTCTCCCACTTTGAGTTAGTACTGTGGAGCCTGAAGTAAATTACTGCCTGATAATAGTTAAGTACTGGCCAGCAGGCACATTTCATCTGTGTTTCTTTTATGTTCTGCCATGTCTTTTTATCACTTAAATAGCCAACTTGGAGCCCTGTGTAGTTTGCCTGTGTTAGCACAGGCGTTATCGTTCCTTCCGCTGCCGCTCCTTCATGCGGTTACGTCTCCTGTCGTGTTGTGCCTTAAGTGACGTCTCCAATGTTGCTGGTTCATGCGGTGTTTTATACCTGATCAGGACGTAAGAGGTACCAAGAGGCTCTACCTCTTGGAGGCAGCGACTGGTTTATGAGTGAGTCTTGCTAGTGAGTCTTGCTTTTTTCCTTCCTGTTTAGACTGAGAGACTTTTTTTTTTTAATGTTTTTAGCATAGCAGGGGAAAGGAGTCCTCACTGTCATTTATGGTGATTTCCCTTGTGTGCTGATAGATTTGGGGAGTTGCAAAATATCTTACAGCTGGTACTGTGAAAAGTTACTTGGGCTGCCTTTTTTCTGAGGATGTCAAAGAGAATCTTAATTGTGAATCTTCACTCTAGCCTTACTGCTTGCTTGATTGTTTTTTACTTGGTAATTGTCCCAAAACATTGATTTTTGCCTTTCACAGTGGTGTTTTTTTTTTGTTTTTGTTTTTTTTTTTCCTTTCTAAGTATCCTTGTGGGAGGTTTTAGGGTTTGCAAGGGCTAGGGCTCGAATAAAAGCATTTGAAGAGAGGACTTATTACTTAAGGAAACAAGCTTTCACATTGGACTGGTTGTGTGGCAGCAGGAGAGCCATTTAACTTGTTTTTGCTACTCCATTTCCTTATTATGCCTCATTTGATGCCAGTTTGTTTGCTTCATCTTTCAGATTATCTTGGATTCTTTTCTTCCTGTTTACCAGCTGAACACGTTTCTTTGTAAATAGAGCATTCTTGCACTCATGTCAATGACTCTTGAATTTTCAAAGTGCCTATTAGAAGTCGCTTTCAGCTGAAGAGGTCACAACAATATCACAGATGCACAGATTGCTACCCGATTAATACAATTATCAACATGCAGAAATTATGAGTCGAGTGTTTGCATTTGAATATAGCTTTTACTTTAATGCACTTTGAAAAGCATGTTTTAAGGAGTCAAGTCTGAATTGAGAATGTTCCCATGAAATGATTTGTATCTTTTGCGCAGATCAAAGCAGCAAAACCATTTAACAATTTGTCTGTCTTTAATGAAATCTAATGTGTTTTCTACATTCCTCTAAATGTAATAACTTGACACAAGTCTATTATTTGTTTTTAATGCTGTGAAAAACAGTGTTATATTATGGAGAGACTTGAGACTTTTGCAGCAGAGATTTTTATTGTTACATATACAAGCAATTATGTTTGCATGCAAACTTGAATTGCCAGCCAATTTGGCATTCTCACCAATAAAAACATTAAACAAGGCTATTAAAAAATGTTTCTTCCGTAATTTATTTTTCATAAGGTTTCAGCTTTGCCACAAAAGTCTGCTGTCTCTGCAGCTAATTCTCTGCAGACCCTTTTACCATTTAAGGGAGGTAACCTTTTTTGCAAGTAGTTTTCTCTCAACTGGCCCCTAAATGATGGTCCTTTTCCCATGACAGCAAGGAAAAGCTAGGATTATACTGAATTTGGACCTTTTGGAGGTCTTCAGATATATTAACAGCAAAAGGAAGATCAAGGAAAATGTGAGTCAGCTAGTGAACAGGATGGGTACCCTGCTGATGAAGAACACAGAAAAAGCAGAGTTGCTGAATGCCGCCTTTGCTTCGGTGTTTACCAAGGGCAGCCCATTAGAGCCCCAGGCCCTAGGGACAAGAGAAGAAGCCAGTGGAGAGGAAGACTTGCCCTGGGTAGAGGAAGATTGGGTCAGAGAGCACCTAAGGAACCTCGATACCCACAAATCCATGGGCCCTGATGGGATGCACCCCAGAGTGCTGCGGGAGCTGGCGGATGTCATAGCTAAGCCGCTCTCCATCTTTTTGAAAGACCTTGGAGAATGACGGGGGAGATGCTGGAAGACTGGAAGAGAGCCAGTGTCATGCCACTGTTCAGAAAAGGCAAGGAGGAGGACCCAGGCAACTACAGGCCAGTCAGCCTCACCTCCGTCCCCGGAAAAGTGATGGAACGGCTCATACCGGCTCTTGTCTCCGGGCACGTGGATGACAAGAAGGTGCTCAAGAGTAGTCAGCATGGATTCACCAAGGGGAAATCTTGCCTGACTAACCTGATAGCCTTCTATGATGAAATGACCGGCTGGATAGACGAGGGGAGAGCGGTGGATGTCGTCTATCTCAACTTCACCAAGGCTTT
>NW_010585023.1:59655-133101 GCF_000705375.1 Tinamus guttatus | reverse complement strand
TTTTGATTTAGCTTCAAAGATTGGTTCTCATTCTGAAGAAAATTATTCCAGGGAGAGCTGTGATAATGTAACTCATCTAAACACAACTCTTTTATATGCAAGGCTGGCTATTATACTTAATTAGGTGTTTACAATCCGTTTAACGTTTTTGCTGCAAGTCTTTTGTGGAGCTTTGAGTGTCATGCCAGAACTTGAAGACATGTTTTCAGCTGTAATGATTTAATATTGGAACAATAAATGAACTATGTCTGGAAATCTAAATTATGTATAAAAACAAAATCTTCCTCATGTAGAAAACCATCTCTTCCAGCTCTGCATCTTTTGTAAGATGGCATAAGTGGCTATAAAAATAAAGACATACATATAAATATATGTAATATTTATCAAAGGTCTAAACTTCACATTTCTGTTCTTATTGCTGTTGATTGAATTCCCTTTTTCAAGACTTGAGTTTTAATCTGTTAGAACAGCAAAGTGGTAGTGCAGTCAACTTGTTCCAGTCCTCCTCATCTGCTAGAACAGCAGTGAACCAACACTCTAAATCTTGCTGTGTTGACAACAACCTTTGCTGGGACTATTCAGAAGTCCGTGCGTTGTTGGAATAAGTTTTCTGCCTCCCCTGGGCGATCTGCTGAAATTCTTTCTATCGCTTGTAAGTAACCCAGAGCGAAGGTGGGATTGAGCTTTTGTGTTGGTCTGTGTGAAGTAGTCACGGATGCTCTGCTCCGGTGTCACGGAGTGCCGCTTGGAGGAGGCGGCAGCCGGGAGGAGCTGGGTGGATGCGCCTCAGCCAGGCAGCGGCAGAGCAGGAAGGGGGAAAAAATCCCCAAATAGAAACACTTGAATTAGTGTTTGTTGAGGTATTCACTGAGGAAATGCCGTGGATGAGGAGATGGGGGGATACTGGCACCCAAGTGTTTATTTCTGAGGTGTTATGGAAGGTGACAAGTGCAAACTGGCCGTGGCTGTGCAGAGTTTTGTTGCCTGCTCTGGGAGAAATGGCGTTACTGAGATGCGGTAGCTGAGGGGGCAGTTGGCAGTGAGCTAGAGCACTGGGAAATGAGAGCTGGGACTCATCTGTGAGTGTAAAAGATCCCTCAGTCGTGACAAGCCAGGATATTTTTTTTTTTCTGAAGTATATTTTGAGGGAATTCTTTCAAATTACTCAAGAATTCAAACCGTTGCCAAGAAAATCCAACACATAATAAGTGACGTGGACAGGAAGTGTAAATAGGGTTGCGGTAGGTGATGTAGACTGGCCTGGACGAGACTTAACCTCTCTTGCTTTCTGCATCGTGCCCTTACACAAGTAGATGTTTTTATGCTTCACAGTTTTTTTTGTTGTTGTTGTTTTTGTTTTTTTTTATGTGTACCACACTGTCCTGATTCACATCACACAAGAGTTTGCGGCCAACTTGTCCTGTGCAGACAGCATGTGAATGTGTCATGAAAACCCTGTTAGAAATTGACACTGGACTAATTATTGGTGTAATGGAAGTGCTTGAAGCTGAATGGAAATACTGTTTTGCTAACCCCTTAGTCCAGGACGGAGCTTTAAAATGGACTACTTGAAATATACGGAAGGTATTTCTTCTGACCTCGGGCAAGTTGCTCTGTTTTTTTTTTCCCTCCCTCCTTAAGGTCAGCCAGTGCTATTTTACTTGAAGTCTTTCAACATGAAAAGGGAAGCATGTGTTGTATTCTGTGTATGAATTGTTTTTATACTATATACAATTTGAATAACTGCTATTTGCCCTCAGAGCAGTATAAAAACGGGAAATGAACGTTGATGATAAGGCAGTGATAAAAAGCATCACAGACAATTACAGCTGGGTGATGCAGTTTCCACTGTCTTCGAAGACAGATTAATAGCAAACCCTTACTGTTACATCTGTTTGGGAACTATGTAAGCTGCAAGCTATTTAGAATTCCAAAAAACCTCACAAAAAATGAAAACAAATAAGAAAACAGCATCTAATTATTCATCTTCAGAAGCTTCTATTTCTTGCTCTGGGATGAGTTTCAATTTATGTGGCTGTATCAAATTTTAGGTTCATATTTATAGAAAATCAGTTTTGAAAAATATAGACTAGGTTATTCCTACTGAGCTAATTGAATCTCTACACATAGCCATATGTAATGACAGTGGAAATAATACATCGTCAAAAGTGTTATTTGAAAGTAATAGTCAACAGAGATCATAGGTGAAAAAGATGATCTTGCATTTTATTGCTAATTTAAATTAAATTTAAATACTAAAATATTACTAATTTCTCCCTCTTACTGTGGACAAAAGCTCACTGCGCACATGTGCAAGAGAGGCCAGTCCCGCACCTTGAGTTGTCTAGAGGCTTTGCTTTTTTTCTTTCTATTTCATGTTGTGTCGTATGTCCTCGGTGTGTCTAATGCATTAAAAAGCATAGAATTCGGTGTTCAATTATGAATGTGTAAAGAAAAAAGCCCATCCTGGGTACTTAGGGTAGGCTATCAGCCTTACCTTTCTAAATACGTTCTATCTGAGAAGCTGATTTTCTGAACATAATCTTCATAGCCCTGTTATCTGCCTGAGAGTGGCCCTTGCACACTAAGGTATGAATAAATTATTTGCACAGCTGTAACATCCATCTCTTTTGTGTGTGTCCTAAGCTTTCCTTTTCCTTAAAAGCATCAGTTTGCGGCTTAATCAGAAAATATGGAAAGTGGCAGTATTCAGTATTCACATATGAAATAGGACAGGTCAGAAAAGATCTGCAGCAGTGTGTGCCCTGTCTTCCCTAAACAATGGAGATGGCAACTAGTATTGGCTTTGAGTTGCCTTGAAAGGGAAAAGGAGACTTTTTCATACTCGTTAATGATTGCTAGAGGTCATTGATAAGATAAAATGGATTAGGAGGTGAGGGGGCATTTTGCTTTTCTTATAGCGAGGGAGGTAGGACTTAAATTACACACACAGAGCTGATGGAACATGTCATAATCTAGAAACCAGAATGAGCCTAACACAGGCAAAAGCAAAGAGCAAGTAAGCAGACAAGCTATTGTTTTATGTTCCCCTTAAAATGATGAAGAGGAGCAAATGAGAGCCTGAAAGACAGGAAAATCACACTAGGAACCAATTAAAAATAAATGAAGGCATCCTATGAAAAAAATGTGGGTTTTGCACCAGGCTTATTCCTTCTGTATTGGCATCTGCAAGTATCAGAGCAAAACGGTGATGGGGGTACAGGCCTGGTGTGCAAGGCAAATGATTGGTCCAGCCACCAATGCCATGTACATCACCAAGGGATGTAACCCAGTGACGAGTGGCTGCCGTGGGCTGTGACTCTGACACTGTCTTCTATTTGTAGTTGTATTGATTTTTATCATGGCAGGAGGCATGAATAAATCTATTTAGTCAGAGAGAAAACTGAACACGCAGACCAGTGCTCTATAACTCCTGCCCAGCAGGTCATTTCCCAAAGGCAAGCAAACCTTTTCCAAGCTGTAACAAGAAAAAAAAAAAAATTACTGAAATTACTGTGTTCCTCAAAATACCAGAGAAGGCTTTTTTTTTTTTTTTAAGCCCTGTAAAAAGGTTTTATTGATTGAGTTCTTAAGCACATTTCCTTAAAACCTTCAGGTATATGATGTTCTTAAATTTTGAAGTGTGTTAGACGCTTAGGTATCTTTGACATCTAGGTGTTGATGAAGCCCTTGGGGGAAAAAAGTAACAGCTTAAGGCTTAATAGGTGTGCATATCCCCAGGCAAGTTGGGAGATGGAGCATGGCAGAAATGATGTGAGGGCTTCGACAGGGACGTTTATCCATCAGAAGAAGCCCCGCTTCTTGGTCATAGTTGAGTCAGCGTTGAGAGTTGGCATTCCGCTGTGTTGAGCTCTCTAGGCTGAGATTTTTCTCTCTTGGCTCAGTGTCATTCAGTTACAGCTGTGACTGACATACGAATTTTTGGCTTTGTATGTAATGCTTAGTCTCCATAAGGTGCCTTCTGCCCCATGAAGGTCCCACTTCACCATGCAATACTTCATGCCAGAACTAGGAGAATGGAGGCTTCTGCTTGCCTGTAAGTAAACTTTGGCACTATCTGTAAAATTAGTTTTTAAATAGGAGTTTTATTGCTTTTAGTTGGGGGTTCCAGTTGAAAGCGCATGTGAAAATAGGCCTGTTTTTCCCAGGGATCTGCCCTGCATGGAGGGGGCAGTGCTAGCTAGCTTTCAGGGTTGGGATTTGAGGGTGTAGGTTTATGACTTCTCATCATGCGGGGTCTGTGAAAGCTGTAATTAAACCAATCAGCACTTTGAAATGATTAAAGGATAAACATTTCATGTCATGCATTAAAAAGATTATTTTTTATTTTGTTGAGATTTTTAGGTCCAATGTCTATTTAAAAAAAAAAAAAAAAAAAGGCGAACATAGGTTGCATATGAATGGCTTTCCTTGCTGCCTGCTCCTATACTTAGAAGCACGGATAATAGGCTTTTTGCACATTAGAAACGGCTTTTTATTCAGGTCAAAGTTAATCTTGCTGTAGTTAAAAATGGATTACCAGACATGGAGCCCTCCCCACTGCTGGCTGGGAGTCAGGGCTCATCTGGCAAAACCCTCACTTTTTTTATTTTTTCCCTTTTCTTTTTCCCCCCCCTCCTCTTCCCGCTGTTCTCCTGGGTCCAGTCGCTAGCCGGGAGCAGCGACGTGCCAATGTCCATTAACATTTCCTTGAAAACCAATGTTAGCAGCTGCTCGGCGTGCGCGGCGTTGGGTTCCGAGGCAGGACGGGGCGGTAGCGGCGCTGGAGGCTGCCGGCGCGGCGCGCAGCACGCGCACGGTGCTGTCTGCGGCGGCTCGCGCGCCTCGCGGTGCCCCCGAGACCGGGCAGAGGCCTGAGGCCTCTCGGAAACGCGGCCGTGTCTCCCCGCACCGGATCACAAGCTGGTGCCTCTTGCCGTTGGAGCTCTCGGCTGGTTCTTGGTGTGGTCTGTGGAAGCTCAAACTGTGTCTGCCCTTGGAAACGCAAGGAAAAGGGGTGGAGGACACAAAAGCAGTACAGGGAGGCTTCAGTCTTACTTTTGGCCAGGTAATCCCTTCATGGTGATTGCTGTCGGTGCTTTTTCACGATGGTTTGGGCAGCTGAGCTACCCAATGCTGTGCTTAGGGTCCTGACAGGCCCAAGGCACCTGTGATGAGGAGTGAACCAGGTATTTACCCAGGCCATTTGTGTTGTTTCTGCAATACCCCTCGCAACTCCAGCCGGGCAGGACCCCTGTGTTACCTGCAAGCAGCTTTGGGCCCAGCCTTGGAGCCTGGGACAGGTTGGCAGAACTGCTCTAATAAACAGAGTGGAGCAAACATTTCCCAGAATGAGGCATGGCTCAAGTGAGGCCGGGTGAATCCCCGCTTGCTGGTGGTCTATGCGCCTGATCATTGCTGGCCATTGATAATAAAGTTTTTAAGGGCCTAAGAAAATTTTGAAACTGGCATGCAAATATTTTAAGTGCAGACGTTCAAGCGTGTTTTTAAAAACATGCTGCTCTTCTGCTAAATTTTTAGACACTTCTGAAGGTCTCACTGACTTTCATAAATAATTCCTGAAATTTTATTTAACTTATTTTTTCCTTTTTAACTAAAATTAGAATCTGTTACAAATGGTATGCTCATTTGACTTATTCTGAATCGCCTTTCAGCTACTCAAGGTAAATTTTATGTCACATATTTGGAACAACAGTTCCAGAGAACTGAAGAGTGAAGGCTGTTATCTTATTCCCAGGACAAAGGCATCTATTATTCATGCTGTAATGCCCAAACTGCAGAAATTGATAGATGGAACTTGTATAGTCAACTCCCAAGCAAACTAAAATATATTTTAAAAATAGACTTCCATTTGAGTGCTTAATTCAAAACCAGATGGATAACTATAAAATATTCTGTGTGATTATTTTTATTGTTGAGAATCAAACTACCTACATATATCTTCTCACTGAGACTAGAGGAGTCTTAATGCATGTATTTTTCCTTCTCTTTAGGTGATTTAAAAGCTGAAAAAGAGACCAGTAGATCAATAATTTAGTGTGACCAGATGAAAAGTGTCTTAACCTGTTGGTTCGATTGTAGGGTATTATGGAGTCTTACATACTGAACAACTGCATTTAGATTGTATAATCCATATTGAGAATAACTTCTAGTGGAAAGAAATTCGGCCGTGGTGAGAGAGATCAGCATTTATGTTTGCTGCTTGTATAATCCATAGAAAGATTTGGCTGGCACTAAAGAGTATTGCAGAATTATGCCTCGCACGGAGGAACTCCTCTTGTTGATGTTATGGCTACGATGTTAAGAGTTTTTCTTTCACATGATGATTTAGTTAAGAACCTAAAAACAACGTAATATTAAATCATGACTGTCGCCCATAAATTTATGGGAAAAATATGCCAAATCAGGCTGACTAAATACCCTGAAATATTCTCAGAGAATGACCTTATTAATGATTTAGAAGGAATCTAGAAAATGTCAGTGCTTTTACTGCAATAATATGCCAGGGAGAGTGTAATTAATTTACTATTTCTGGTGACCCTGAGAGAGAGCTAAACCTCTTGTCTCATATTGACCCCCGAGAGCGGGCACCTCCAGTAGCTCCTGTCACTTGTACCCTTGGCGCTCCTCTGGCCTCTGTGTGTGTGCGTGCGCGGTGCAATTTCTATCTCCACTTACTGCTTTGTTTGCAAGGGACACAGGTCGCTTCTGTGCGTATTTTATAGAGACCAACTGGTGACAGAGTTATTGTTCCACTCTGGATTTTTGCTGCTTTTGTCTCTGCAGTTGCGAAACGAAGGAATCATGGAATACTTGCATTATCTAAACACAAGTTTGTTGGAAAACACAAATCTTGTTTATATTAAACAGAGCGTTCATTCATAACTGACACTCCTTCATAACTGACACTCTGGTTCTTGCATTTAAGTTGTTTACCTCTGAAACCCTCTTGAAACTCTGACCCTAGAATTTGATTTATTAAAATTAAATTAAATAACAACAACAAAGAAGTGGGGAGGTTGCACTAATTTCCTCTTAGTTTTGCGTTACCCTGCTGATTTGTATTGTAATCCTCTTGCTGAAGAGCGCAACACTAAGACTGGCTCTCACTGAGATTTCTGTAAACCTTCTGTTTGTTTATTTGAGTGCATGGTCTTAATTTAACCAATGATTTGTTATAGGTGATAGGTACTGTTGATTTCTTCAACCAGGGCCACTAAATAGATGGCAAGGGTGTCGTACAAGCCTCTATTGATTTATTTAGCATTGCTTTTAAGATGCTCTGTGTCAGCTTCAATTACAGCTATTAAATTCCTTTCTTTGTCTCCTATTCCTTTTATAATCTCCCTTCTCTCATCTGTAGAAAGCTTTTCTGTACGAAAACTTTGGTCTGGCCCAGAAGATGGAACTTGTAAAAAATCATAGCATATACTGCATTTTCTCAGCATTAAGCTCGGAGATGAACATGACTGAAAATCAATGATGTGCTTGGCCTGCAGCCTCGTCATTTATTGATTTACATGTCGTTTGTCTCCATAGAAAATGCAATTATTGCTTAAATACAATACAGTATTTTGCTAATAGGATACAAATGTCACTACTGAGTAGAAAGGTCACACTTGCATGTAAATGACTGTCAACCCAATCTCACGCTTGTTGCTGCCATTATTTGAAGAGGTTGGTAAGAGGCGGGAACCCTCGTTTTATTTCTGCAAACACGAATAGGAGCTCAGCTCTTGATGTAAGTGGCATCAGTGGTTCCAATTCTCTGGTGGTGTTGTAGGTGTTCTGTGCTGCTTCAGTTCTGTCGAATGCAATCAGGGCAGATCACACGGATAAGAGAGGATTTGCCCTACCTGATGCACAGCCGCGAGAGTAGTGGTGCTTGTGCAATGGTTCTGTTATTGCTGCATGTTTTAGGAGAAGCTGCTGTGGCCTCCTCAAGGTTATTCCATAAAGCCCACAGCTTAATTTACCTGGCACAAATTCCCTGTGACCTGAGCAGTACGTAATGGCTAGAAATGAGCCTGCCCCTTTTAAACTCCTAAGTGGCCCAGATTTTTCAATTTCTGCTGCTTTCTCCAGCTGTGCTACCAACACAGTGATTAGGGACACAGGCTTAACCCCATGTTTCTTGGCCAAAGAAGCCAAGTGCTCATAGACAAGAGAAAGAGAGAAGAGTTTAAGTGTTTATATAGCTTTGCCTGTCTCAGAGGAAAATAGATCTTTAAAGATGAGTCTCCTTAAACACACTCTAGAAAGCTATAGCAAGAAAATTATAATGAAACTTTATTTTTCTAGCTTGTTCTGAGCCTTTTGTGCTGATTGCTCTGTTGCAAGTTGATCCATCTCTTTGTAGTAGACACTACTACACTAACTACACCTATCTGCACTACTTAAGTTAGAGAAGAAATGGACCTGAAACAGCACAGTGAGAAATATCAAAAAGGAAAAAATTACTGATATGAAGTTTTGCTTTTCTTGGCAACTTAAGCACTACTGAGAATCCTTAAAAAGGTAGAAAAAAGTGAGGAGAGGAAAAAAAGTAAGATTTTAAATCAGATTGTCAAATTTGCTTTGAGAGCTTAAATCCATATACTGTGTAGAGAAAGAGTCATTTCTATTAGTTTTAATAACATTTTCCATGTTTGTTTAAAGATTGAAGTGCTAGGTAAGCCAGGTAAGCTTTCTATAATTTATTACACTTCTGGGTTGCTTTTAGATACTATTTTTCTCCTTTGTCCTTAGCTAGCTGATTACTTTAAGAAGAAATACTACCAAGAACAAGTAACCTCATAAATGACTGTACACTAGTCAACAATAAATAATTTCTAATGTAATGTTTCAATCAAGAAATGTATACATTTACATCTCAAATCTTTCACAGAATGCCACAAATTTTTTAGTAAATATATATATGTGTATGTATTTTAAAACAAAAGAATGATCCAAATCCACTTGATAGTTTTGGAGTTCCTGCATAAGTTTTCTCTTCGTAAACAGTAGAGGGGTATTAATAATGGTGTATTTATTTTGGATTCCTCTCTATGATGTTGGAGCTAAGATGCTTTTGCCAGTACAGTAGACCTAAATTCTCACAAATGTTAACCTGCCTAATTAAACCTTCCTAACCTAATATTACTTTATAATGTCAAATCTTGCCATATAATGTGCTTGAGGGTCTATTTGTTGTACATGTGGGTCGAAGGTTAGAGATGGATATATTGAAAAGAACTAACGAGGGAGGTTGTTTTGCTCGTTAGCATCGCTAAGGCTGGTGGGCTGCAGAGGAACTTGTTGGCTGTGTGTGTGTGTGTATTTTGGGGATCTCACTATGGAAATAATGTGTCAACGTTTATCTGAAAATAATAAATATGCAAATTTATAAGCTGGTAAGTGATTAATTCAGTGTTCAGATAATTGCTGTGTTGTAACCAGCTTGGCCTTGAAGAGCAAGTTTCTCAGCATTCCGCAGTGTATTTTCATTTCATAGCATATATTAGTTAACCCAAACAGAAGGATTTCTCTGAAAACCTTATTTATTTATTATGTGTTCACAAATAACACACCAGATTTCAGTTAATTCAAATCAAGGATGAAGATGGCTAAAAACCTGAAGTCAGTAGCTTATTTTTCTCTCGGGGTGATATTATTCCAATGCCTGTGATTGTAATTTGAGGCAGCATTATACGCCACAACAGCAGTTTCAGGCCATCCGGGACTCTGTACTAAAACAAAACTCTTTGAATTTCCTTAAGAAGTGTTTGTGCAAGTCTGCATATATCCTCAAGCATTATTTTTTGTCCATCAGATGACCAAAGGATGCTCCTTCCCAGGCACGTCGCTGCATCCTGTAGCGAGCTGTGTTTCTGAACGGAATCCAGCTGCTAAGGAAGGTGATTCTAGGAGAGGAGAACCTCTCTGTCCTTGCCATGGGTATTGCAGTACCTGTCCTACTGCCAGCCTAACCTTGCTGAAGACAATAAAGAAAAAGAAAAGGGTATTTGGCTTAATAAACACAGTAGTCTCCAAGTGAGAGTTAGGAAGCTTTTCCTGCCTCTGTCTAAAAAGGCAAGGGCAGCACTGTTGGTGTGTTTGGTAGTGAAGGGCTGGAGCGCATATGTCATTCATGACTGGTAGTTAGAGGCTGTTAAAGCAGATCATAAATTCAGATGGCTGCAGTGATCATAACTCTTGTTCTCCCGTGGATGGAGTTTTGCATTAATTGGTGGAATGGATTTCAAGGAATTCATGCCCCTGAATAAGGATAGCATCAGCTGAGTAAATTAAGGAAATGAGGGAGAGCATGAGAGAGGGGAGGGTTTTGCCTCCCATTTCCAGTCCCCAAAGCCCTCACACAATCTCGGGAATTCTGTCAGCATGAACAATTGCAGCTTGACTCGGCTATGGGGTGGGGCTGAGAAGAAAAGGTCTCCTTGGCTGATAGCAGAAGTCAACTGTGTGACTGGGGGATTTGGCCAATGCCCCAAGCGCATGAGCAGCTCTCAGCGTGCGTGTTGAAAAGGAATCCACACATTGCTCCTAATTTATCTTCTGATAGAATAAAAAGCCATAATGATATCCTCTAAAATATTCATAATTCCATTGATTGTACAGACAAGCTTAGAAAAATATATTGCGCTATTGCTGAGATATTTCCTCCTCAAATGACATAATTGTCTTTTTCTTTTAGTAAGGTACTAGATTTAAAATAAAATGGAAAACGGAATTCACCTCTTAAGGATCTTTATATTTGCTCAAAATTGCACATCCGTTGCTGTCTTTTTATGAATTGCTGGTGCAATTTTAAACAAAAACAGGCTGGAGAGGTGTGGGGAGGAAAGCCAGGCAACCTTGAGCAGTGCAGCTTGTAGCACCCCCGAAGGATCCCTTGTACCTGTTTCCCTGCTGTTACCAGGTCCAGCTGTAGCCACATGGAACCCCCAGCACATTATGGCCTGGTGGTGTCATCTAGGTTATCTTGTGATCTGTTTTTAAGTCCTGTTTTTAACATAACAGAAACATTTTGAGCACTATGTTAAAAACAGGACTTAAAAACAGAACAGAAACATTTTGAGCATTGCAAGGAACAGCCCATTCAGTCCTGCAGGCTTGATGTGATAGATGAGAACCTCCACAGAATACTGTGGATAGGTCAGGAGCAGAAAAGATTTGGGCCTCACTTCAGCGCTGTTTTTTCCTCTCCAGTTTTTCAGCTAGTTAAAGATTGTGTTTCCTACTGTCCCTCATTTTCCTTCTCAGTTGCCCTGTTGTTAGGAACCCGCTACCAAAATGACAAGTGGGAGAGAAAAAGCCAACGATGAAGAGGGCAGCGAAGCAGGTGCTGGTGACTAGAGCAGAAATCTTGGCCGTGGGGCAGGAGGTCGGTGCCAGTGACAAATGGCCAATAGATGACAGTCATCCAGTCAGTGACGTTAACAAAGTTGTTTTACAGCACTGTGCATCTGCAGTCACAGCTAACATCGCATCATAAACATGACAGTCTGTGATGGAGATGATGACAGAACAATTAGCAAATTAAGTTATGTCATTTTTAACTGACAACATCAAATGCGCTTGGTCTTTTCTTCCTTCGCTTTCTGATGGTCACTGGAGGTATTTGGTCTGCATGAATGAGGAGTGCTCCTGTTAAAAGGAAGTTAGTGCTGTAAAATAGTAATTAGCACTTGCAGTTCAAGGGATGAACCCCTAATTTTTCTTTCTTGTTGTTGTCAGTTAAATGTATGGAGTTATTGGCACTTCTTTCTGAAAGCAGCCTGGGAAGGGGCACTTGGGAGAGGCCTGGAAGGAGGCAGTGCCACATCCTTCCCTTACCAAACGCTGAGAATGACCACAGACCCACGGGAGCAGGAGGTTTGAGCGTGTACGCACCTAGGGACGTGAGAGGAATGTATCAGAAAGGTTTCCTTTCCCCCCTGCTCCATGATAACTCACAATAGTGGTTTATGAGTAGTGGTTATTGCCACTCTGGGCAGTGGCAAACTCTGGGAGAAAGGGTTGTTACCTTCAGGTGGTCATTGCTCAGCATGAGGTTCTGCTGACCCTAATGCTCCTTTACCACTTTTTCAGCAGAGGTGTCTGCTGCAGTCCAAAGCATGGAATTACCGTGGGGTCAAAGTGGGATAGCAGTGAGAAGGATCAAGTCACTTAGGCAAGGCACTTAGTTTGGTTCTAGCCAAGTATAGACATTTTTCTATCTCTTGGAACTCTGTATGAGTCCATGAGTGATAATTTAGTTCTTGCTTTAAAAATTGCTAGCCCACTACTTCGTACAGATTTAATATATATGAGATGTATATCAAGGAAAAAAATGTATTAGACAAGTACAACTCTCCAATTTCTCAACACTTAACATAAATAATTGCTGCACTATGAAGATTTAAATGGGAATTGCCACTTTTATAATTAATTCTTTTTTGTTTCATCCTCCTTACTAATTGAAAATGGGCTTGCAGTACAGAATGCTTTGAAATTGTGTGAAAAGATAGAATTGGAAATGAACTTAATGAACTACAAACTGTCCAAATCAATCAGCGTTTCACAGCTCCTTTGTAATGTGCAGAGTTCATAATTTAGTTGGGATTTGCTATAATACATATGCCATAATTGCAAGTAATCATGCTAAGAGTGTGCAAAATTTAGTGTTGTGCTCTGAAGCTCTATTGGGATGAAATGTCTATGGTTTCACACAGCTAAATGGATTGGGGGCATAGGGGTGTATTTTTCCATTAACCAAACAGAGGATTTCTATAAAATAGGGCATTTCTCCAAGTCTGGCAGGGCTTTCAGATGTTAATAGGTAGAGAATAAGAATCTTTGAGTTCAGTGTCCAAGCGATCTGGCTTTTCCACTGATTGTGTTTCCTGATTCTAATGGAATGAAAACCAGGATTTTATATAAGATCAGGGAAAGTATATTCCATGCAAAAATGTGGTGCAGAATTCATGTAGGGTTCCTGAGTTTTTTGCACAGTAAAGTATCTGTGGAATCTAGGCCGTTGGAAAAACCCTGTGTGTTATTTACTCCTGGGGAGGAAATTTCTTGCTTTTGAGGTTTTTCTTCTCTCCCCAGATGGGCACAGTCTCAAGGTGGGGTTCAGAAGGGATCCGGTGGGTCTGAGTTCTGGCTAAGTGGCTGTTCATGTTCGAGGACCCACAGCAAGCGGGGTCACAGGCAGTGGTCTGTATGGTCGTCAGGAAGTCTGCATCCTTCTATATGAAGGAGCCCTACTGGATCCTCAGTAATCTAATTATGCTCTTCAGGCCTGTATTCCAATCCTGAACTCAATCTATCTCCTAATAAATTCTCAGAAATAATTCTCCATTATTGCAGATCAGATCCTCGGTGCATTTATATGTCTTTGCAAGAGTAACACTTTTCCTGGCCTTCTGTGATGTTATGGTCACAGATCCGATAGCCCTTCACACAGGCAGGGCACCGCAGGGCTCTGCATTTCCTCCTTGTGAGCCCTTAGTTGATGCTGCCTGCAGGGTCCTGCTGCTCGCGTTGCCCGCGCCCTCGGGAATGCTGCGCTTCCTCGTGCATTTCCCTCTTGCACAGGTTATTTACTTCATTATCATGGTGGCCAAGTCCAGCTTTTTTTATCAAAACTTTCTTGATCTGAGCACATTTTCTGCCTGACAATTCCTCTCCTCATCACCCCTTTCTACATTTTGGTCAACATCTCTTTCCTTCCCCCCCGCCCCAGCTTTAGATCTCTGATATCCGTTACACACAGGTCTTGAATTATGGATTCTTGAAGCTTTCCAAAACTATTTGGCTGATGGAAAAGTCTCAGAACTTTTATGCTTTACAAGTTTTGCTCTATTTGGATTTCTCATATGGAACATAGATCTTTCAGAAGTTTCATCCCTCCACAGAGTGCAATATCAGATCTCTGTAATGCAGCTTTATAACTGCCTTGTTTTCTCACTCACTTACACAGCATTAAATAAATCTAGTTTTTCAGGCTGAGTAATATATATATTAAAAAAAAAAGTAACCATCTTAACTGTCTTTTGCTTATAATTCTCACTTGTAGCTCTTGCTTTCTCCATGAATAGACCAAATTCTTCCCTGGCCCTTTTTTAGCGATCAGCCTAATGAACGAACATTTTAATTGCAGTGACATGGGAAATATCTTCAATTTTGCTGCCACTGTTGTTTCCTTTTACTTCTGTATTTCAAGCAATGCCAAATTCTCCCCTTTAATGGGCAGTATTTTATGGTGGGAGTTAAGGGAAGTCTCTGTTAAGAGTTTTACCTGGACTTTTAGTATTGTGAAAAGAAAGCTGAAATATCAATATCGTATCATGGAACTTTAGAAATGTGAGGGCTTTGCGTCTGACCTGGTAACAAAATTTGCTTGATCCTGAGGGCTCTGGGGGCCTTTGCTGAGGGGCTAGAGGTCCTTTCGCTCTGGAGAAGACGTGTTAACTGTGAAGGAGCTGTCAGGAGAACAGCTACCTGGGGGCACTGGAGCAGTGCGACTCGCTCAGTTGTGACCTTGCATGTGGCTGTTTCTTTTATCCCTGTCACTCTGATGGGAGTGTCTCATTTCTGTCTTTCAGCGTTGAATAGTGTATGTATTTCAGTCGTACTCTTTTCTGATATTATCTCCTCATATCATCCCATAGGTGTTGCATCTACTTGGGCAATGTAGTTGATGAAAATGTTAAATAAGACTGTAGATTTTGTGGGATTCCAGTGTGGCTTCTTGGAGATCTATCCATTTGTCAGAGATAGACCACTTGCTTTATCTACAGTTCTCAGTCAATCCTAATTATCAGTCTTCTATTCAAATGTTGTAGTGAAGTTCAGATGGGACCACTAACATAGCTTCTTAAAAGTCACTGTCGAAATGGGATTGCAGCCACTGCACGGACCGTGTTGAGTATTGCTAGCATTTTTCTGTCTCGTGTTTTGCGATCTGTATGGCTATACGTTTTTTTATCTCACTTGCTTTGCTTTCATGTCGAAATGGGATTGCAGCCACTGCACAGATCGTGTTGAGTATAGCTAGCATTTTTCTGTCTTGTGTTTTGAGATCTGTATGGCTATACGTTTTTTATCTCGCTTTGCTTTCGAGACATGTGCCCATTCCAACAGGTCTGGTGAAGGTTGTGTTGTTATCTATAGGTGCAGCATTTGCTGGTCTCTAGCTGTTGTCAGGCTTCATTTACTAGATTTATGATGTAACTGTTTCCAGGATCAGGAGCATGACATGCTGCCTGCCTCACAGCTCTCGGGTGGAGGTTAGCTTTCCTCCGGGCACAGATATGCTGGAATCCTGGACTTCTGTTGCTGCTTCTTGTTGTATCTGGAATGTGCTAGAAGTGCAATGAGTTATCTCAGTTCTGTGTGATTATGGCTGCTATATGTATTCCCATACGTTTCCTCAAAGGAGGCAGAAAATATGTTGGTTTCAGGGCCCTGCTATTGCCCAGTTTGTATGCATGGTTCCTCAGCCCCTAGAGCAGTAATGTCAGCAGCACTGACAGTGCTAGTCAGCCTGAGGATTGAAGTTCTCCTCTCGTGGTTTGTGAAGATGCACGGATGGAGCAGGGGATTAGGCAAGCAGTGAGCGACCCTCCTGGCAGCAGCAGAGCCTGGAGCCAGGCCGGTCCCGCCAGGCAGCGTCGGTCCCACCAGCTACCGTTGCCTTGAGCTGCTTCTGCAAAACACAGAGCTGTCGTGTGGCGCGGACCTGCTCCATGCATGAACCTTGCAAATTCGCAACACGAGAAAGCAGTGACAGCAGTCCAGAATCCCAGAGAAAAAGAAACATGATTCACTATTATGTCACATCTTGGCCCCACATGTAGCTGTATGCTTGCAGTCAGCTTCTTATACCTGGGCTGCTTCATGTATTGTAGGATTACATGAGATGTGTTAAACGGACACTGATGATTATTGTGCTCCTTTTGTGAAATTGCTAGGGTCAGAGGACTGCTAATCTAATCAAAGAGATTTTGGTGGTGTTTTTTTTATTTTATTTTATTTTATTTTTTGCCTGTTAGGTGATGGTGGTGGTGGTTGATTTTTCCTGGTTAATTTCTTTTTTCTTTGTTTCTTTTTGACAGTTTAAAGTATTCTGAAGTGCTCTACCCTTGTTAATTGGGGAATAGAGGGTGCCATTTCATTGACTTGTGCAGATGGCAGCTCCTCCTCAGTACTGCAGCAAAGCCCTTGGCAATAGCAGGGCCTCTTGATCGTGCTGCGTTCGGTGAACTACCCAAAAACAGAGCTCTGGACTTAGTGGCTAGCAATCCACTGACTTGAGTTAGGAGTGGATGTGCTGTGTGAAACAATAGTTTAAGCAAACAAAAGGTATGCACTACAACAACAACAAAAAAAGCCGCTTGCAAGGCGAAAGCAAAACTTCTTGCCCCTTGCTCTTCAGCACAGCATATTGAGGCACAGAATGATTATTGTGGTTTTTTTGTCCTTCTATTTTAGCTTCACTAACTTGTGTGAATGTCTAAATTCGGAGGTTGGTTTCTTTAGCATCCCTCTACACTTAGTATCCATATAGAAGCTCAGCTGGTGCTCTTCAAGGAGAGCTTTTTCTGAAAATTAGTCTGGAGGTGTTTCCCTCTCTGTCCGTCTCTCACTCTTGTACACGTTTATTTACCATGGGAAAACTCTGTCTTAGTTAAAGTAGGTGCTGTTAAAGTCCAGTGCTGGCAATTAGGTGTTTAGGTTTCTTTTGTTCTGCTACCAAATTGCCCCTTCCCGTAGTGGGCTGCTGTTTCTCTAGGCCAGTTGTTTAGGTTGTGAGCTGAAGCAGTTTCCATGTCCTCAGTGAAGAAGGCAGAGCAGCAGAGGGGGGGCCTCTGGCATGACAGTGCCATGTGAAGGGCCCTCAGACGGCATAGGTCCTGTCAACAGAGGTGGATAGGTAGCTGCTGATGTGAAGAGTGAAGCTTGTCCTACCAGCGTGAGACCCCTGCTGTGTGACACAACGTCCCCTGTCAGGGGTGGGAAAGGACTGCGGTGAGGGGTAAGAAGCCAACGAGGTAAGGCCTGGTAGATTAATAGTTAGAGATGTCTCTGCCACCTTCTAACAAGAAGTGCCAGAAACCAGACGTGGATGATCTGGTCAATCACTTCATTTATTTTTATAGCAACAGCCCTCATTCAAGGAAAAAGCAGGAATTAGCCGCTCTATCCTCTCTGCCTTCTCCCACCCAGAGTCACCTGTGTAGTACTACAGATGATTTAGCACTTGATGCCTGAGTTTCTTTTGAAAAACGTGGTTATTCATCCAGTGACAAAATTGAGATGTATATGGTGAATGGAATGGTCAATGAGCAAGGAAAAATGGCTAACAGCTGTGTTCCCTTCTGGCCTTTAGCAAGGACTAATCACATCCTAGAAAAGAGAAAGATCTGCCATAACTTCAAATTGGAGCACTGTAGGGACAACCCATTTTTTTCATGGGAAGTTTTTCCCCAAAATATTAGTGATTGTGACAGGATTCTGGGGGTTAAATTTTGGCTCATCTTCTTCAGCATCTGCAGTTTTCCCTAGGGCTGTTGCAGAACAGATCCCTTGTAAGTCCTCCCAAAATATCTGTCCAACTTCTTAGTTATTCCATGGCTTGACCAGAGCAGACAGTGACAGCTCACCAAGACGTGCGCCTCACGTTTTTCTTTCTTATAAAAGTTATTTCTAATAACATATGGTGAGAAGGTTTTTGATGGTGGGGGAGCTGGTGACTGCCGCATTTTTCAAGAAGGGACATTAAGCCAGGCATTACTAGACAGCAGCTAGAGCGTTTTTTTGCCAGTGACAGCTCTTGGCAGTGCTTGCATTGCTCTGGGCACTGGGACCTGGCCTTGAAAATGCCCAGTTGAACGTGCTGGCTTCTAGTGATTCAATACTGAGCACTTGTCGTTGTCCAGCCAAAATCATGATGCTTGGAGTGTAGATGTTCACCAGAACGTGCTCGTGCCTTCTTGCCAGTTAGCCGTATGTCAGGAGCATATCCACAGCTTGGCCCAGCAGGGTTTAGCTGGCAGGATGAAGCCAGCAAGAACTGGAGAGTCTGTCTGGAGCAGTATGCAAGGAAAACGAGAAGTTAAATATGCAGTAAGAATGACATGAAGTGCTGTCCAGGGAGTGGAGGTCAGAAGAGCTGGAAGGCACAGACAGGGAATGGTGGGACTGCCAGAGACCTGGCTGCGCTCAAGGTGTGTAATTCCTGGTGATGTAGCGATGTTGCTGCAAGCTGTCTGGGCAGAGAGGCCAGGGATGGCTGCATGGACACGAGGCTGGGCCCGAGCCCGGCCTGCGGCTCCGAGAGGCTGCATGGGAGGCAAGAACCGGGGACTGGGGGATGTTGGGTTGAGTGGCACTCACCGTGGTGTGGGCAGCAAGCTGCTGTTGGAACCTGCCAGCTGTCCTCACACATTGCTGCCATCACAAACACAGAAACCAGGCTCTGCCCCTGATACCAATAAGCCTGAAAAACATCCATTTTGGACATATTTGTGTCATAAAGGAGTAGATCCTATTTCACTGCAGCTCTGAACCAAGTACTTTACTTTTTTTGTAATAATACTACTTTTTGAGTAGTATCATTTAAATATTTGAGTATATTATTTTAAATAGCAGTAGTTAGGATGTTTAATTTGCGTGAATAAGTGGAATAAAAACACAGACTAAATGAAAGAATGTTTCTTTACACGTTAATAGTACAGGAAGGACTTTGGAGTGGCAAAATTACTCCCACAAAACCAAGACATACATGGTACATAATTTCAGGTAAATTTACTTTTGCAGCCCACAGATTTCATAATAGCGTCAGAATAGGAGAGGTATTGCAGGGTACTCTGGGAAGAGTGGTACTAAATATTTTATACCGTTGAAGGAAAAGATTCAACAGAAGGAGAGCGTGTTAGAGTTGGTTGGAATCATCAATTGACAGGAGATCTGGAAAGTATTTAAGCAACGGTGGAGTGTAATTATTAATTTCAACACAACATAAATGTTAGATACAAACATGTTAGTCAATGTACCCAGAGAAAGTGGGAGGGGAACCTAACAACTTGTGTTTAAAAACAGGTATGAGGATAAACAGAAAGCACTTAGTTTAAAGGATGTAGCAGATGAGGAAAATGAGTAGTTTAAAACAGAAACCAAGAGAAAATTGTCATCAGGTGACTGCACAGCTCTACTAAAGCATTTTCAAGTATTTAAGGAACAGACAAACATCATAAACAGCAGACAAAAATGTGGAGATGGTGAACAGTGATTTTACATGTTTCTTAAAGTACTAATGAAATGTGTGACACTGGCCTCATTCAGAAGATTGTACATATGAAAAGAGATGAGATATTCAGGTAGAAGACTTAATATGCAAAAAAATATAATGCTTCATAAATTATTTGTTGGTGATTTGTGTCATGAAGAGATTTACTGCTATAAAGGAAAAGAATTTTAGAATTGTGGGTTGTCAACATGTGTTGTCAAGCTGTGACTAATCTAGATAAAATTAGTCTTTTATGTGTTAGTACTGCAGGGTGATGCCTTCAATTTTTTAACAAAACACACTGCTCTGGAGGTGTTGGATTGGCAATTCTTAGTAGTTAAAATATTTCTGTGTAAGATTAATAGAACCTAGGTTGTGTCCGTAGAAGAGTTGGGTTTGGAAGGCGTCTCTGGAGATGATTCAGTCCAAACCCTCTCCTCAAGCAGAGAGGCACCTCGAGCAGGTTGTCTAGGACTGTGTCCAGTCACATTTTTAAGTCTCCAGGGAAGGAACCTCCACAACTCCTCTGACCAATCATGATGGTCTTAACTTCCCTCTACTTCACCTTGGTGATGCTGGGGTAGTGGTAAGAGGTGTAGGTGCTGTACAAAGAGCAAGAGATGGAAGGCAAATCTCTGGTCCAAAACATGTACTGTCCATGTGGGCAATACAGATAAAAGGAATGAGATTTAGTGAGAAAGTATCTTGCTTCGGGTTAAACAGCTACATTTTTATCTTGTGTTAAAAGTGTAAATGCTTATTGGCAACGTGAAAGGAACAAGCCCTCGTTCAAAGACCGATGACTAATTAAGAGGTGTGTAGAGTTGCCAAGTGCCTTGCTGCGAGAAAATCCAGCTCATGGATTCTACCGTCAACCTGTTTTCCATGATCATGGACTGTGTTTTCCAGAGGAGCCAAGTTTTATTTAAGAAGGAATAGTGTGTTTGTTATAAGCTATTTATTTGATTCTGAGACAATTAGTGCCACAATCAAAGACTGGGTCTAGTGTAAATTACTCATATTTCCCACAACAACCTGGAAACTAGCTGGGGAACCCAGAAGGAAAACAGCCTTGTCACTGTAATTTTAGGGAATTAATATCTTGCATCTTAAATAAAACTGATAATTACTATACAGACCTCAGAGAGAACCAGTAATTAGCCAGAAGTTAGCAATCACTTCACAGGGATGAGTTGCCTTAAAACTGTTGCTGAGAGGCTGCTGCTGGGGATTTGGTCTCCCTCCCAGTAGATATTTTGGTCTCCTAGCTGGGTAGCTAACATTACTTAAACAAGCAGACCTGAAGCCTTTATTAACTATGGAGAATTTCCCAAATGATGCAAGTGGTTTGCATGTGTGACATGGCAGCACGTGTGCGTGAATTTCTGTCCTCCTGAAGAGCCTTGAGGTGAAGAAAGTCTCTCAGTCACTTCCAGGCCACCTACAATCCTGAGGGCTAGGATCTTCCAAGGAAGTGCTGTGGTGTGAGCTGTAAGGTGGTGCTATCAGGAAAGGGATTTCAGATGTTAACACATGGTAAGAAAACAGACTCATATCCCCGATTTTCATATTAAATTTCTGAGGTACCTTACTGTCTTCTCTTTCAGAAGACCCTTATACATGCAACTAAATCCCATAAAAACTTTGACAAAAAGCTTGTCTCAATAATTGCTAAGCATTCAGCAACTGATTTCAACAAGAAGGCTGTTTGTTATGGTCATTCTTAATTTGGTTTAGTTTCTTTTTAGGAAATTCCTCAGTCTTGAAGAAAATGACTTCAGCCAAATGGGTGTTTCATTGGCCAGTGTTCATCTCCTATCATGTCTTGAAAGCTTGAGCACTGTAGACATTACAGTGCATTAATGTGTCATGAAATGAAGTTGTGCCAGTAGATCTAAGACCACAGTTCTCTTGTGCATGCAGACTGTGGACTAGTTTAAATGATCATGGTGATATTTAGCATTATAGACATCCATGCCTTACAAGGGGAAGACATTAATTTCATGTTGGTAACACCACTTGTCATTTTTGGGAGCACGTTTAAGGCTTCATAGGAAAAGGGGCCTTTTATCTTTTTGCTTTTGCTCTTCTTCTGTTCAAACTCAGTTAGACTAGGTAGGCCATTTTTGTATTTTTTAATTATAAAGATTTCAAATACAATCTTATTGGTCAGATTAAGCGAGTTTTCTAGTTTCCTAACCAGAAACTAGTGAAAGCTAACTGTGAGAGATTTTTAGATAGGAATCAAAACAGGATCAAATATTGGCTCTGCTCTCTTCCATTACAGGGCAAAGCTGATCTAGTCTACAGTGAAGCCTAGATTTTGCCCACGAGAAAGTAAGAATGGAGTTGGTACGGGTATCCAAATACCTCATATTTATGAAACACACGGGCTAAAATAAAAATGGAAAGATAGTGCAGTACAAAAATGCAGTGCAGGCCCTGGAAAAGCAGCAGTGATTCTGAGGAGATGCTGTGCGGTGCGCATACGGTGCGGCCATGTGGCCCAGCCTGTTTGTGCTGAGCAAGCTGTAGGAAGAAGCTGTAGCTCCCTGCTAAAATGTACTGCCAGTATTGCAGGTTCTGAGGATGGAGGCGGCTGAGATCAAGTGGTTAGGAAGTCTTTTGCCTCTGATTTTGGACCTTCTTTGTGGCTCAGTAGCAAGTGGTGGTGGAACTAGACCCTATGTAGCAGAGAAGCCAATTATTTGGTGGAATAAATATTGCAGAAAGGGTGAGTCTGCACGGTTTTTTTGTGAGCACCTGACTTTATCACGAGTGGATTGGGCCAGACGACTAGGGAATGTCGGAAGGACGTGGTGCTCCCTCATGGTCGCTGGGCCAGCAGTGGGGCTAGCGCGGAATTGAACTTCCCTTCAGTGCTGCTGTTTTCTTGTGTGAAATTCTTAGGACTGAAAGGACAGAATACTGGAATTTCTGCCAGATGTATGTGTCAACATGGTAGAAATGTGTGACTTGTGTATGCCCAATCAAAATTAATTTTCAGCGGTTCCTTCTGAACAGGCTCCCTAGTACGCAAAGACAGGTTTTCCTAGCAGCTTTCTGACAGAAGCTGGCAATGCAGTAGTTAGCTATAGCACGTGGTTTTTACATCTCGTCCTGCAATAAATGAAAAGCACTTATGAATCCCCCACTCCAGTAGGCGATATTGTATCAGTGTGAAAAGCAGCTTATTGTAAGACTGGGATAAGCGTAGCTCTTAAAATGACAGTAAGATTTGCCTTTGAAATCTTCAGTTAGGAAAATAGAGCCAGCACCTGTTCCATGTGTGTGTTTGAATATCAGCAGAGTATTGTTCACGATCAACAAGTTCCCTCCTAATAAAAACCCAGTAGTCGCTCTGGAAAAAAAATAAATGGAGTATGGCTTAGTCTTGAAAGAGTTTCAGTAGATATTCAATTAAGATGGCTTTGGTAAAATCAGTTTCTTGTTAGATTCCAATATATTATTCAAAATAGTCTTATTTTAAGAGTTTCCAGAATTTTTAACGCTTCAGATATTCTGGAAGAGGGTGTTTAAAATTTGGTGTTACAGATTATGCGAGTTTATTTTTCCTCTCCGCTTCCCTGATGTGAGATGTTAATATGAAACCGTAAATCTGAATGGCTGCCCCAGTGTAGCTCAGAATACAGCAGGCTTGTAACAATTTCATTATGAAAATATTACCCAGATTTTTGCATGCTTGTATTCTTCCTTAGTAGTTTGCCTAAAAATGAGCTAAATTTTAAGAAGCTTTGATGAGCCCAAATAGACCTTCTTCGTTAGCTGTGAAGGGAAGTATTGCTTTAAAAGCAACCAACTTTAGTATTTACCAGTCAGCTCCTTCTACAGGGTTGGCCTTAGCATTAATGAGGTGAGGTGGTGGTTGTTCAGACAGAATCAATTGAAATGAGAATTTGTACTTGGAACAAAATATGTGGGGGAGGAATCCAAGGATGGAGTTGTCCTTTATAGTACGAAGAAGCTTGTTTACCTGACTAGTTCTTTTTAGCGACCTTACGTACTTGTAGTCCAGAAGTGTGTGTGTGTGTGTGTGTATTTTTTTTTTTTTTAAGAAGGGAATTATTGACCTTCTGAAAATATCCGCATTCTTATGAATCAAGAATCAATATTTATGCTAAAAGCCTCTTTTGGTTGATCACATGCCGAGCTCTTTGATTAAAATAATAAAATTATGATGTTACGCCATTTAAAGTTCTAAGCTCAGACAAGGGCTGTGAGAGAGTCTTGGGCATCACCACTTAAAAACCACCTGGGCCCGGAGAGGAGGCTGCTGGTGACTGGGAGGGTGGGTATAACACAGATGTGTATGTGGTCACTGTGGCTCATAGATATCTTCAATATGTACTGGTTTTAACTGTACAAATTTCATAAATGTTATATATTTGTCTGTTATGGGGAGCCCAGCACTGATGGACATATAAATTGTGCAAGTAAATGAAAATACAGAGAACTACTGAATTCTCTATGAGAATATTTCCGTATTCTGTATTGTAAACTCATATGTCCTCTGAGTGTGACAGGGATGTTAAACTCTTGTTTCAAATTCTAGATCATGCTGGTTGTGGCTGTTTCTAATCTCATATTCTCCTTTAAATTATAGATTGCCCAAGTGGCATTGACTAAGCCAAGGGAATTTTTGGAATGTATTTAATATGATTTTATTAGCTTTACTGCAGGCTCAGGATATGATTTGGTGTATTGGAGACATATCTGTACTCGATGATACCTCCCTTAGGATTCATTCTCTTTTAATGATCAGCGAGAGATGGTAGCAGTGGATGTGATGTACGTTATAGCGTGGTTGATGAGTTTACGCAGTTAAAAAGTATGTGTCATTGTTATTTACTCTATTTATATTACGAATGTGCTCAGATGCCCTGGCCCCATTGCACTAGGCAATGTAGAGATAGATAATATATATAGATAATACATGCTTTAGCTGGTTTTCCAGAGAAAAAGTGTCAAAGAGCAACTTTGGAAAAGTTTGAGTCAGATTCCTTCTGCTTCCTCAGCTATGTTTGACATTTGGGGGCAAGGTAGGGAACAAGCAATTGTGTTGAGCCATTTCAGTGGTTTTTGGCACATGAAGAATTGTAAGGTTGCTGGGCTGCTTCTGGGTTTGTCTTCATGGTGACATTTTAATTTTTGGTACAGAAGGGATATACTAAATTCACCGAATCAAGACTCAGAATAAAGACCACATGATGAGGGAGCAGTGTGTAGGACAGAGTGAACCTGAGCTCTGCAGTTCTGTTTTGTTTAATAGTAAGTTTAGATTTGAATGTCAGTATTGGAAGTCTGGCTTACTACAACATTTTATCAGTAGTTCTTATTTGGTTCAGCAAGTATTAATCAGTCATTTAGCAAATTTTAAGTCAGGTATGTTTGTTTAAGCATATATTTAGAAGTTTCTGATGACTTCATTTTACTTCTGTTGGAGGAAATTACCAAGAAGGACTTTCCATAACGAAAATGCTGATCTTCAAGTGCATACATGACTCTTATAACAATAGAACTGTCCATCAACAGTCATAATGAGAAACACTGCACAGCAAATACTTATTAAAGCATCTTCACTTTGTTTGAATAGCAAAATGAGCCGCTATCTTTAAACAGAGTGAAGGTAGTTCAATAAATGAACAGATACATCAGAAGAATATGAATGAATTAGTGTAGTGGTTAGTTCTAAAAACTATGGGGTGGAATAGCATTTTATGCACTAGACAGGGTAATTATGTCTAAATGCATAGGCTTTGTCTACCTGGGTAATATTTTTTTTAATGTCTTGATAAGTAATGATCCAAATCCATCAGCTGTTCTACTTCATCCAGCTCTATCCCTGAATACAGATCATCTTCATCAACTGTAATAAATAAAACTCATGTAAGACAGAGTTTCATTACAGTAATTTTGATGTTCCCAGTTTTGTGCTTCTTCATTCAATTGACAATGCTTATAAGGAAAAATTAGCTTGCAATAAACCGAGTGTATGTCATACTGTATTGAGAATATCCCTTCAATCATACTTAGTGTTGGAGCAGAAGGCATTTATGGTGCCGGGTTCCTCTCTGCGTTGTAGCCATTCAAGCCCATCAAAAATATCAGCTAAGAAAAAATCAAATTAATGAAGAGTATGATGGAGCAACTGTTATGAATTCTACATGAAAAGAGTAAAAACTCAGTGGAACAAGAGAGGATTGGACGTCCAAATGTTTGTACAAACTGTGGCTCAAAAGCAAAGCTTGCTAAGAGGCCCCATCCAGAAGAGTTCCAAGTGCTGTCAGCCACGTCCTCTGCTGTCTCAGTGAAGGTATGCTCTGCCGTGGAGACACAAAAAGAACTGCTCAATCACTGTAGTCCTTCTAGCATTTGCAATGAGAAATAATCTCATCATGAGACATACTAAAACTCGGCTCTTCAATAGGTCTCTTTTGTAGATATTTTCCGAGTTTTTCATATTTAAAGGTTTACTACCTGTTTGTCGCATTTTCCTGATAGATTTCTAATAATCATCCTATTATCTAATTACAAGTAATCTGAAACAAAATCTTTGTTTCCTCTGCTGTAAGAATTACTACAATTTTCTCTTCAGATATCATGCTCTTTTTGCCCATTTTGTACATAATCAAATGGGGTACCTGAAATTCTTGACTCACTGCATGAGATCTTAGTTAAACACTCCAGACCTAAAATACAGTTAGAAAAGCAGAGTTTAGAAAGCGTGCCCGTTCTTTGGTATAGGTTACTACTCTTCAGAGTATTGCGTAGAGCCCTAGAGAGATGATAATCTGACTTAATAGAAAAAAGTAATAATCTCCCTGGCATGTGAAAGACACAAAAATGAAGTTAGTTTCCCAACTGGGGAGGAATGAAGTCTTAGATTTTTTTCACTGTTACTGGTTAAAACTATAGTCCGCCTGTAGTTTTACAAGTTAAAACCATAGCCTGTTTTGCCGTTGCAGTGATAGAAGGACAAGTGTCCCGGTAGTGTTGGACCATCCTCCCAGGTGGCACTCAGCAATCTGCCTATGGTCTGTGACATAGTTATGCCCTCAGCTTGACAGGAACCCTATGAGCTTTCCAAAAGTGACAAACTGACCTCTCCCATGGCTGGTGACAGAGTTTGGTGACTTGTGCCGCAGCTGTAGACATCTAGTATGTTTGTGCATTTCAACAGTTCCTGTGTTGCTCTTCGTAGCTCCTGGGCATGTTGTTTTGTTAGGCTTGCCTGCGCCTCTGGTTCCCCTTTGTCACGGGTGTAAAGACAGATCATCTGCACAGTTTAAATAGTGTTCTGCATCTTGTAATACATGGGTGGAGGAAATGGGGAGAAAAGCAAGTCTGATTGTTCTGCAGCTGTAGCTACAGAAGGAAGCTGGCTGCTGTGGGTCCAGGCAGAGTGAAAAATTTAGGGGCTGGTGCATGTGATGGCACTGGCTGTAGCAGAGCCTCAGCTCCTTCGTAGCTCGTGTTGATGACACTTGTTAGTCCAGAGGTCTGGATGCTGAGCTTTTTGACAACACCACCACTACTTTATTTTGTTCTGGGTTGTCCCTTCTAGCCACATGTCTGCAGTGCTTATTCTCAGTGTGCTTCTACTTTCCATTTCACCCACAAACTCATTTTTTCAATGTCAAGATGAACTATTTCCTAGAGATAATGTTTTGTTGGAGTACACTTACCAGTGTATTTTTACTCTCTGCAATTAATAATTTCTTTGGCATGCATCTTTAAGTCCTGTGTGACTCTTGAAGTAGTGACAGTTTACATATGACAGCCAAACCCTCTATATTCCAGAAGTTTATTCATATTTGATGATATTTGTATGCTTGTTAGAAATTCAAGAAAAACAAAACAATGGTGAATTTCTTGTATTTTTGCTGTATGTTAGTTCATTTACTTTAACAAGGTAGGGGATTCAGGCAAAGCTCAAGTTCAAGCATCTTTTTTCAAGATTTTGTTTTTTTTATGTAGCATTTTTAAACCAAAATGTTCTCTGTTTAAAAACATGTTGTAAACCAACAAAAAAAAAGGGATTAAGAATTTAATTATATGTATACACATGAAGACATACAGTTAGAAGTATATTTCAAGCATTGACTACACTTATTACATCTGCTTTCACTTGAATATCATCTCAGCCGTTAGGACCATGTGTACTGAAACATACCTATAGCCTGGACAGCAGTGAGAGATTAATGCACTTTAGTCTCCTAATAATTTGCTGGTCCCACTGAACGTTTTGGAGATGTCTTTCTCTGTCAGGAATGGCTTTCAGTAATCACAGCCTACCAGCTGGCGCGTCACAGACGCAGTCAGACCTGGCCGTTAGGTCACTCATTGTCCTACAAAAGCGAAGCCATCATTTTGGTTATCAATACCATTATTTTTTCTTTAGTTAAGAGATTGATTCCTTCAGCATTGCAGAGTGGAAGAAGTAAACTTCTTGCAGATCAATAGCACACACACTTTCCTTTCTTTTATCGGGACAATCCTGATAAATACAGCTTTAGATTGCTTATCTCACTGATGCTACAACTTAGGCAGTAACAGCAGAAGCCATTGTGTTTAAAATATTTCTCTGTTTTTCTTTTAGTGTTTTCTGAATTTACACTATCTACTTGCCATTAAACTGCCTTAAAATTCTTCTCTAAGCATCAGTTCGGTCATTAAAGTCTTGCTGCAATATTTTTTTTATGTTGTGTTGACATTACATTCCAGTAGCCTCAGAACACCCTGGGTTCACAGGTCAGATTAATTTGAAAGTTGGATGGAGCACTGAATGCTATTAATGGAAAATTGATTCTGAGAGATAAAGCTCATTACCTAGGCATGCATAACTGCAGCATTACCTCAGTGTGGGTGTCTCTTAGTGTCCTTTGTTGGAGTGAAGTTACCAAATGTACAAAGAATTGTTATTTATGTGTGTTGTTGAGAAGGATTTTTAGAGGACATTGCAGTGTGCTTGATTCTACATGGCTGAAGAATCCTGTCCGTGTTTGAGGGGAGGAAAAAAAAATCCAGAATTACCTTTTCTCTTTTGCTGTCATTCTCTTCTCAAATCAAAAAAAAAAAAAAAAGGCATTTTTGTTTTCCTCTTTTGATTGATTGATTGTTTGCTTGTTTGTTTTCTATGCTTTTTAGCAAGAACTCATTGAGTGAGATCTGAGTAGAAAATGACCCAACAGGGCCCAGGACGTGGGCTGAGCCCTCGGGAAGTCCATGGGAGAGCCCTGAGGGGATTTTCTGCGCTGCCCAGTGCAGCAGACTTGGGATAGCCTCCTGCTCTGCCCTCCTTTTTTTTTTTTTTTTTTTTTTTAATCCTCTTTCAGGAAATTTCTTCTCAAATAGTCATTTCAGTTAAGATACTAGCATCATTTCTGTCTCAGATCTGTTATAATGTTCTATCCCTGATTTAGTGGGGCAGCAGAAGCATCATTCTGCTGAGGGGTCTTCATTGGGAGTATTTCATTTTTATATTTATTCAGAAGTTTTTAAAAGAAACATTCTTTATACCTGGGAATTAAAACTTACTGGTACTGGTAAAAGTAATAGCACCTCCAGTGGTATTATAAGGGGCTGCTCTGTGTGCTGCTAATTCCCTGGTGTAAATTGATGTACAGCACCTGGTCTCCCTTTCATCTCTCCAACATAAAAATGGGGTTGATAAGATTCAAGCATAGAAGGCAGAAACTGCAGTGAGCTGTTCAGCAGAGGTTCAGACTCTGCAAACAAGATGCCCTAGGCACTCATGAAAAATGCAGCCTCTCTGCCTCTTCTTGCCCAGTAGGGTCATGTCCAGAGCCTTTCACCTTTAAATCTCGCTGGCTCTTGTTGCGCTCTCGCGTCTTACCCTCATTCCTTGCTTGTTGCTGCCTTAGAGGCTTTTGTTGTTTCCGAGACTGGAGGGGAACATATATTAAGAGATTTATTTGGAAAGGTCAGACTCTACATTACCTCAGCATTAGGTTCAGTCTGCAGAATAATGATTTCATTGAGAACGCTGAGGTTCTTCAGACTTGCTGCTTAGTTTAAAATATGACTTTGAGGAATCAGACATATGTCAAAGTCTGGTAAATCAGTGAATCTCCCTTTTGCTAAGGCTTCTGAAATACTGAAAACTATAATATTTTGTTCATTTGTTTATATTCAATTTTGATTGATAAACCAGAGCATATTTTCTCCAAATAAATTTTCCACTCCAAGTTAGAATTCAGGTCATGTAACAATTCCTATAATGGGAAGACAGAGAATTAAACACACAATACATAGAAATAGAAAGAATTTTCTTGTAACAATGGCAGTTAATCTAGTCAAATATGGATAATTCCAGCAAATGTGGTATGTCAATTTATAAATATGTTTCTACTGGTTTGTGTTAGGCTTTATGTTTCCCTATAACATGAATTAAAAAGCAAAGCTCGTATGAACGTTCACATTTCGGAGCTAGTCATTTAAATCTGCATTCTACCTATTGCAGGGCATTATGCCAGCATGGTTTGGTAATGCACATGTTTATGTACTTAATACTAAACCACAGAGGAACTGTAGCCCTCCAGTAGCACCTGGAAAGTCATGTGTAAATGTTGGGCAGTGTGTGAGCACAGATCACAGAGAGACTCCCCAGGAATGATGTCTAACTGTGTGACAAGATAGAACAGTTTTAGGCGAACAGGAGCGTATGAGCAGGAGTATTTGCTGGGTGTGGTTTTATAAAACAAGGGCTTTGTGCTTTGTTAAGATGTCTGGGACATCACCATGTGGTTTAAGGAGGAGCTGGACTATGCATCGTGTTATAGTTGAGGGGATCTTTATGGGCCCCTCTCAAGCTCAATGTCAGAGCTTGAAATAAAATGCTTGTTGAAAGTCTAACAAGCAGATGAAAAATGTTGAGGTTAGGAACTATCCTGAGGCAGGAATTGACTTCCTGATACTTGGTGAGAGCCAGGTAAAATGGACATGGGCAACAAGGCTTTGAACACAAGGATGAGCAGTCCAAGTTTGAGGCAACAGAGAAGGAGGAAGTGCCTATTGAAAGTGTATGCAGGGTAAGCTGTCCAGTTAGGAAAATGGTGTTTTCAGAGATGAGTATGAAAGGTTGCATCGTAACATTCTGCATGTCATGCAAAAAAATCTGGCATACTGTGTATGTGAAGACCTAGAGAGAGGTTGAAGTTGGTCAGGATAATCTAGGCCCTCAAGAGTGGACACAATAGGGATGCTGAGAAGATTATAAATGTTTTATTTGTTGGTTTTCTGTGAGAAGTAAGGGTATGTGTTAGGTAGATGTTTTAAAAGTCCCTTTTAAACTATTAAGGTTGTTACTTCCTTGGAACTACCTCTATGTAGGTTCATGAGGAGGATTTCAGGTGCAGCTCACCCTTTTATTTTGATCAAAGATGGTCTGGTCACAGAGAAAAATGATGGAGTGGTGGAGACTGAGCTATGTTTGCAGACATAATGTTTGAAAGAACCTGAGACAGAGGAGGATACTGAGATACTCCTGCCAAATGTTGCAAAACAGGTGACGATATCAAAAATTAGACAGGTCTGAAGAATAAATGAGAGGTGAGTCTGAAAACCAGAAAGCCCTGATTTTGGCGAGAACAATGCTTTGTATATGGGTTTATTGCTCTTTCCTTTTGTTCTCTGTCCTCCTTTCAGGCAGGGAATGTTTTCAGCTTTCCATTTTCAGCATTTGCTTGTCTCTTGCAACTGCAGCTTCTGCCTTTTTGAAATGTATGTTACTTAATTTTAAACATGTTGTCTGTAATATTTCCTTATTTTCAACTTTTTATGTCATCCTGTATCCTTCTTTAATCTCTTTTGACCCTCTTAGTCCCTGTCTTTTTTTGACACCAATCTCAAGTCACTTCTCATTTCAGAGTTCTCGAGCGTATTGGTTTCCATTGTCTGTCCTCATGTATTTTACTTATACTTTGCTTCCTTCTTCGTTGTTAACATCTGTATTTCATTAAGCATCTTGAAGGCTTCCTTGTTACTGTCTTCTATATGTGGAACATACTCTTGAGGCTGTTACATACCTTAATTTCTTACTTTTTAGAGCTGTTGGGTATAAGCAGCCCAGAAATTACCAATTGAATACAGCCTTCTGGTTTCATATTTGTCACAGTTATGGGATGCTGGATATTCATCCCAGGATGCTGAAATGAAAGCTAAAAAATAGTTGCAGAACTATTCAAATTTTTGCATCAAAAGCTTATTTCTTTACTATCTTAAACTTACCTTAAACCTTGTATTCCCCTTTATGTCTGTTCAAGGTGAATGCAAAATCATAATGTAAAAAAACTATTCAAGTTTCAAGTTGATGGAAAATCAGACATGTAACTAAAAAGAAAAAAAAAATCAGCTACTCTTACCATTAGTACTTAACAGGAATTGTCATTTGGTCAGTGAAGAAAGGAAATATTTTAATGAAAAAAGTAAGGGAGATGTAGGTAGTGTGAAAATGATGATTGAAAATTGCTTGGACTGACTCTTGGAATCTCAGTAAACAACATACAGGGCCTTCCAGTTCAAGTGGGGCTTTATACCTCTATCATCAGAGTTGTGTTTGAGCATCTGTTTTGCTTAAATTATGCAAAATGATTTATAGAGATTAAATAGACTTCATCATAGTTGCATTATATTACAGTATTTTACTCTTAGATAACCCTAACCCAAAAAGTGGCTTGCCAGAAGCAACATAGAGATCAATGGCTGAGCTTAAAAGTAAAATTCGGGAGGCCTCACTGCCAGCTTCTTTCCTACTCACTAGACACTAGTGCTACATGAATATGTGATCAAAAGCTTCTTTGAGTGGGAAAAAAGAAAAGAGAAAATCAATCTCATCGGAACCATTTAACAATACTGAAGTGAGAATTTTTTAATTGTAAGTCAAAATGTATGAGCCTGTCACTTGCTATCTGTGTCATATCTCTTTTCACTTTTGAGACATGACTTGTCAGAACTAAAATATTGGGTGGACGGTACCATGAAATCACTTGGTAGTGACGAGAACCTGTGAACGCTGATGAAGGAGGGGCACTGCTGCCCAGGGTGGCACTGAAGTGAACGAGGAGCCTGAGCTGCCAGCTGGGTTTGTGCTGCCGCCTACTATTGACTGTGCTGAGCACTGCCTGGGTTTAGTGTCTCCCTTGTCCTGAACCACAAATGCCACGCTAGCATCCAGGAATAGGGGGCACATGTGCTTATGAAAAATTTTCTATCAAAAAATTCTGTCAAGCTTTTAATCAAAACATTAATCTTTCAGAGATGTATCACAAAGCGTAGAGCCAACCTGGCTGCCGTTGCATCTTTGCAGAGTTGTTCTGTGATTGGAGCCTATCAGCAAAAGATGGCTAGAAAAAGAGGCAGCACAGATACCAAGAAGCTGTAAAAGCAGTTTTAAACATGATGAACTTGGTATTTTTTGTTTATCTCACTTTGTCATTTCAATCCTTGGCGGGGAGGCAATGAAATAGGTTTGGGCAATGCCAATCAGTAAAGAGAAAATGACTTTAAAGGATATGCTGTAAATGTGATAGTGCAAGCTGAATCTATGGCACACAAAAATGCATCTGAGTTGTTGTTTAATGGAAGATGCAAAGTTGTGAAATGGCAATGTTTAAAAGAAGTTTTAATTTCCCCTTTCTTTAGGTGACAGAATAGAAGTTTACTCTAGGTTGCAATGATCTGGTCCCAGGCCTAGGCTAGGCGTGTTCCAAGGTAGCTTTCAGCTTGGCTTGTCTTTGAATGGAGGTAGAGAAGATGACAGGGATATCTGCAGTCAGCTCTTGAGTTGAGGACATCATTTGAGCACTAATCGTGGCCGGTGCTATCGCTCTTCAAGCTGTGAAGTCTTGGTACCAGCTACCGCGTGCTCATCTGCTCACTAGGGCTTTTTTTATCCCATCTGTGTTCCTCACAGCTGCAAGGTCTGGTGTGACATCCTCTCCAGATCCCTTGTGGTCTCTTTTGATCTGTTTTGTTTTGTTTTATTTCAGATGTGATTATTCTCTTCATCCTTTTGCCATAGTTGTCATGGAAATCTTCATGACTTTCAATCAAGACTTGCCCAAAGCCTTTCTTTTCAAGCTAAAATTTTGGGGGCATAACAAAGTGATCTTCTGTCAATGACTTTATCCAGGATACATCTGCTCTCATGGTTCTTGGCCATGGTGTTAATTAGATTTCTCTGAAGCTCCTCTTGCAGCAGATGTTTACGCTTACCCTTTACTGAGCTTCCAAGAGGTAGAGGAACCTCCCAAGCTCCAACATTGCATCTTGTGCCTGGGAGGTGCCATCTGCTGCCATTCTTAAGTGTTTTCCTTTTCACAGATCAATGAAATGCTGTTCCCAATTTGATTGCAACATGAAGCATTTCATCTCTATCCATTAATATTATAGCATACAAATGTCCTAGGGCTCTCAGCGATTGGAGGGAATAATATAGATTCATACTCTTCTTTTTTTTTTTTTTCTCTCATGTCTAGTAATAAACATTTAGATGTTGCAAAGTGTTGATTACAGCCCAGAAATACTACATTTGTTTCAGTTCTCCACCAGAGAAATAGAACCAGTATGGCCGCTAGTTTAACTTGTGCATAGTTAGAACAGTTGTGGCCAAACCACTGTTGCGAACCCAGATGAAATGCATACAAACTTTGGCCTCAACAGTTTCTCCTTTAAAGAAAAAAAAAAAAAAAAAAAAAAACCCCAAAAACTGGTGGCAGATTTAAAAAAAAAAAAAAAATTAGGCTTGCCGTAGAACCACTTCATTATGAACAGTATTGGTCACAACTAATACAGCACTTCTCAGTATTCTAGTGAAAATGGAGGTTTAGAGCCTGGTTTATTTAGTTTTTCATAATCTGCCTCTTTCTTTTGCAGAAGGAAGTTCTGAATTAACTTCTACAAGAGTTAGAGGTGATCTCCCTCCTGCCTCAGAGAAAGGTAAGAAAATGATGGTCTTAAAGTTCCTTAGCTGTATTTTTTTTTTCTTGCCTGAAGTGACCTAAAATGGCTTTTACTGAGAGTCTCGATGATTAAGCTAGGGAGTGTGGGTGAGTCCAGGTGCTTCCTGTCTCTATAGATAACTTGAGTACACCAGATTTGGGGGCTTTTTCTTTCAATAGATCATGTTAGCTCTCTTTGGAGGAATTAGGATTTCCTCTGCCTTAGCGGTTTGTTCTGAGCAGTTCTGCCGTTGAGCATCGTCCTCCCTACCCCAGTTTCTGTGGGGTTTATGGCCTCTGCACTTCAGTGAAGATTCAGCTCCTTCCTTTCAGACCTGCTAGAGCAGCGCTTGCTGTGACAATTACAGGAATAGGGGTAGAGGAGAACAGATTGACACAGGACAAGGTGTTGCCAGTCAATTTGTAACACTGAGGTTATGTGTAAGATGGAGCAATAATGTCGTTTCACTGGTTCCTGCTTGTCTTCTCTCATTATGCGAGACCAAGTAGTAGTGTTTATTTCTAGAGAAGGCTGTGATGCTTTACAGAATGACTCAAATCACTTCTTTGTGGTATAGAATTTCTTGGTTAGAACTGCTCTTTGCTGGAGAAATGTGGAGGGGAAAAAAAGCCAAGAGTTGGGTCCTGGAGGAAGGGAAGAGTCACGTGTTCTGTTTGCTTTTTCCAGTGTCAGAAAATAGCCCATTTTAACATATGGCTATGGTATTCTGTACTGCAAACTTTTTTTTTTTGTTGTGATTATGAAAGTGAAATACTGTTTCATCTTGAAGGCTTTATTCCTACAATGTGATTTCAGCCATAGTGAGGGTGTGGTTTTTTTTTGTTTTGTTTTTTGTTTTGTTTTTGTTTTTTTTTTCTTCCAGAAACCGCCCAACCTTGTCATGAGGAAAAGGTTTGACAGCTGTGCCCCGTTTCCCTGCTTTCCTGCCTCTTGTCTTAGGCTGTGTGAGCAGGCTCAATAGCAGGAGTGTGATTGTTACCACGCTTGCTGTGGAGTCCATCCAGAATCACAGATAATGGATTATGAGGGAAAACATATTGTCTGGAGGGTCTTAAAAATACAATTATAAAAAATCCTACTACCAGTCAGCCCACAGGGCTACTTGAACCATTTCAAATTAGCTCCAGAAATTATTTTTTTAATGGTTTGCTCTATCTTGGAAGAAAAACAAAAATGATAAAATATCCTTTCCTTCCAACTAGTTCTTATGCTTGGCCCTACAGCAGAAAATGAAACTTGAAAGAAGTATAGTGTGCTGTATAATTTATTAGCATAGGAGTTGCCTATAGTATGTACTAAATCTTCTGTGTAATTTAGTGATACAATTTTGAAATGTTTTGTAAGTATTTGTTATAACACCAAAAACTGGTGTTATCAATGTCAAAAAAGTTGCAAGTCAAGCAAAAATTACTAAACTGCAACACTAAAACAGGTAGACATTTGTTGAGGTAATCACAGCGAAACCTGCGGTTAATTCTGCAGCTTATCTGCCAAAAAATGGCAGATTTATTTCAACAGTAGTAATGATGTATTTCTTCCCATCACTTCATTCTTGAAAAGATGTCTCTTCCGGGAAGGTTTTCTTTGGTCTTAAGTAAGCAAACAAATGAACAGAAATAACCCAAGGCAGATAATCAGCAGTGTCAGCTGAGGCCAAACACGTCCAACTCGGCCAAACCGCAAGCATCAGTCTGCAGTCCTGTGTCAGACACCTGAAACGCCCTGCTGAGCCTCACAGGGGCTTTCTGAGGTGCTATGGGAGTGTAAATTAATGGTGATGTCGGGGGACCTAGGATTACCCCTGATTGCAATAACTGGATATGCCCTGATAAGGGATAGGTAAAGACAGTGTGACTTTTACCTATGGTGCAGGACAGAAGTCCCAGCCACAGGAACTTAAATTTCTTCTGCAAAGGCATTTGGATTTTTTAAAAAAGATCCTTGGGTGTTTTTGTTGTTGTTGTTGTTGTTGTTTTTTGTTTTTGTTTCTGTGGAAGACTTTAATGCTATTTTTTTCCGGATTACCAGTTGCTTGCTAATGAAGAGAAATTGTATAGCTTCTAGCTTTCATTAGTATAAAAAGATGTTCCTTACAAAAGAATGGCAAATGCTATGGAAAGGTACTTTGGAAAATTCTTTAAGAGCTGTTGAAGAGGTTCCTGTGACTGAGATGGAAAAACAGCAGTCCTGGCCCAGTAGATTAACGATGTGATAATTGAAAGGACTGATACAGAGAGCATACAGTTTTCTAGCAATTTCTGTGTGCTCTTAAGCGTTGTGGCAACAAATGTTGCTTTGGACCTCAGGATTAAGCCCTAAGAAATCCAGGACTAGATTCAGCAGAGCTTTTTTCTAATCAGAACGTACTAGTTGTAGGGAGAGGTTCTCTTCAGGTATTTATTTCTTTAATTTCTGAGTGAGAAATTATCTTCTTTTCTCTCCAAAGAACAGTTATAATGCAGTGCAGTGCTAGTTGCTAATGACCATTGTACTTAACAAGTTATAGCCTCATTCTGTTTGTTTTTCTACTCCTCACTACTTCTTTGGGCTATCACATCAATTTGGAATTCAATGTAAATCTCACTTAAATGGTATGTGGTGTTAGGCTAGTGCGAATTGAGAGGGGAGGAGAAGGGGTAGTTGCGATGCTACAGAAGGAGTGGACTGAGCACAGGTTGGGTGTGAAGGTGAGGATGGAAGTTACTGTTAAGGGAAAGACTTTGGGGTTTGTCAGTATGTGCAGTTTAATGGATCCTGAGCTTAGTACAGTTTTTTTTTTTTTCCATATTTAGTTTAAAAAAAGCTAAATAGGTTTTAAAACCAGCTCAGATACCTCGGACTTGATTTGCAATGAGCTTCAAGGTGGTTTTTATTCCTAAATCTCTTAGAAATCCTTGCCTCCTTTCCTCTGAATGGAGGTGGGTGCGCTTTGGGGTCTCTCAAATGCAAGTGCAGACTAGAGATATTTCTGGATTTTTCCCTCCCCATTACACAGGCAGAGTTGAAAATGTTGGCAAACTCCTTGCACTAGGATAATGATCCCTGGGGAAACACTGTGGTTGTGATACTGCTCGAAGCTCATGCTTGTCAGATTGCTCAGTACCTGGGTTCAAAGCAGCCCTCAGATAATAAGTTATGTAATGTGATCCAGAATGAGCAATTTTTGTATCGATGGTTTTCTTCCTGTATTAATGAAAATGCAATTCACAGCTCTAATGGAGGCATCACTTAAATTACACCAGAATTGCTACTGTAAAAGCAGGTTGTTAATAAAGTAAAACTGTTGTGTGCTGATGACAATCATATTGTATTAACAATGATGTCTGTATTAGCAACCACTGTATTACATTAGCGAGAAGTGAACCAACTCATTGATGTTGTAGTAAAGTCATTTATATAGTAGGACTTGTCCACTATATTTTAGGAATTTTTGCAACTCATCTCCTCCTTGGGAGGAGCAGCCATGTCCAATGGATGGGCACAGGACTGATTTGTCTGTTGTGATTTCCGGGTGTTTCACAGTTCTGTAGTTCATCTCTTCCTAGCTCAGCTCTGTTGAGCTATTCTTCTAATGTTGAGCTGTTCTTCTATTGAACAACACTTCAGCTCTGGAGTTAGACATCTAGATCTTAGAACTGTCAGCAGGATTTGAATGCTTCTTTCCTTTAGACGTTACTTGAAAAATCTCACCTATACATACCTAACACTATCTTGCCTCTTTATTTAGGAAAAAAAAAAGTTAATGAAGAAGGATAATTTGGTTTAAGTTTCATTTTTTTCTTTAATTTGTAGCTGTTGCTGATACAGCAGTCAAGAACACTGAGTCTTGTACAGAACTGCCAGAAATGAGTTAAACTTTTCATTAAAATTAATAGCAATTGTGCAAACATCTCAGAGGTCAAACAGAAGCTTATACGATAAAACAAGCAAATAGAGAAAAGAGATGAAACTGTAGCTTGAGAAAGTGTATGTTTGGATGCTGGTAGGACTTAAATCATTGTAGCATTGCAGCGAGATTCCAGAGGAACTGCAGTAAAAACACATGGGACATAACTGGTAAGCGTGAGATAAGCTGACCAGCCTTACAAGAAGGGCTTGCTGTGTCACTGTAACATTAGGTATTTTGTGGAAGGTTTCTGTTATGATGTGATTTTGGTTTTCTGAGAGCCCACTAAGTGTATCAGCAGTGGCTTCTGCAGCAGCATTCCTTTCAGGAGTGCAGAATCCAGACTAACTTGAATGGCTTCTGAGGCTGAGTATCCCCAGCATCCAGTAGTGACATTTTCCAGCATTAGTAGATGAACTTACCTGTACATTCAATTAACAGTTAACATGGGTTTTATGATAAACATGATCTGTTGAGGTTTTCTGAGGATGTTGATGATTCTTTCATTGACATTTTAAATGTGAAAAATATGGGACTAAACTGTGTGAAAGTTGACTTTAGGCATAAATTACTGTGTCCTGAGCAAGGCTTTTCAAGGCCCATTGGGAAATGCACTGTGCTATCCTTGCAGTGTATCTGTTTTTTGATCCTGCCAGTACTGCAACAAGTACCATTAATAATTTGGTCAAATTCTTGTTCTCACAAGGAGAAAATGTCTTATTTGATAGTGATGTACATGTGCATGTGTTAGGGAAGGCAAGACCAAACAACTCACTCATACTGGAAGTGATGAATATGGGTTCCCAGGGGGGTTACTTCATAGCTGTGGGCTAGATTCCCCACAAGCTCTCTCTTCTGGCTTTAAGATCATATGTAGTGTTCTGTGTAACCATCATATATACTGTAACATTTCACTCTGCTACATGTTTGTTGAGTCAATTAACTTATGTTTGTACGAAGCATTTCTTCTCAAGTAGCGTAAAGTCTTCAAGAACTGGAAGGCCCTTCACTTCCTTCGGAAGCAGTTTCTAATGGAGCACTCTTCTGTGCAAGGGAAATAATAAGTCTTAATATTTCATTAGTAGCATAAATAAATAATGGCAAAAAATCAGGCAGCAAACAGGAGAGAAACTGAAGGATGCCAATTTGGAATGGAACTGGTTCACTGAATAAAATGCATATTCATAGAAATGGGGAAAAAAGGGTTTGGTTCAAGTATGAAACTCTTCTATAGTCAAAGCTCAGATACCATAGGAGTTCTGATTGACATATTCTGATGTATTTAACTGATTTGAACAAATCAGTTAATGCTGTTTTATTCTCCCCACCTCATGGCTACACATTCTCACTAAATTGATCAGTTTGGAAAATGTTTTTAAAGACATCTAATGACTCCTTACAATAGAAGTTAAAATAAAAGAGGAAAGGAATAGCAGACATACCTCAGAAGATGTATTTTCAATTATAAACATATTTTCTACCTTTAAGCTGAATCTCGTTCACATATTTGAATGAGAAAAGCAGATGAATTGTTCTCTTACTAAACTCTCAGCTCTTCTACTTGACAGTTTATATTCAGTGGTGCTTCAAAAACAGATGTATGTGTATCATGTATTCCCATATTACTATTATTATTTTTAAGGGGTTTGCTTTGTTCTTTGTTCATTAAATCATGTACCACAGACTGTACTGAGTTGTTGAGGACTTCTTAGAATATATGTGCTTTCCAGGTTAGGATATCTCTAATAACAGGCTCTGTCTTCTGATCTCAACAGTATGTCTGAATAAGGTGAATTCCTAGGATTTTTTTTTCTCTCTTTCTCTCTCCTCAGTGCTGATTTTTAAAGCTCCAGTCTTGAGTAAGAATGTTATTCCATGGGTATTCTGTGAGTAGCTCAGCTGAAGCTCATGGGACTGCTCACAACGTGAGCACATGAGCGCAGTTACAGCCACTCTGCCTAAAGGATTTTCAAGGGTTGGGGTCCCCACGATTCCAGACCTCTCTAAAAATAGCAGTGTAAAAGAAAGGGCAACTTGACTATGCTGGAATTTCGTCGTTTTAATATCCAGAGCGGGGCATGTAAGTAGAATGTTTCTAGGTAGATCTGCTTAGTGTTGTGACCTCCTTTAAAATAATGTAGCTAAGAGCAACCCTAAGGAATTTTTTTGGGTAAGCTGGAAAAAAAAGGGCAGCTCTCTTTCTCTGTGTTTTATCATAATGCAAGTAAAGGACCAGCAGAAGATGCATGATCTACCAATGTCCTGGTGGTGTTAAAGGGTTAAAGAGGATTTGTCTCTCTCTTCCCATTAGAATTCAGTGAGAATTAGTTATTTAATTCTTTTAGGCACCTCTAAAAACCCCAGGGTCACATTGAGGGGTCTTGCTAGGATTTCTGTATAGGTGCCTATTTCATCAATGTATATGTAATGTGTGTCAAGCTGTGCATGAAATAAAACATATTTACTTATCTTTTTATACTCTATGTGTCTTTAAAATGCTACAAATAGTTTCTTCGTAACTCTGCCATGAATATGACTTCTATATGCTCTGCAACGTTGTTTTTAAGCCCGTGGTAGCACTTTTTTCTAATGTTACTGTGAAACCTCAAAAGTTAATTACTTCAGATAGTTGGATTATTTTTGCTTATCTTTATTCAGCTGGGATTACGTACAGTTTGAATGTAGCACCATGCTGTGAGTCCACTTCAGATACAGTCAATTATATAAGTCTATCAACCGCTATTTTATTATGGGAGCAACGGAGACAGAAGGCTTGTGTTCTGTGATGAATGTAGATTAGAAAGAGGTCACCCTGACATACATAATTAGTTTCAGAATTTTAAATGAATAGGTAGTGTGCCCCTAAGGCATCCATACATTCAGGCCGAGGCTGCAGGGTATCTGGTCCAGCTCCTGTCTGCTTTTGTCAGCAATGACACGGCTTAATGCACTGCTTGCATAATGGCATAAGATATTATGGCAGGGCTAAATCACTGTAAAAACAAAATTTGCATAATACTTTGGTCATACTACATATATTTCCCTTTGGAAACATTTTCACTGTTAAATTATTATGCAGATTTTTAGTAAATGGTTGACTCAGTAGATGGTTGACTCAACCTGTTGTATCTTCAGGTGCTTTATGAGAGCTAAACAGATGCTTAAACAAGTCTGTGTAAGCAGTTAATGGAGAAGATCTAGAGGTGTATGAAATTGCTAGTCCGTCTTGTTATATAAACAGCACTAACTTAACGTAACTAAATTGAAGGTGAAATGAAAGGCACTTACTTGTCGAGAAATGAATCAGAGCTGCTTGTGTTTGTCATCAGCTACTGCAAAACATCTAGGCAGGAATGGACAGGAATGGATCTGCAACACAGTGTGGTTTGGTGCAAGTTTCCACCCAGGCTCAGAGCTACATTTCCAGGTGATTTGTCTGACAAATCCACCTGTCATGGAGCACCCGTCTTGCATGGGCTGCAGCTGCCACTGGAGAAAGGTCATTATGGTCAGGAGGGACCACACAAACCTTTCCCTTATAATACACTGACTGTAAGCAGATATGTCTGAATTTCATGAACTTTTTGAGACCAATTGAGTTTGTTGAATTTGGTTTATAAACTTCTGTAGATTTTTTGGGGGAACAAGGATCTGGGAGGTAGGCAGATGAAATCTGACAGCATTTGACCAATTTGAAATAATTCAGTAGTTCTGTAACTTATGTAGTTGAACTAAGCTTGCAACTGGAAGAAATCTAGGTAACTCAACGTTTCTCAAACAGGGTGGAATCAGTGACATGCATCTCAAGGTACTGCTGGATTCTAGCAGTGCTATTGGAAATACTGGGGGATGGGCATTTAAATGGTATGGGTTTGCTGTGGTTTTAATGATGTTTTTATCATGTATTTCTTGGATCACCCTTAGAAAAATGTCTCAGCAGTTACTTTTTAAAAGCTTTTTCAAAGATGCAAAATCTAAGTAGCTTGCTTATTTTGAATTTTTTGACTTAGAAACATTTATGTAGGTTTTATATGAGGGATATTCTGCAGTGTTACAAGCCTAGCAATATGCCACTGTGGATGACTGTGGTGCTAGTTGCTTGTTTCTTGATTCCCTTAGGGGTTGTCCGGTAGTGGCTGCTATTTTACAAAATGAAATGTATGCCAGGCAGCCGGTCCACAAGTATTTGGCCTTTTTCTTTCCTCTTAGAGGTAGTGCCAGTGAAATAAAGTATCACCAAATAATGGTTTCTTGCTGTTACGTAGATGCCATAATCAGAAAATAACTGTTTTGACTATTTATTACTGGAACAATCCCAAAATGTTTGCTTCCACAGTAGAAGACTGTGGTGCGGTGTTAGCTGCCTGTTAAGATCTCTTCGTTTCCCCTGTTATGCTAAATGAGTGAGGGGTTACAAACTCAATCGTTCTGTTTTATGGGAGCTGCTCTAGTTGAGGGGTTTGCACACCCTACCTGTGTTGAAATCTTCTCTATCCTTCTCTGTCTCCCATTCAAACTGTTGTCTTTGCAGCAGGTGTTTAAAAAAAAAACTCTTGATTTCCATTTGTGGAGCAGATGTGTCAACCTGTGACTTTTTTTCTCCTAACGTTTTTTAGAGCAAACTGTTCTTAGGTTCTCCCTATCTTTAGTGCACTTCATGTAGGCAGCAAGAGGAGAACAGAGGTGGCTTTTGTGCTGCATGACCCCCTTCCTTGTAATTCTACTTGTACATTTTCCTCTCACCAGTGACGATAGGATTACTAGGCAAGAGCTCTCCTGGGAAAGGAGCCTTCTTCCCTAATGGCTATTAAATTGTAGGGATGAGGGCATGTGATGGGGCTACAGGAGAGGATGGATTAACAAGGAAAGATGTTTATTTATACTCCCTGTTAATGAAAAAGGATTGTTTTTGTAGCTATAATCAAGACATAGGCAGAGTCACTTCTCACACATTCCTATAAAGGGACCAGAGCTGCAGAACTGTGTGCAAGTGTATTGAAACATTGACTTTGAGTTTGTATGTGTTGAAAAAAATATATGGCAGGAGAACTGTGAATTCATAGAGAGAATTTTGTGTAATCTTCTCCTGAAGGTGATTTTTTCAAAACTTTATGTAATTTGGTCTATTAGTAGCACACTTTTTTTCTCTCTATTATGAACTGAGAATATTTAGAGCCAGCTAAGTCCGTTTCTCTAAAATGGAGTAGAAAGAACTACAGTATATCATTCACTTTAAAATGCCTCCAATTCATACTTCTTTCTTTTTCCTTTTAATGGAACTTCTTTATTTACCTTCTCTTCCCCCCTCCCTCCACCCCCTTGCAATCTCAAATTTGGGTGTTTTTTTTTTTTTTCCTGCCCTGAAAGTGTTTTCAGCTGCTTAGAGTTTTTCTAGGTTTGTATCTCTGTCCCTGACAGCAGTGTATCAAGTCTTATCTTGCTGTTTTTTTTTTTTTTATGTAATGGGTGGAGAATCAGAGAAATGCAAAGCATAGGAGAGAGTGGACAAACAAACACTGCAAAGATGGCACATAACAAATTTAAAAGGATAAAAATATATTTTTTCTTTCCTTGCTGAGATGGAGAAGACTCAGCTGTATTTTGGAAATATGTGTATAAAAAAGGATGACGTGTATAAAAAAAAAAAAAAAAAAAAAAAAAGGATTTTGTAATAAAAAAAAAAAGGAAAGTAACTTCTGTTCACAAGTTAATGATAATGGACAGAGAAATATGAAGTATTAGGAAAAGAAAAGGCACCACTTTTTGAGCATCACTGCTGTAGGTCTGTATTATTAATTTCAGTCACAACTGTCTGCTGTTACAAACATACCATATAATCTTCAGGGATCTGGGGAATTAATTAGGTGCATTTCATTTCTCTTCTGCCTAATCCCCTCAATTCTCTTAGTTTAGGGAGCTGAAAACACCAAGGGCTGATAAGCCACAAGGGCCCTATTTGCATGACAGAAGGTTCTGCAAATCCCAGAAATGTTGGTTTATGCTTCAGTTTTCTTCACTTAGTCCTTGGGATGATGGTGCTTGAATGTCGCTCTTGAAATCCATAGTTCTGTGCCCGAAGGAAGCAAATGGGAGCATATTAGTAAGAGCAGCAGCAGGAGTGGAGCAGACCCCTGTGCTGTGCCTGAGCACTGAGAGGCTGCAGGACTTGCATTGAAGTCAACGTGTGGACATGGGGTACCTGAGTTCTTAGGGCCAGGGAAGAAACAGGGAGCTCCCTGGGGAGCATCCCGTGGGGAGGCAGTGCCACCTGCACAGGCTCTTAGAGCCACCACGGGCCAAAGCGTCACTGCTGCAGACGGGAGCTTCGGGGCTTGGGCGAGGGCCAGCTGCCTGGGTGCTCTGGATAATCTCAATGGTTATTGGTCTGTCCTGGGTGCAGCAACCATTTCTGGGCAGAAAGTAGCACTAACTGTGTATTATGGAACCCTTTTTAAAAAAACAAACAAACAACAACAAAAAACAAAAAAAACACCCAAGCAAACCAAAAAGAAAAGAAAATGGGTAGAAGAACATTTTCAGCTTCTGTCTGTTACTGTTCATAAAAATAGTATATATTCTATCCAATTCAGGTCAATACACAGGTGTCTTCAATGGGCTCTTGTTTGTTGGTTTTCTTCTTGCCCTTCTGTGTTGTTCTCTAGGCAGGGAGCCCAGCTTTCTGCACCACTGGGAAGACCTGGTGGCTCCAAATACCAAAATACACGTCTGTTTACTGTGGAGAATGACACGGAGAGTTAGATCTCCAGAAACATGTTCTTGGGATATTTTGCATTAGGAAAAACCACATTCGTAGTAAATTCATGAAATCTTTTTTTCTCATGACTTTATTGCTGCAGTTTTGAAATTCTAGGAAACACGTCTGGAATGTAATGAATGATCTGCCAGCCTTGTCTCCCTTCTCGTAGTTTGTGGTGTTGCATATCCAGACTAGTTTGCCTGGCAAATGTGAACACCAATAAGGTGCTTGCAATGTTTGTTAGGTCTGAAGCTTGTGTGAGACATCTTCTTTCTGCAGATTTGACTTTCATTCTTATTATGCTGATTGACCAGTTCTCCAAAAATAAAACATAGGACCCGTAGAAGACCTTTTTCTAGGTATTGATCTTGCCATAGAGCCCAGAGAAGTGTTTTTATCTGGTTGCTCATTAATGTAGCAAATGCATAGGCATTTATCTGGAGGGAGGAATGATGTCATCTGGTGTGCTAGGAAATCATCGCTTCTGTTTTCTCCAACTGAAACAGCTTTTCGTTGCTTTTTCTTACCTCAAGTAAGGCTAGAGCTAATTATGTTTTTCTAATTTCTTTTGTCTTATTACTGTTAAATAGAATATTTCTTAGGTATGTAGTTTGTTTGCTACTGCTGCATCTAAATACCAGGCCAATGTCAAGTACGTAAGTTTTCACAGAGGTCAGCCAGCGTCGGCAGCCTCTGTTCTGAATAAATCTCTGTTATATGATGTTCTCAGTAACACTGTACAGACCTTATTTTTAAATTCAAATAGATAGTCTGATGTAAACCTAAAAAAACACAAACAACAACTACTGTGCTTGAAAAACTGGACGTTTTCCAGATGGACAGCAAACTCCAAAGCACGTGTTAGTTGAGGTCCTTCTGAGCCTTGGGGAGTAGTGTTTTCTCCCTAACACAGGGTTGCCAGCTGCCTTGGCAAGTGTCTCCTCGCGGGTCCAAGTTAGGGACAATGGCAAAAACTTGGAGCCCTTGTCTTACCACGCTAGTGAAGGTGCCTAATTCTAGACTGTGCTGGTGGCGTTTCCAGAGCTGCTGAGGAATAACCACCTTAGCAATCTCAATGGAGCTTGCTCACCTAACTACCTCCGTCTCCTGTGAAAATTTCAGCCTTACTTTCTCCTCTTACAGCAAGAGGTGATGTTCCCCAGTAATACATGCGGGTCTGCCAGGGATCTGAATAAGGGATTTTTTCATTTGGTAACCAAGAACATTGTTAGCATGTCATGAGATGTCTGACAGGGGAACAAAAGGAAGAAAAGGAACCGTCAGCAGTGTTGTGACCATATTGATTACAAGGAGCTTATCTTTGCTTTATGTTCTTTCATGTCTAAAATAATGCCATTCTTTTTCCGATTTGTTTGGGCAAAAGGGTGATTTAGCTGTTACAGTGGAAGCCTATCATAAACAAAACCTCCTCCTGTAAGCTGTAATTATGTGGTACTAAGAGGATAATGCAAACCCTTTTCTTGAATGTTATTCTCATTTAATGCTTTTTACAAAAATCCACTGACTTTTGGAAAAAGGTGGTATTTCGTTTTAGTGACTTTGGATGAAGCCTTGATATTTCAGTGTGAAATTTGCTTCTGCCTGGATGGCTAGCAACGAGTCTGCACATCACTGAACTTTGTATTAGTTGGCAAAAAGAGTTTTCTAAAAGAAGATCTGATATTATTGAAGCTATTGATAGTGCTTTTGAACATTTTTTTCAGTTACAATATTGATAAAACAAGAGGGTTCTTCAGGAATGCTTCTCTTGGAGTACATGTGCTCCTTCTTCCTTAGAGCTCATCATGAAATCCTTGAGCAGGTGGGAATCCCCAAACCCTGGGATTCCCAGTGTGAGGCAGTAATTTCCATCTTCAGGCCTTGTGTCTGCACAGCAAGATGTGATGTTTGTTGGCTTGTACCTAGGCTGGAAACTGACTTCTAAAACTCAGAACTCTGTGACTAAGACCTGTGAACCTGTGAGCTAAGGCTGTTGGCTTTCTCGTGTAGTAGGTTTATGCAGGTTATTTCAAACAGTTAACTGAAACATCATGTAAGTTTTGAATTTTTTTTCTTTAGATATTCCAAACATTCATAACAAGTTAAGTCTCTGTGTCAGACTGAACATGAAAAATAAGTTTAACTGAGTCAGTAAGGATAATTGTTGTAATACTTGAAGATGGCACTCTCTGGTCTTTTGGAAAGAAGAAATCAAGCTGGACTAGCCTTGACAGAAGGGCTAGCCATGAGGATGGACAGAGCACTCCTGGGCTTCTCTTGATCTATTTTTGTATTTTTGTGCCGGGAGCCAGTTGCATTTCTGTCATTAGCCACTCTCTTTGCCCAAACATGTGTCTACATATACTTTTGTAGTACTTAAATACTTTTTTTTTCCTTTTTTTCTTTTTTCTTGATTCTTCGATTCTTTTTATTTGGATTATTTTATTTTTTGTCCTGACATTTCGGAGGCAAGTTTTTACATATCCTTTTTGAAAACCCCAGATTACAAACACAATTTTGAAACACAATTTAAAGAGTTTTATGGATCATTAAATCCTGTAGAAATGTGTGATACTTGCCCAGTGAAATCATCTAAGAAACTTAAAATGTCTATATATTTAATTCTTCAGCTCTGTGATAAAAGTAACAATTTCACCATGAAGCATTTCCTAAAGATTAATGAACAAATGAAGCTAATAGCCCTAAGCTATGTTTTGGGACATCAGCTCCTCCCAAGTGGTCATTAATCCCCAGGAAATGCCTTTTGCCCGAGTAGTCATTGCTTAATTAGACCATTAGGATGTTATGTGTTGATTGCAGTATTAAAAAGGCAGAAGATAGCCAAGAATACAAGGCTCAGCAAAGTAAGAGTAAAATGAATCCAATGGATGCAGTGGTTCTAGCTGTAAGAGCCCTTAACTGATGTGTTCCACTATCAACTGTATTCCTTAAGTGAAACATAAAGGAAGTACTATAAACAAAGAATACAGAAGTCAATAGCCTTCTGCATCATAAATCTGAATAATGTTGGGGCAATTAAAGTGTGCATTTGATTGGGACTCCAAATTAGGTCATGTAATGATTTTCTTTTTTTTTTTTTTTTGTGATGGTCTCATAATTTCATCCAGTGACATTCTATCAGATTTAAGTTCTGCATAATTGAATGAGATTTTAGAAGATTTATCTTAGAAGCAAGAGGTCCATGTTCTAGGAGATGTGATTCCAGCTTCCCAGATGAGGTTACTGTATTCGTTTCAAGGGAGTATCACCTATATAAAGCAAGAAAACTAAAAATTAAGCGTAGAGGCAACTTCTTAATAACAATTACATTAACTAGGAAATTGTGCCTTTTCACTGGCCCAGAAATATTTTCTTAAGCAAGCAACATAGATTTCACTTCCAGTTTTCATGCAGTTGTATAAAACAGGTAGGACTTTGGTGTTTCCCTTCACTGCAATCCACCTAGGTGGGTTGTTTTCTGTTCCTAAATCTGTTGGTGTTTTACAGAAAGACTGTAGTAGAGGTAATTGAACAGCAGACAGACAACAGAAAGGCTGGATTTAGTTTAGGGCTAATGTGTATCTATGTCATCCTAGGACAAGGTAAAAGAAAGTTGAAAAGTGGGTGGTGGAGAAGCTTGTATCTAATCAAGATGTTGCTCAAAGTGAGTAAATCTTGAGCTCAGTTTAAGTAAGCGGGAAGCATTCGCTGTTAGGTGAAGCAAGTTGCTAGCAAGAACAGAATGAATCTGTCTATTACCTATTAATTGAATTGCATCCAGCCCGGGGAGCTTGTAAATGAAGAAAGCTTGAAAGGCAGATGGGGATGGCTATGGGCACAACCTTGCTCCCAGAAAAAGGAATGCTCCAGGTCAATCTTAGTTGTTATATGTATTTGCATGTTGTCAATTTAATATATTCAAACTTTTTTTTTTTTAGGTCCTCTGATAAAATATTTTGCCCAGTTTTACTTCATATTATAGTGATCATAACTGTACTTAATCTCTCTTCTTTAGTTTAACCATCTGTTCAGTTTGGAGAATATTTCATACGTGCCTCTCAAAGGGGTTGTAAAGGTTGCTTCATCCAGACTTTACAGCCCATCCTCAGGGCCATGTAACCCGAACCAAGCAAAGACGTAGAACAAAATACTAGGCCAAATCTGCCACTTCTGTTATAGGAAGTTTATGGGTTCTCCAATAGATGGAGTTCTGTGATTGGTAAGAATTTTTATGATTGTTTTTTTCCACAGAAAGTTCCTTTTTTATTATGTTGGAATTTTGTCATCCTGTTTCTATGTTGATACTGAAATGGACTTGCCCTTTAAGGTAGCTAATTTTCTGCAATTTTTTGTTTCTCACAAACCAAAACTTGATTCTCTGTTTTTTTGGTTACTGATAAGCATTCCTTTAAGACAGAGCCTTTCAATGATATTCTGCCAGGAGTTGTTCAAAACAGCCCTAATGGTTCCTTTGGAATGCATGGTTTCTTGGGTTAGGTTTCCCAGATTTTCATGGCCTTGTAAACTCAGTTTAAGAGCAAAAGTAACTGGAAGTGTGTGTGTGTGTGTGTGTGTGTGTGCGCGTGTGTGTGTGCGTGTGTGTGTATATGTACTTGTGTTCTAGCTACTTGTTGTTAACCTCTGATTAGACTGTTACTGCCATGTTCAAATTTTATTCTTTCAGGTTACAATGAGGGTTATAACATTTATCTGTATATGACATGCATGTTGCCAGATATACATTAAAACCCTCTCTGCCTTTCAAATTCATTTATGTGGAGTCAGCTATATTAGTAATTCTACTTAAAATGAGCTGCATTTTGTCAAATGTCTATCTCTCACTATTACCTCAGTACTGTGAATTTTTGAACAGCTACTCTAGTTCTGTTGAATATTGATTTACTTTTCAAAGCCTAAGCTGGGAATTCATATAAAATACTAGAATTATATATACATTTATTTGTGATTTTGTATTATATTGTTTTGCAAAGTTTGGAAGTCTGAAACAAGAAAAAAATGATTTGGAAAGGTTTCCTTCTAGTGCAACCTCTCTTGCTCAAAGCGGGGTCAATTTATAAATGTCTTCCCAGCATATCATATAGTTATTGTACTGGCCATTTTCTGGGCTTGAGCTTCTTAATTTTCTTGTACCCAAAACAGACCCCAAGACCCCAGGAGTGGCCTCATGAGTGCTTAGTAGAGCTCAACCCTTTGAAGTTACAGTAGAGAATCAGTTTTTAAGAGCTTTATTTATTTATTTATTTAACTATATTACTTCACCTGAGGTATCTCTACTGAAGAGTTTAATAAATAAATAAAAAATAGAGAAGCACGCAAATAATGAAATTTGAGCAATATAAGGCTTTTCTGGAATAAAATGTAAGGTGTCTCAGAAATTAAAGTTAGCAGGATTTATTTTCCTTGCTGGTATGCAAATGTTATTCTCTGTTCTATCCAGGATCGTTTTTCCCTCAATTAGAAAGAGAGATAGATAGGAAGATAATGAGTCAAAGGAGTGAAATAGGTTTCTTGAATTTATTAGAAGTTATTAATTTTTACTTCTGATAAAATACATTTTTCTCAAACCAATGGTTTATCATCGATTTCCCTTTAAATACTATAGTTGAATTACCCCTTCTGCAGTAACATATTTGAAAAATCTGACAATTTATTTCGTATCTCAATAGATGTTCAAAGTATGTGTTCTGCTTAGAGTAACAAGATTTTTCAGATATAAGTGTAGCCCATCCACACAGTTTCAGCCATTGATTTTTTTTTTTTTGAAACAAAAAATATTCTGAATTTGGCTTGCATTTTACAAGTAGCTCAGATCTTCACCTTAATGCTTACAAGCAATCTTACAGTTTATGTATTTTAACTGATTTTGTTTTGACTGCATACCTTTCTGTGAAATGTTAACTACGAAGCTGTTGCATTTAGAATTTATTGATGGAATTCACTAACAGAATATATTAAGTCTAAAGTACATAAGATCTGAGAAAGGATATATATCACATAGTATTCTGCAGTTATAATTCTTACAGTAGAGGTTATGTTAGTTTCCTGTATTAGCAGATCTTTGTGTGGCTGTAACATATATATCATCCTACCCTTTCAACTTAAGTATCACAATGGGAGACAAAATCCAGGACTAGATAAATCCGTGTTTAGATTCCACCAAGTAACCAAACCAAGATTTCAATGCAGGCACAGTTACTTGCAGTAGAATATTTTTGTTAGGATAGCTAGTGCAATAAGTTTCAAATTAGGCTTTGACTCTGTGTCAGCCTTTAGATGTTAATTCATTTTTCTTCCTTACCACAATCCTAATCTCTATCCTCCAGTGGCTTATTTTTCACATTTTCAGTATTGCTAGAAGATTGCAGTATGTTTAAAAATGAAGACACTTCCAATTGCATCTACTGGATGGTCTAAGACTGGATACTTGACATAGATTTGCATTTACATATCTTACACAATTGTTGAATAAAAGAATAGGGTTAAATGGTTCTATTCAGAGGAGGTTGAGGCCTCTGCTGGGGTCAGCTTCCTTAGAGCCATGTTTATTTATGTGAGTTAAGACACTAGCTTAGGGCCGGTGACCTGTTTTTCTCATTTCCCAGGGACTTGTTTTTTGACCTTGATCAGGGTACTTTGGCCTAATTTCTCCATCTGTGAATTCCAGTGTGGTACTTTTCTCATGTGCTTTGTATGTAAAGAAAAATCTCTTAAAGTGTTTCTGTAGAATCTGGAAGAAAATATGAAATAACAACCAGTTATTTGTTCTCCTTTGGTCTGAAGCTTAATTTATTAGCACAAAAAAAACTAAAAGGTTGCATATACAAAACTTAGCTGTGCATTAACAGAAGGTCTCTAAAACAAATTATATTAGTTTCCTAACCTTGCAGAATTAAGTCTCTTGGTTAAATGTGACCTAACCTTGCAGAATTAAGTCTCTTGGTTAAATGCAGTGATGAAATGAAGAAAGAAATTATGCTTGAAGTAATTGAATAAAATGTTTAAGAAGTTGACTTGCATGGAGGCAGGATCAAGTTGGTAGAGCTTTACTCATTTGATGTTCCCAGTAATTACAACAGATCTGAGAAGAAAAGATACTGCTCCAAGTATATAAACAAGTTGGTGACGAGGAAAAACCTGCATTCCAGGCACAGTCATATTCCAAAAGTGCTTCTCAAATTATTTCTTTTATACATTAGTGAGTTCAGCACTATCTGAATAAAAAAACTTTGGAGGGATCTGAAATTAAACAGATGGTTAGCAATTTTTGGTTTTATTTTTTCAGGTTACAATGTGGATGACTGCTTCCCCTCAAAATAATGACTTTATGGCTATACTCCAGGGTTCTCCAGCAGGGTAGATTAGGCTCTCTGACATTCAGAAACCAGCTGAATGAAGAACACAGACCTTATTTTTTGGTTGCTTAGTCACCTTGCAGAGAACTGCCAAGAAGTGCTACCACTAGTTCCTTTACTGCAGCCTCTTTACAACAACTGCAGGTGCAGAGGTGCTGGTTATTTTCTTCATATTCCAATGAAGTAGGCCAGAAAGACCAGCTATTTCAGAACCTTGGAATAGGCACGTTCGGAATTCCTTGTAGCAATAGTGCAAGGATAGAAAATAATTATGATTTCCAGGCTTGGTTCATCCATTTCTACTTGCACAATTCCTGTGAAAGTTTCACAGGAATGTGTAAGCATTGCAACTGACATGTTGCAATTGCCTTTGTGAAAAAAGATGGAGAGTGGTATGGAATCATCAGGTTGGTAATGAACCTCCAAATCTCTCTCTTTTTTTATTTTTTATTTTTTGTTTTCCATATTTACTGTGACTGCATAAATCTTGTTCCGTTCCTGTTTGTTAGTTCAATGCTTTCCACCTTTCCATTTCCTCTAAAACCACATTCAGAGCTATTAGTGAGTTGTTATTATCCAGTCCTGTATCAATTAATGGAGGCAATGTGTAAAGAGGAGGCTGTAAATCCATCCTGCCTGCAGGACAGTGGCCGGTAGCCTGAGTTTTTCACATTCACTAAAGCCTTCACAGAGGACTCATTTTGAATAGACTGGGAGAGTGACTGAGAAAAGGAGGTATGTATAAACAGCAGAAGAATATGCATACCTGCTTTAGAAAAGGCCTAAGCCACATTTCATTTATCTTAATGGAGGTGGCATTATATTAATGTATAAATTTTTGTTATCATTTTAGTTTGTTTAAGGTTTGTAAGAACTTTTCTACAATGTCTAAGAAGAAATAATTGTCTGAAGCATCCATAAGTCTACCAAGTTGGTGATAACATTTATACTTGTTATTTTCTACCTCCCCATGCTGTTTGGATTGCCAAGCAAGTACCTAATATGTTTATCTTGTGAATTTAATTTTTCAGAATAATAGGCAATAGGGGTTTTAGGGACTAGATAGACCAACTAACAACTATAAACTGTCATTATTCAGTATGTGGTACGAGTCACATTAATATAAGATACATATTTACAATACATTTCAAAGTCTGAGTAAACAAATACTTAAAAAGCTGGGAAAATTGCAGAAAGAAAAAGTGATTTGCTCAAGAAATACAAATGATTCACTTATCCCAGGATTGTTGGCTCATCGCTGGCATGCTGACTGATAGTTCCCAATGGATGTTTCCATCTCTCCATTCTGAAGTAGCTGCTTTGATTTTATTGGATTTGATTGTGGTGAGAAGAGGGTGGCATAGGAAAGATCTTTCCTTCTTAGAAGTTATCTTCCAGATATTCTATCATGATTAGTATGCAATATACCTAGCTGATGTGTCTCTGAAGTCCTAAAGAACTCCATGATAGTGAAGCTGACAAAAACAGCAGGTTTCATAGAGCTACCAGAAAAATCCCTCCCTTGTGTCAGTAGGCTCCTTATGGTGAAATTTTCTCATGGAGGCAAGAGACGAGCGAGACGCAGCTCAGCTGAGATTGCACAAGGTCTTCCTTCCTTATCCCATCTGCTTATTTACTGCATATTCTGGCACAAGGTGCCCCGTGGTGTTTGGACATGCGATAGATTCATGATACCTATATATAAATGCATACATTTCTTTGTATGTGTTTGTGTAAATGTGAATATATATACTTAGATGGTTACTGCATATGTTATGTGTTATAGTTGAGGTCAATATATGTTGTTATGAACTTGAGGTGTTCCAGGCTTATTCCCACTTTATCTGTTTTCATTAGTATCTGCTTTCTGGCCGTAACATGTTTATTACATATGCATATAAATATATGCATTGCCAGTCATACTCTGTTTTGCATTCATAATTTAGGATCAGCCCTTTCCCAAAGAAACTGCACTGTAAATGAAAAAGAAATTGGTTTGGGCCTTGGTGCTTACTAAGGCATCATCTTATTTGAAACCAGGTCTGGATTTTCCAAGATACTTCCTGTATATTCCAGTATAGGCAACCATGCTGTTATTGTTGAAAGAAGAGGTAAATGTTTGTGAATAAAACAAAAGATCAATCTCTGCTAAAGAGTGGATGCAAATTAGTAAATCATCTGAGTCAGTGTGTGAAATTGTACAATTTATGGTTGTGATGTTCCTATTTATATTAGTTCTTAAATATTGATTGATACTGCTCTTAACATAAAGACATTGCAACTTATTTTTATTACATCCGGAATTAAGATAGAATAGATAATAAGATAGATAATAATGGAGTAAGACTGTTGTGGTTGGAGAACCATCAGTTTCTGTTGCTTCCTCAATTACATCTCTGTGTTGTGTCAAAGGATGGTGGGGGGTGTAAATCTGTTTGTCAGTTGCTTGGTGTGATTTTTTTTAAAGAAATATAGTAGGGATCTTTTATTTGCTTGATTTTGAATTGTAATGAAGAGCTACCATGTGGTCCAGTGTATATTTTTGTAGGATTTTGGCACTTAGTCTTCATAAAATCTGTGCAAATATTATCTTCAATGACTTTGGAGTCCTATGTAATTTCATTTTAAATAAGCAAAATGTGTTGATGTTCACTTGAATCTTTTTGATAGAAATGAACTCTGAGTAGCTCATGTTCTCTTATATTCACAACCAGTTCATCCATCTCAGGTTTGTAATAGATGGTTCTCTTCCTAGTGCGGTTATTTTAGTGACATAGAGCCAAGATATTTTATAAAGACAGGCCCAGCAAATGTAGATCAATAGTGTAAGTGCAGTTAGCTCCAGTACCAGTGAATTTCAGAATAGTGCCAGCCAGTGTCCGTGTTGATTAAACCTCCCATCCCTTCTGAGAGTTGGAAGAGACACTGCTTACACCTACCTATTGTGCACTGAATATGAGATCAGGTCTGATGTCTGCCAGGAGTTGCACTGAAGCCATTGAACTTAAGACATTTCAAAATCATCTAATGGTTTTCCTTTACTATACCCAAGTCTGGGTTTCAATTTGGGGCACAGAGCTAACTCATCATTTTAAGTTTAATAGCGGGTTTTCTTTCCACATGTTTTGCATAAGAATCCAGTGGCTTAATTAATGGAGTAGCAGGGGCAGATTTCAGTTTTTTGGCAAGCCATGGTCCAAAGGGTGCGAGAAGTTTGGATGGGTTAATTATGTATAGTAGTTCATGCAACATAGGGAGAAAACTTAAAAATCTCTTCTGTTCATAAGGGTACTCCTATAAACGAAGACTAACTTCAATGAATCTGCTGGAATTCTGTCAGTGTGAAGTTTATGTGAAGGGGAAGGGAATCAGTTTATATGAGCTCAGTGCCTGTTAATATTATAATTGGATGCAGGACATATTCTGGCTATAGGCTGGGGAGTGATACAACCAAGTCAGTGTTCAGTAACAATCTGCTAAAAGATTTCTTACAGGAAGAATTTACTAGTAAAAAGTATTCTTTTTTTTTTTTTCCCTTTCCTTTTTCTGTTTTTGTACTTTCCTACAAAGTAAATTTTCCTCTAAAAAGACAGTGTTTATGTAGTTATTTAGTGCCATGCATGTTATTTTTTTTACTGCAATCCTTCAACATGATAAAAGCTAAGTGCCACATTTTCAGTATTTATTTGGTCATGCTCATATTTCCTTCTCACATTAAAACATTAGTTCCTTGCATCTGAAGAAAGAGAGTAGGGGGAAGTACAAGATTAGTGTTAGGGTTCAATTGATTCCATTTTGGAGGATTTGCCAACTCAAATGCTTAGAATCTTTCATAAACAAATGTATAGGTATGCAATAATCTTGCTAGATATTTAGAGGGTATGCTAAGTGTAATAACAAAAATGTTATTTAGCATTTTGTATGCTATCCACTTATAAAAGGCCATTTCTGTTAAGAGAAGAAAGCCATTCCTGTTAAAGAAAGAATCACACTTTATATACAGATCTTTTGTCTAACTTGTTCCTATTTCTGTGCCTGCAGATGGACACATGGCAAATATTGTTACCAATAGCTAATTCCAAGGACAAATAATCTGGGTAATATTTTTTCCAAAAACTGGGACACAAAAACAAAATACTTAATTATTTGTCCTTATATACAGCTTTAAAATACTTCCAGTGTCTGCCTTGTGAAGCTACATGAATGTGAAAAGAAAGAAATGATTTCTCATCCTCCTTTTACTTGGCTTTCAGTTTTTGTCTATAGCTGCTTTATTTTTGTATTTCTGAACTTCTGAACTTCTAAGCTTTTTTTTTTTTTTCAAAAATGAAAAGCAGAGAGAATTTTAGTGACAAGTTTCCGCACCACATATGCAGAATTTGCAACAGAGGAGTGAGATTCAGTACTGATAAATTTCCTGGACAGAAATCGAGCCATGCAGGGCTTATATCTATGTGCCGTGCTGCTTCTGTTAAGGGCCAGGGACATGCTCAGGTGCAGAGAGAGCAGGAAGAGGGTCACGTGCAGAAAGGTGTCTTTTCCCATGATTTGATCTCTGTTCTCTCAGATAGAACCTGCTGACGTACCTGATTTGAGGACAGCTGTGGAGATAGCTGAATCAGCAACCAAACACACTGTAAAGATAATAGAAAACCCATTTTTTCTAAATACATCTCATCTTGGAAAAGTCTGGGATTATATTTTGGTATCTAAGGTATCAAGAACAAAAGATATCAAGGTGTGTATTAAGGGCAAAATCATTTTTCATTTTTTTCAGGTTTTTCTTTAGTCTTCCTGATCTGGTTTGAATCGTCTTCTTTTTTATGTCCCTTTTCAATGTGGTATTTAAATATGTGCCTACTGTCCTACTGGTCTCCAAAAATATTGTTCTTACTGCTTCAGTTAGAGACTTCACAGAGCAAATTACTTAATTCATCAGTAAGGATGTGTTGGAGAGGAAGCACAAATGTATACCAGGGGTAGGATCTGCTTAATGAGCTATGTAACACATAGACTGATCGTGATTTGAATGGTAAATGTAGTGCTGGTATTTAAAATGCCAGTATATAAGTAATGAGAAAAATCCTGATGATGGTGAGTCTTTCAAAAAATTCATCCCATAAGACAAGCTTCCTTAGGAATAAATAGATTTCATGTCTAATTAAGGGCTGAAGATAAGCTAAGCTCAGTGAATATCTCGCAGTTTCATTAATTATTATTAATGATTACATTCTATTTTAAGAGTATAGATAGGAAAAGATTGAGTTGACAGAAGCATTGTGCAAGAAGCAACAGAGTGAATTTAAGGCTAACATGGATTTAAATTTACATCCTCCTTGTCTTTTGACCATAAGAATGTGTTGAAATTACAATTAGACCATCAAGAACTCTGCTTTTCAATGTCCTGTTGTTTCTTCATTTCTGTTGCAAATGTCACTTGAATGTATCATATGCAGTAGGTAACGTAAGTGAATAATACAGTTGTCATTTAAATCATTTTTTATATTTCAGGCGTGAGCCTGTCTCCTTGATGTCATGACCCTGCTTTCCTTCCTGCAAATGGGAATGTTTCAGTGTGGGGCAGCCCAAGGCACTTCCTACCACAGCGTTTCTCTCTCCCCCTTTCCATGCTGGGATCCTAAAGGAGAAATTGGGTCTGTAAGCGAGAGGCTTTGCAGGGGAATGGAAAACAAACTGCACTATAAAGAAGATTAAAGATTTTGACTGGAAGGCAGGTGCCTAGAAAACAGGACTGAAGCTATTGGATCACTATATTTAAACTTCTGAACTGTGGTAATTAGACTTAGTGGGAAAGAGCATTCATATTTTAAAGGACTGATTTGCTAACTCTGCCTTCTGCAATGTGCACTGCTGAGCTGCTTCCTTTCGGGCAGCCTCATCTCCTTCTCTGATGTCTTTTCCTATCATTTTAAGGCAAACAGCAGCAAAGAGCAGTCAAGGCAAACAAGGCAGCGAGTAGGGTGCATAGGTGGGGTAGAGCCAAGCAGCGTCCAGAACTTGGTGTTACCTCGTTGCTGAAGACTCAAGTGAAATGCACTTAGGCTGTTCTAGACCTTAGCTCTTATTTCTCTCTTACGTGGTCATTTTCATCTGGCGCAGGACCTGGGTTTTAGCGTTGCTGAGCATAGTTTACTGAGCAGATTGCTGTGCCCTGGCCGGTGTGGCTTGTTTCTGGGGTTTGTGAAGAGCTGCCATTAGCTGAGAACCAGCCCCAAGGGCCTGGCGGGTGGGCCTACCGAGATGTTTGCAGATCACAACTCCTTCACAGCGTGCGTGAGGCTTCTCCTGAGGAAAAAGAGTTTGTGTATATGTGTGTGTATGAATATATGTGTGTGTCTTCTAATGTTTACTTTATATAAAAAGGCTCCCAAAGTAAATCCTTATTGAATTTTTATTTATTTATTTATTTATTTATTTTAAACCACCCTGACCACACTCCTTGGTAGCTGCCAAAGGGGAGGGAGCCGCACTGCGGAGCCCCAGCGTGTTTTAGGAAGGAAGGGAGCAGGTTCTCCCCTCAGGACATGGCTCGCGCTCGGCTTCTGAGGAGCCGGCAGCGCGGAGCCGCCCGCGCGGGCGGGCAAAGCTCCTGCGTCAACAAAACCCCCCAACCCGCATTTGGAGGCGCAGAGCATTTGCTAAATCCCAACCTGTGGAAATATCTCCAGTCCTAATTAGTCTGAACTTTGCAATAATTTGATTCTGATCTGCCTTGCGGGTCAGGAATCTCATGCTAATAAATGTAATTTATGCTACTGTGCAGCAAGTCCTCTGGACAGCTCAAGGTGGAACTTGGCTGCAAAGGGGAGTATTATCCTGTCTGCTAGATCTGAAGCAGGAGGAACAACTTTTCCTTTGGGTATTTTCCATAGCTTCAAGACTCTGGAAAAAATGTGTTTCTGTTTGTTCTTCATTAAAAAAAAAATACTGCAGTTAAAAATAGTATTTTAGAGTAAATAGAGCAGTTGATGCAGGTTTGGGGCATTGCCTGTGCAAGTAGCAGTTTTACTGTGACGGAGGAACCTGCAGTGAATTGCATATCTCTGAGTTTTGATTTCTTGGATGAGGGGCTTGTGTGTGTGTGCGCATTTGGAATGTAAAAATGCCCACCATGCTTTCTTTTTGCTAAATTTGAAAACTTGTTATGACCGAAGAAGACTTGATGTCAAGAAATGACGAGGGTTTGTTGGTTCGTCCTGAATTGGGTAGTGTGCATGAGTGGTAGTGAAGGGCTGGTGAATGCAGGTCTGGGCCAGTAGCAATATTTATTACCGAGGCCACTTTCTTTGCACCATTGCAGTGCTTAAGCACTCTTGAGCAGTCTTTTTGTGAAATTAGGTGACAGAATATAAGGAGTCAGGGTAAGAATCAGTAGGCTAATAGGTGACTTTATACTTCATTTCTAGAAGATAATATTGTGTAGAAATGAAGTATATTTTTCTCCAGTGGCCAGGAACAACAGTGTTACTGGTGTGACAGATACCATCCTGGTAAACATGAAATGACATAAAAATGTCTCCTGAACATGAAGGCAATAGAGTGTCTCGAGAGACTCTTAGGGCACTGTTGTAGTTGAGTGTCCTTTGTGTAAGAGGCACAGAGAGGGTCATCAAAGATATGATGGAATTCAGTAGCCTCCCTCAATTTGATGCAAAAGGAGATTTTCCATTTTTTATTGATCTTGCTGTGTTTTTTCACTTGCATTTCTCACCGTTTTCAAACCTGAATGCCTTTAATCAATCAAATATATTCCAAATTTCCATGGGACTTTGCCAGAATCTGCAGGTGTTTTCATGAATATGTAGTTAAAGATAGCAGAACTGATTCAATCTGCTTGAAAATTCCTTGCATTTGTTACTTTCTCATTTTGTCTCATAAATGTAGTTTTTCAGTGGATATTGATGAGTCACAGAAAATATACTCATCAGAAATACAATGCTGCACAGCACACACTGCTCATTGAAAGGGCCACTAAGAAATAATGTCAAGCTCAAACCGTATGGGCAGTAAAGACAGATAACTCCATTGGCTTCACTTGGGATAGAGTTCATCCCAAATGAACAAATGTTGCTTTTCAGTTCTGAGGCATAAACTGGCTACTAAGCATAGGGACAGCTATGGACTAAGAATATACTAAGATGCTTTTGTGCTGCAAGCCACAGAGGACCAAAGTCGGGTGAAAAACCTGAAATACGGAGCTTTGTTGTTTGAATAGAAATATGCAGTTAATAGGAGTTTGTGCAATTCACTTTTTTTTTTTTTTTTCTCTCGACACAGTGAAAAAGATTTCCCTTTAGACAAATCCTGTTTATCACAGGAAAACCAGTAGAAACTAGTGAGTCGGTATGAAAAAACAATTTACTTTCATGCTAAGAGATGGAATACTTGCATTAGCTCTGCAGCTGTGGCTGAGCCTTGTTGTTAAGAGGACTGAATGAGTCAGAGCTCTTAAAGCATTTTATCCAACCTTCAACAAATAAGGTGACTAATGACTGCAGTATTTGAACCACAGAACTAATTGTATTTCCTTAAGCTTCACAAAACATGGGTGAGAAGATGCATGAAATTCACAGCAGATTCTGACAATCAGCAGTGCCAAGACAAGCTGACACGCAGATAACTAATAGTAACCTTACAAATACATTGGCAGAAAATGTGTGGGAAGATGTGCACAGATTTTTTTTTTTTTTTTGTCATCTCAGAAGGATTGGATTAAATTATTTTCTGCATTTTAGAATCTATGGCTTTATAAATAGCGCATGTAACTGTAAAACAACAAATGTCCTAATTTATCCTTTATTGGCTACATTTATTTGGTTAAACTTAGAAGAACTGATTCATGACTTTCCCTGGAGATTGAGAATCTGAATTACTGCCAGGATGAATGATAGGCAGGCAATTGCCTATGGAGCAAAGAGAAAACCATCCAAGAACACCCAACTCATTTTCCTGTGTCAGAAAAGAAATATTTATTTCAGAAAACAGTATGAAGGTAAAACTACTTGGGTATTTAAACTCCTGCCTTCTCAAGCTCAAGTGAGTTAAGATTATTCACTTGTATAATTAAAGGAGAATATGGACATTGACATAACGTGTCCTTCTAACTGACAGGCATTGCGTATGATTAGAGCTTGGCAGCGGGCTGCATGTACAACGAGCACAGGTAGTGTTGAGGGTGTTTTTTCCTTGCCTACTTCTTAGAAATGCCTCAAATTGACACTAATTTGATAGTTTTAACTCCCAAAGCCCCTTTAGGTAGTGAGGATGGAATGCAAAGAAATTCTCCTTGGTGTCAGTCAGTAACTTTCTCCTTTCTTTGGGTTACAAAAGGTGATTGATGGGAATAGCAGCACAGCTCTGTGCTACTGTGGAGTTTGAACTGCAAACTGGATTGACAGGCAATGGCTGGGTACTTCTTAACAATTAAAAACAATGGCAGCAAATAGGATGCAAAGAGTGCTTGATAGTGGTATTTTTGACCGAAGTAGAAAAATGCCCCCACCAGTAACATTTTAAGCTCAGAATGTGAGCTGAATCGGCCAGACAAAATAGGTTATTCCCCTCTTCTTGCCCACGCACGTGAGTAATTTCCCCCTGTGAAGGAAATGGCTGAACGCTGGGCACTGCACACGGAGGTGCAAAGCTGATGCAGCGCAGTTGGCCCTCCCTGTGCTGTTTATCCGACGTTGATACCGTGCTCTGTTCCTCCCTGAGCACGTCCAGTTCATCTCTGCAGCCGCCTGCCAGTGCTGCCTTGGAGAAGGGCAGGAAGGCCTGTCCTGAAGAGGATTTGGGCAACAGCTTATGTGCAGAAGCTCTGGGAACAGCTCCTCGGCTTTTAAGGCTCTCTGCTCATGCTCCTTTTGTAGCCTGTTTGGAAAGCTGCCTCAGTAAAATATGGAACAAGGATTGAATAATAGTGGTTATGTCAAGTTGATGTTTGGCAATAAAGGGTGTAGCTGAGCCACAAAGTGTTTAGGAGACGGTATAAATGATAGAATGTGTCTGTTGCCTTTTCTTTAGGCATCTCTATATCTTAAATTCAGGTGATTATGTTGCTGAAGATATGCTTCTCTTTTCTCTTGAAAAAGACATCAACTAAAAATGTGTGTGTGGATGAACTATGTAGCCATATTATTTGCATTCAGAGATCTTGTCCTCAGCTACGCAATAGGCTTTAGTGCATCTCATCTCTCTCATGGAGTAAATTGCAGCCTTTCCCGAGGCTGTCGGCCTGCAGTGTGCTGCCTGCACGTGCTGTACTGCATCACTGCGTGCACCACGTGGAATGCGTGAGCTCACAGGACGTATGTGGTTATGGGTAAGCACCTTGAGATTTGGCTCTTTGATTCTCGAAAGTAAAACTTTGGAGCTGTTTGAGTTACCTGTGGGGTTAGTACTTTGCTTTGGAGGCTTTGAAGCAGCTTTTGACTTTCTCACTAAATTATTATTTTCGGTAATGCAATGTTTTCTCTTAATTTAACAGGGTTTTCTCCTAATCGGGGTGTTCAGGTGTAGATGTTTGCTCCCTCAGCTGAGAGGGTGAACTCAACAAAGAGCTGAGTGTTTGGTGACTCACCAACAACTGATACTGCCCACAAACCATATTTTGAACTTGACTTCTGTATTTAGAGGCATGGGCTACCCACTGTTCTGAAAGAGTCTTCTCAATTCCACTTATTGTGGGTCCTCTCTTTTTATAGCAATTACCTATGTAGTTCTTTTCCTTCTATTAAATATCTGTCTGTATAGCTTGGATTCTACAGTCAGAATTAGGGAAGGTTTATGTCCTTGCATATTGTGTCAGTGCATGATGTGGTAAAATGATACTAGCAGGAAAGAGGCAAGACATTCCACAGAAGCACTTATGGTTTAATATCGTCAAAGTCCATGTGAAGAGTATACTGATAAAAAAAAAAAAAAAAAAAAAAAATGGCAGGTGAATTTGAGTGTTTTAAGACTGAATTGCAACTTGTATGAATTTCAGAAATTCCATATTTTTCTCTAAATTATCTGTCTGGAGAGACATCGTGAGTGATCATCAAGTCATGAATGTCTTGAGACATCTTCGAGTGAAGGTATCTGCCGTATTCTAGCAAGCATATTCTACAAAAGACAAATGTGATTTTAGAGGTGTTATCCTTGTCCATCTTCGGCAGAGATATTTCAGACCTGGAAAGGAAATGCAGAAGAGTGATGAGATGACAATAAGATTGGAATGAATTCCTGGTATGAAGAAGTTAAATGGTCTAGAACTTGAAAGGACTGAAACTGGTGCATGCATGCACACACACACAGAAATCACTCTAAATGAATGCAAATATTGAATGATTATTCATCACTTATTATAACAGATAAGCCAATGGGCAACCACTGAAACTCTCATACCACGAAGTTAAATGGAAATAGTGCATTTTACATGCCATGCATAATTCAAGTGTGAGACTTGGGATTTTTAGGATATCAGAAGTATAAAAAGAGCAATAAACCATTAGAGAAAATCATGGAGCTCCCCCCCGCCCCCAAAGGGTATTAAGAACAATGATGCAGATGTGAACTTTAGCTCAGAAAACTGGGACATGACACTGGCAGAAATATCATCTGTATTTGATGTTTTTAAACTTTTTTTTTCCACACTCATAAACCATTCTCCGTGTTGAGACAGGAAAGCAGATTGCAGTTTTTATCTGAGCTAATAAATCTCTTTTATTCTCACACAGCCTTCCTAACTAAACCCCAAAGCAGGTTTGTCCTGTGTACTCAGTAAGCCAAGAAGACTTTGAAGCATATAATGTGCACAACAAGCCACTTTTGTCATGCTTGCTTTGAATTGGAACCAGAAAGTAATGACAAATTATGGTAGTGGGTTTTACAGGTACTTTTGAACAGCAAGGGTCAGATCTTTTGCAGGCCTGTTGCTTTCTGTTCGGGTCCTCAAAGTTTATCTGATATTCTTCACCTATTTTCTTTTTCATCTCATCAATTAGTTTGTATCCCATTGCTTTGGTTTCCATCCATGACTGTAACAGTGACTTCTTATTACATACTACTGTCTTAGGCATTCAATCCTCTTCCCTAACTCCAGATTCTATTTTCTACCACTTTCCATTATTTTCTTTAAATCAGCATTTCTCCTCATCCTTGTTTCTCATTCATTCTTCTCCATCCTCGTTTCCATTTTTTTTCAAGCTCAGCTAGATACCACCAAGGGTCCACATTTGTTTTTATTTTCTGCAATCTTTTTATCTTTGCAAATTCCAGTGGAATTTTAGTCTAGTGGAATTAGTGGAATTTTAGTCTCGTTGTGGTCTTTTGTTCAGTTTCCATCAGTCCCTATTGAGTTGATAGCTACTTATTCACCCCTGATTCTTTCTACCTTTCTCATTGCCTGCTAAGGCTCTGCCTTCCTGCCTGGCTTCTTGCTGCAGTCTGTTAAGCAAACTGCTCACTACATTGACCGTCCCTGGATGCAGGCTTTCATCTCCTTGCACAACTGCTTCTAGTCTTTCTGTCTTACTTATAGGCTTAATATTCCTTTGTATTCAGCTGTCAGTGTTTCTTGGAATCCTACTTGCAGTAAACTTGACCTTGAAACCTAGATCAAACTTAGGTCTTGTTTGCGTTTGAGATGGGCTTCTCTCGTAATCATATTTTTCTGCAATTATTAACTGATCACTAAAAGTATGGAAGAAGAAGGTTTTTGTCAATTATGGTATTGAGTACCAGTCTAAAGATGACCAGGACTTAAAATGTAGGCACAGTTCTAATATAATGCAGTTCCAATCCATTATGAGTGGAAACTTTAGGAAAGTTAGCATTAGTACAGTTTACACTTCTACCAAGCATGCATAGAAGATTGTTACGTGCTTTTATAAATGCATGTCAAATAGATAATCATATTTTAACATCAATGATGAAGCAAAACACAAAGATAATCCTGTCTTTTAGTCACTCTTTGCATTTTGCATTACTGTGCCACAAATACTTTGAAAGAAGGAAATTTAACAAAACAATGCATATTTTTGTTGTCTCCTTTTAAATTTTTTAAAATCAATTTCTGGATTCATTTAATTAGAAATTAAATAGTAATTTAATCCCTAAATTACCAGCAATGTAATTTTTCTGATTTTTCTCATAAATGCTGTGAGTGGCAGGTTCCAGAAATGACAATGGTCTTTAACTTGAGCTGTTTGAATCATAAACAGCAGAAAGCAAGGCGTTAGTGAAATGGTTGATACAGCATATCTATGTGTGGGAGATATCATGGCAGAATGCTAGTAATGTAATGCTTTATCTCAACTCTTGGATACTTTGCTCATGGAGCATGCAGAAGAGTGTAATTATATCTGATGTATTTGTTGAAGCTGAATGAGGGCTCAAGTGGGCCTTGCCTCTTGACACTTTCTCTCATCTGGCTAGGAAATACTCAGTAGAATCAATTACTTCTCTGACTCTTATTCAGCCTTCCCTGAATAAAGGCCAGAGCTACATTTTCTGAGAGAGAGGCTCAAACAAGTCCAAGAATGAAAGGAACAGATTGCGAGGCAATAGACTCTTCAGGTCTTCTTCCCTGCATCCTATTACTTCTGCCATTCCAAGACAAAACCAGCCAGGAAGGTATGGACTCCGTTCTGATGCCATCAGACCCTCTCACCTCAAAGTGAAACAGGGTAAGATAAAACACCAGTGACAAAGATGTCATGCTGTCCAACCTGTGCTGGCAGGGCCTTTTATTTCAACTCATGTCAGTGTTTTTCAGAACCATCTGTACAAGGGAAGTTTTGTTGTTTTTTTTTCCACCCACACCTCTCTCTGTGCACCTCAGGCCTGTGCAGTTCCTGGCTGTGGTTACGCCTGGCGTTCTCGGGGGCTTCCTCTGCAGTCGTGCAATATGGCAATCGGTTCTGCTATATACAGCACATCTCAGGAAAGCTGACAGAAGTGAAGACATTTAGCTCTCCTGCTGCTGTGTTCTTCCATTAGATGAATGCATTACCATACACCCACTATAATCTGCTTCAAAACATTTCATTTGCAATGAAAGAAAAGAAGAAAGTTTTCATCCTGTTATTGCTGTCTGGAGCCAGGTCCTTTTGCAGTCTTTGAGTGAGCGTGCTGTAGATAGAACTGTCAAAAAAGGCTCCTTTAGTTGTATTCCTTGGCTCCTAACGGCCCCTATTTATGGAAGAGGGAGCTCTGGGAGCTCTGTAGGGAGAGGAAAGAATATTCCTCCCTTTTTTCATATGCATTTCCAGGGCATGTCCGGGTCCTTTGTTAAGTTCAATTGGTTTATCAAATCGCCTTTAGCCAAGAAGAGTAAATCCCAAGCTTTTTATCAGGGGCAAGACCAAAGGACACGTTCACAGAATTCTTTTTGGAAGATCTCAGGTTTGCTGTTCTGTGGTTTTCCTGAATCAGTGTTGTTGAATAAACAAATCCATGTGTAGTGGAGCATTGAGGATATATCTATAGTCTAGATATCCATCTATCCTACTGTAGAGGCTCATCAGCTGGAATTTAAATTAAGAGAAAATAGTGGGAGTTAAAGGATAAGAAGGACCACAATTTTAATGGAGCCTGTCACTTCTAAAGAATGTTGATTTGAAGTCTAACACTCAGATTCCAGATGAGGAGGGTAAGCAAGTCGTTCTTATAACACTCTAATAAAGAACCAGATTGTCTTGACGTTCAAGTTAACTATAAAATGAAACGTAAAGCTTTTGTAGCTTCAGTTTGGGTGTCCTGTGTGGTAGGAGGACAAGTATGGGAGAGCTCCAGTTTTGCAGCATTTTGGCTTCTTACTGACAGAAGGAGCTAGCCGAAACTCTGTGTGCCCCGATGTCATTTTGCTGTGTGCCTGTGATCTCCCTCCCTCTCAAGCTCCCGTGGAACCGCGAGGGAGAATGGAAGACTGGCAGGAATTCAAGATCCCAGAGTCTGGGGAGTTCTTTGTACCCATCTGTAAGCCCCCAAACAGCCTTTCAGAAATCATAGAAACTATTTTCTTCAGCAACTTTGTTTCCATCGGAATTATTTCATATATAAAAAGGTGCAATTTCTACTTCTGAATATTTAGGACGTACTGAGATACTACTGTGATAAGGTAAAACAGAAAAAGAAAGATGAGGTACGTGTCTGCTTTTGAGTGAATACATAGGTGCAAGTTCTTTTGGATTAATTTAATGTATTGTTAACATGGAACAAAGTTTAACGATTTGTTAATAATTACACAGCATGAGAGGCAGCACCGCAAAGCAGAATCCTTCAAACCTGGCTTTTACTCTGTTTAGTAACCCATCCTCTGAAAACTGTATTGAATCAGCAGCCTATTAGAGAAAACATGCAAAAGTAGACAGTAAAACTGTGTGACTTAAAATATAATTAGGGAGCATTCAGCCATGGAAAATAGGTGAATAAATAAATATAAAATATAAAAGCAGATGATGGTGATCTAAAAGCTACTGAAGCCTGATGTTCAGTAATTTTCAGTCAAAGATCTTTGCGGGGGTGGGGGGGGAGCAGAAATAGGGAAATGAAATGTGTGTATATATATTATATATATGGAAAAAATAGAGAAACAGATATACTAAAAAAAACGAACAGCCATCTAAGCTGTCCATAGAAACAATCGTGTTTCTGTTTCAGAAGTTTATTTAAATTTAGTGTAAGACACTGTAAGTATTTGAAAAAAGTATTTGCTAGTTTGCCTAGAGAAGAGGAATTATTTGCTAGAGACCCAGGGAAAGTTGCTTTGATCAGTAGATTCTGCTGCTAATCAAATTTGGTAGCTATATAGAAGGTGCTGAGAACTAATCAAAGGTTGGTAGTGGGGATGGACCTGTCCAGTGACTGGATTCATCTCCTGAGTAATGGCTAGGGCTGACAGGCTGATTGGGCGCAAGGAGCAGTGAAAGCTAGGTGGAAAAATCAGGTTAACCTGCTATCATTAGCTTTCCATTAATGCAGCATGGTTTGATTTATTGCATCACCTGAAGAGGAGAGCTATTCAGAAGTGGGTAACTCTAAAGTTTAATGGGCAAATTAACTACTGCTGATGCACAGAGGTTTAAATTAATCTTCTCTGAGCCATTTTGGGCCTCTGCAGGATTCCATGGGAGGACAGATGTCACTAATGATGCCTTTCCACCCCATTTTTTGCTTAGGTATTTGTCTAGGACACCTTAGAAATAATACAGGATGCCTCCTAAATGTTGGAAAGATGGGCTGCATCCCCTCAGATGAGGTCACATTTTTCTTCGCTAGTGCTTACTTTCTTTAGGTCTATACAACCTTCCTAGAGAGTGTGGATATCTAGTTTCATGAAGTCACACTGTATTTTGTCTTCATTTTCATTCGCTTTAGGATGTCATGTACGCCATTCCAATAGACGGCACTTAGTGGTTTTCTTCTTGTTGGATTTCCTCCTGTTGCAATATATACACTTCTGGGTCTGAATCATCCTTACATTTAGATGCTCCAGAGTTATTTGAAATCCAGAGTTGACAATTCATCTCCATATATGCTTTACAAATAAGATCAAAGGTTTCATTTTTATTTTCAGACTAAATACTGTTTATTCCAAGTTCTTTATTCTCTTTCCTTTTGCAGATATTTTACAAAAGTTCTTAATTTTCTTCAATGTTTTATTTCCAGTATGAAATGAAGAAAGTCCCCAAAAGCTAGAGCACTCCCTTGGGTGCACAGTGATCTGAGTTAATACACAGATGATTTAGATAGTAATCGAATAATGATGCATAATGAGCACGCTTAGCATTTCATGCATGTGTAGGATCCCAGTAGCTCAAAGGCAGAATTGTTCTTGATTTTCTGGGTCTTTTACACTCTAGGAATAACCAAGTTATTACTAAGTTATCTGACAAACTACGTAATTGTAAAATCTATTTGCCTGTTGTTTTTTTCTCCTGACATATTCTCTTTTCTAACATATGCATTGTTCGTTATTTAAAGGAAACATCACAAAAGCAAATGACAAATTTATGTCTTTTTTTTTCCTCTAAGAAACATTTGTTAGGCTTAATGTATTTACCTTACTGTGTGCTGAAAAACTAGAATCTTATATTGAGTATATTAGTGTCAACTTTCTCTAGACAAAACTTTAAAACTTCCATCCCTAGTGATTTTCAAGCTATCATTCAAATGGAGTACTCTAATATGTGAAGTATACCAAGTGCTATTTAGACAGTTGTTATGGTGGTGTCTATTGAAATACATGAGGTTTGTAGCTTAATATCCTTCAGCTTATGAGAAAATTACTGTGCTATAAAGTGAAAAATATTGAGTTGTAAAGCCATGTTTGAAAGGCCCAATACAATTGGCTGTATGGATCAGTAAAGGTACAAAAGAAGGGACTTATTCTTTGTTCTTCATCTTTCTAAAAACCCTCTTAAGTCACTGAGCATTTTAGGTGCAGGAAGTATCCAGGCTTTGGTTAGGATTCTCTTCTCTCCTTTTATGTGTAGACAAGCAGTCATTCCTAAACTGACAATTTAATACTCTGCCATCCAGCTATGTTTCAGATATCCTTTTTGAATCACTTGTACATAAAATCTGACAGGGGGTTATGTCCTGATTTTATATTTTATATTTTTTGAAGAATAACCCTTATGAATATGAAAAGAAATATCTACATGTTGCATTAGATGTAAGACATGTCTAAGTGAACCAAAAAGGAAAAAAAAAAAAAAAAACGGAGGGAGGGAGTTGTGCAAAGATAAAATTAATATATGATATATAATAATATATAATGCATCATCTTTCCATGTGAGAGCATCTGCTTAGATGCAGCATGGCAGTTTGGAGGCAGTCCCAGTTGTACCCACCTTATGAGTAAACCTCAAAAGGTGAAAAGTTTTGTTTAGTTTGCTTACTGGAAAAAGTAGTGCAGTGATATAGGTAATATTTTTTACACCACTTACTCATGAAGGTTGTCAGGTTTGCCGTTTTTGCATAACTTATTTAAATTACTTCTGACTTAGCTAATCACTAGCCATCTGCGATGCAATTTCTAATGCTCACTGTCAGCTCCAGGCTGAATTTATGTTCGAATTTCTGGGGAATATGATCTATTCTCTATTGGAGCTGAAAGAAAAAACAAACAAATACACAAAAGAGGTTTTTTTGTTTAAGTTAAAGAAGTTGACTAATTTACGCAATAATTTTTTTTCACTAATTCCAAGTAGATGCTAAATTTAGTGTCACCTTTCCAATAATGCTGGTAAAGAATACCTTGAGGTCATCTTTTCCTTACCTTACAAATAATTTTTAGCAATTTAAATTCTGATCGAGTGTTTCAGAGTCAAGTGATACCTTGCCTATGAAAATGCTATCTCATGGCCTTTTGCTAAAAACTTAATTTTCAGTCCAAAGTATTTATCAGTGTGGTGTCATTCATATAAGAAATGTTATGTTTCTTCAATAAAACAGGTTTAAATTAATTCTACCTATTCAACTCATATTTTAATTGCATGTATATTTTTCAGATATATCTAGTTTTCCTGCTTGCAATGGACAATGATCAATTAAATCCAGTTTTCAGCATTTTCTTTTAGTCACAATCTCAGTAAATAGTTGACTATATTAGACAGTAGGGTACAGTATTTTGGATAAACTGTTAGTGTTTTCACAGGAAAAAACCATGATGCTCACAAGATTCCTGACTAGCCTGAGTTAACCTCATTATAAAATCCTTTTGACCAGTTTTTAGTTTCTAGTTTTGTTAGTATCTTAGATTTAGGGAAGTTGATTGGTTTCTGAGTGTTAAGTTGTTTTATTTGACTTTGACAACTGAACTTGAATAGTGTTTTTTTTTTTTTTCCCCTCTGTTCCTTGATTGGGTTATTTAGTGCCATAAAAAGACTTCTTTTATAATTATACAATGAATATTAGGTGGATGATGAGAATAGTGTTTTCCAGTAGCTAACAGAAATACTTCCACAGTAAAATACTTAGAATATTTGGGATGGTTTCTTTGCATGAAAACTTTGTGGAAGTGATTTCATGCCTCTGAACGTTCCTGAACAAGGCCTTCATGCTGTCTAGTACTGGACACATGTTCTTCAGTGTGTAAATGTTTTTTTCCTAGGAAACGTGGCATAGCACCTGCAGTGTTGACTCTCTGACCCAGGGGATGAATCGTGTTTTATGACTTGTGAGGAGCAGAGTGCTCCACTGCTGCGATAGGCACTGGAACCTCGGAGCATCCCGTGTCTTGTGGAAACGGTGAGCCCAGTGTGCAGCCCTGGGCTCACAAAGAGGGCTTAGAGTGGGAATTCTCCTTTGTTTGTGGATTTGGTCTCCTGTGTGAGATTTGCTACCATACTACATCATAGCGGGTCAGCACTCTACAGTGGTGGAAATCCAGGGAACTCTGCTCTGGCGTTCGCGTTGGTGGCTTGCTGGAAAGAGCAGGCTAAGAATGTCGATACCCCAGCCTTCCCAAACTGCTCAGCATTTCCATTGGACACAAAGTGGACTGGAAAGTGTTTAAAACTTTCTATAATTTTGAAGCAACAGCAGTTTCCTCTGAAATTGCCCATTAGCAGATCCAACAACTTGGGAAGGGAATTTTCCAGGGAATGGCTAGATCACCATTTCCAAATGTGTCTTGTCTCCTGGTGTTATCTGCTCTCCACCTGCACCCAGGAGGGCAGCGCAGGCTGCCGTGGAGCTGCCTTACAGCTCAAGCTGACTGGTACAATTGTGATGTGATGGGCAGTGATGTGATGGACCAGTTCCAGTGGAAATATCAACCTGGGCCAAATGGGGTTTTCAGAGTTTAACCCTTTTGCTTGTTATCTATTCAAACCGTTAAAAAAAAAAAAAGGGGGGGGGGGGGGGAGGAATGTGTTCAAATTTCACAACCATTTTTCTTCTATTCAAATGTAGACCTCAGAGTATCCAGGCTGTGAACCATTAAAGCAGCTTCACTTGGATTTACAACAACAGATACACAGGGCATGTTATAAGAAATACATGTGCAAAGAAAAGAAAAGTGGCTTCATTTCTTAGCCACTTCTTAGAAAAATCCAATCCTCTTTAGCCATTTGGCTGAGTGTTTTATATATGTGTGCATATATATTATATACATGTATGTATGTATTGAATGTCTCTAAGTATTAAGCCATCTAACATGGCTTCTGCAGGGTAGTAGAGACACTTTTTTGGTATTTTTTTCTCCTGCCTCCTCTTATCTCAAGTCTCCTTTCTCTCTGTATTCCAAGAGCTCTGGCTGTTGAGAGCTTTGAGATCTATCAATTTCACAGCCATCAGTGGGGTAATATTTTGTGAAGAGCTTCCTGTTGCTTGGTGGACTGAGGTTCTTTCCAAGTAGTTCAGACCATATTAAGGGGAAAGAGAAAAAAGGTCCCTTTTATTGACCTAAAAGGTTTCCTGTCTGCTGAGGCGTAGAGGATGAAGGGGCTATAGTCTCACATTAAGCACTCGTACATGCGTATGCATGCAACCATGTTGATGTTTTGATATGGAAACCTGAAAAACACCAAATTAAAGTTTTCTATTGTTTTGAAATAACTTTGCTTTAAGCCCGTTTAACCTCATGGCTCCTCGCAGAAAGGAGCATGGTCATCTACAGAAGGTCGCTGCGAGTGCCCTGCCTGTGAATTTGCTGTGGGATGCCTTGCCACATACGCTGTGTGGCTGTTGAATCACTTGGGAGTCATTTATCTGCTGCTTGCTGAATAGGTAGTTTTACTTTGTGCTCGCAGTCAGCTCCACTGTCTTGTTCCACTGGCATCCTTGCTAGTAATTTTTTAATAAAGAGCAAACAAAGTTTTGATTTGGAAGCATGGCGGGGGGTGATAGGGAGGGCTGCTGTGACGGCTATGCAGAACTCAGCAGTTCCAGTACCTGCTAGGCCTAACTTGAGTAGGAGCCCTAGGCTAAGTTGATAGCAAAGCTTTTACAGTAGTTTATGAATTGTGTGGAAAAGTGGCAGACTATGTAGCTACTCCTTAACCAGGAGGAGAAGGTGTAACTAAACTGCTCCTTGGGACGGGGACCAGCCGCAGCCCGGCAGCGTGCCCGTTCCTCGCAGGGTGCCGCGCGGTCCCAGCCGAGCTGGCGGTGCCCG
>NW_010585023.1:23580-59620 GCF_000705375.1 Tinamus guttatus | reverse complement strand
TGCCCTGCGCCGCCCGCTGCAACGGAGCCAACTCTGACCCGCCGGCGAAGAGGAGGGGAGGAAGGCGAGCAGGGAGGGAGAGGCAGGGATTTGCTCTCTGGCTTTTCCGTGCGTTAGCTCTCTGCAAAGGCACAAAGCAGGAGCAGCATCAGCAGCCTTGCGAGCACTGACTCTGACTGTTTGCAATTAATATGGTCTGAGCTACTTGGAGAAGCCAGTTTATTACTTACATGTATCGCACCTGAGCTTTGCTGAAAGCCCGATGTGCCAAGCACACCTTTGCTTCTGATTTATATGTAAGGACTTGCATCTTTCTCAGAACAAGCCTTATCAAGAGTGATTCAGCCAAGACAGGTAAGAGATTTCTACCTAAGTGTCACCTTCTGCATAGTCAACTTATGTTAACAAATATTACTTCTGACTACACTGTCTAGCTGTTGTTTAGCACTTAGAACTACTGCATTTTATTTGGTGTGTTACCTCTCAGCTAATCTGAACTGAGGAATATCTGCAGTTTTCTTTAAAGACACTTGTTTAATTTTTTTGGAACCTCCCATATCACAGTGAATTGTGCACCTTAGAAGTTTTTGAGTGAAGTAATATGTTCTTAGAATGTGTTTGCAGAAGTATCTCAATGTTTTTAATTTGATACTTAATAATACACCTCTAGCAATTTCTTATATTTTTGCGGTTATGTTCTGTAGTGCATCAGTTAACTTTTTAAATATATGTTCACAGTCAGTGATTAATGATCTATCTAACGGAATAGTTTTAAGAGTTCACTCATGCTTGTCTCATTTGTGAAGATATGGTTATGAGCTTTTTGCAGTTGACATAAATGATTTTGTTATGGTCAAATGGGTTGTTTTGTCAACATGCAATCTAGTAAAAGGAAAGTAATATAACGGTAATATTAAATATATGATGCATATTTCAAATATATGAAAAAAATGACTTGGTTGTAATTCAATATTGTGTAAATAGTAGCACTGCTGATATTCTAATGTTGAATAATAACAAAGCACTTTTTTGCCACAGACTTGGAACCAGTTTTCTCTGCAGTCTTGAGAATGTCTAATTCTTGTAGTCAGTTACAATTCTTGTAACTGAGAAAAAAATATTGCAGAAGATTTCATCTTTATGAAGTTTATAAAGACGATAATTCTTTAGCCACTGGATCTAAGCTGGTTTGTAATTTTGGAACTCTCTGTGCTTAAGATAAAAAAAATAGTCTAAATAAATCACTATTATATGATAAGAGACCTAAGAAAACTGGAGGAGAATGAATAATAAAATCTGCTCTAGTGACACTGAACATAAAATTTAAACTTCACTATTCCAGTAAGTGCATAAATAAGTCTTTTCTCAAGTACTTACTACTGATGTGTAACTTCGATGTTTTCAATTTTACCTGCTAGCAACCTTTCACTATAGAGTTTTTCCTATAGAGGTATTTATATACACAAGATACAATTTTTTCAGTGTTAACTCATTTTAATGACATTTTCTGTAGTTCTTACCTAAACTTTGTCATATTGCTATTAACCTAAATGCGTCTAAGACCATCTCTCCCAGTCCATGTGGTCTTGAGTTTCATGTAGCAATGAAAGATAGAAAGAATGTGAGGAATTCAAAATGGAAGAATCTCACTGTTTGTGTGTGCTTTTCTAACTCTTCTGTTCTGATCATGTTACTTTAGTACTGAGAAGGTGTGGGCACTGCATAGTAAGTTATAAGATTTGCTTTAAATAGTGAGTGATGAGACCTGTAAGAACTCAGTCACTTTGTGTAGAGCATGGCCTCTCAAAATGTGATCCCCTTGTGTAGGGGGGAAGTGTAGAGGCTCTGCAGGAATATAACGGCATTGAGGGAAAGGTAAGATCTGAGCAACAGTGATGACATGAAATAAATGAAAGATTGGTTACTGTTTCCTATTCAGTTATTGTCTGAAATCTGCAAGCTCATAATTTGCCCCAAAGTAGGGTGGGAGAAAAAAAAAGTAGTCAAAAAACCAGTTTGCAAGTGCCAGATACTTCTTTGTGATGGTTGCAGGACTCTGGGCAGGAGACGGCTTTGGTGAAGAGCCAGCAAGGTCTTGGATTAGGTCCCTTAACTGACAATTCAGTGTAGCTGAGTCAAAGGAGAAATGCTGGTAAATGCTGGTTGAGGATCTATTTTAGAGCAGACAGTAGACATCTGCACATATCTATAGGTATGCTAGTATTGTATGCACTACTGGGCACTTTAGGGGAGTGGGAAACTATGGTATTGCATGTGTACAGGATATTGGTCACGTCTAGTAAGAAGAGACCGTTTACACCAAGTTATTAGCATTTAGCCCCAACATCTGTGGAGCCTTCCAGGGGCTTGTGTTCCTTATAGCAAATCTGATCAAACTTGCATGTTCTTTAGGACCTTCTGTGGCCTCTCAGAAGCAAAAGAACGAGTACAAAGCACCATATCTGTAAGGTGTCCTCAAGTCATTCTCTGGGCCCAGAGTGGGAAGGGAGCTGTTCAGAGCACTTGTGTCCGTCTGCACCTGCCAACAAGGCCCCGTAGTGCCGATGGGAATCAGGCTCTTCATGCATATTGCTATGGTGTCCCAGTAGCAATAATACTTACTGCTTTAGCCTCTGTGGAAGTGCGTGTTCCTTTTGCTCACCAGCTTCATCCTGTCTCCAGGAATTGTATTCCCATGTTTGTCACTGGCATTTTTCAAAGTGCTAAGTGGACTGACTGGTCAATTCTAGCGAGCTGGCACTTACTAATGTCTGTTACTTTGAGGTTTGCACTGAACAACCTGGCAATATGATATGTTTTGCCATACAGAGCAGGTTTGGAGGCTTTTTCAGCTACCTGCATTTACAAGGAAAATATATGTGTTTGTTCATTACCTGAATGTGCAGTTTATTTATACAGAAAGATGAAGTTGTAAAGCCCTTGACATTCCCCAATACAGGATTTTCATTGTAATAATTATATGGGTTTCCAGATCTCCTGCTTGTACAGTATATAAGTAAGCTCTCTAAAACCTTACCTATCTCTGATAGATAGTTTGTGTAGCATGCTGGTACTTTGCAGGTGGAGTGGTATTCTGAGGGTTGTAACTCAGTCACTGATGAAGAACCACATGTGTTTTCCTGTTTTATTGTTTCTAAGTTAGAGAAAGGGAAATAATAAGTTTTGCACTCCTGCAGCTCAAATCTGAGTCTTTTAGTAATGTTTAGGCAATGGAAAGTGTGTCTGTTCCAAAATACATTCTGCTGTTTTCCCAAGGGCTTTCTCACAAAGCATTTATCTCATATTTCTTTGTGAATTATATTGCTTCTTGAAGAAGAATACAACCTTCTAGTTAACTAAAATGTATTTCACAGAATGGAATCATTCGACACCTTTAGAGCTTAATTGATTTGTCTAAAGACAAAGGAGTTATTTGAAAAGGGGGAATAGGGCTGGTCTAAACTTTCACATTTAGCATAGTCTATACTTGAAGCTTGCAGCCAGAAATGGCTCTCATGTAATATATTTTATTTTAATTTTTCTTTGAGCTGCTTTATTGGTTCCTTGTCAGTGTATGGATGTTTGGTATGTAAGGAATCAGTTCAGACGTGAAGGATGAAATTTATCTCACTTTTGTTTAGTTAGGTGGTTGTTCTAAGCTAGTCCTGTAGGCTTCCTCTCTAGTCAATTGAGGCATGTATCTCCAAAAGCAAGTTAGCAATAGGAGTTGAACACATATGGTATGGATAACCTGGAGAAGTTTGTTTATTTTTCTAATGATTGTAGAGAACCTCAATGACTATAGAGCCTAGATAATGAGCTTTCATTACACATGTATCTCTAAGAGGAGAAATAAAGTAGCAGTATTAGGTGAGTGCTTGTAAGCCTGGTTTTCAAATAATAATAAAAAACCTTAGTCTAAGAGAGTCATGTGAAAGGTGGGGCCTTGATGAGGATTAAAAATGGTGTAGCTGATGCAGAGGGAAATTTTCCATACTTCTAGATCCTTCTTTAGTCTATATCTGCTCTTTAAAAAAGATCAGCTTAAGCACTTGATTTTTTTAAGGTTCTAGAGAAAGGCTAAAATTCCAGACTTGTCAAGTTCATCCTTCTTGAAGGGTGTAGTAGGTAGGAAGAGCAATGAGACTCTGTAGAAGAGTGACAGTAATCTCTCAACTTGGGTCAGCTGAAGTTTTTATGTAGGAATGTTCCCATAATGAAATGCATGTATTGAAGTGGATGCAAAAGGTTGCAAATTATATTGCTTCAGGCTAATTCAAAGCCATTTCTGAATTTGAGTTAAAAATTAGGTTCTATGAAACTCTCAAAATGGGTACAATATAATTTTTCTGGTTAGCAGGTAGAATCCTTCTAACATTAGAGAGGACCTGAAGAGTACTTTTCCACGATTAGCTTAAACAGATTTCAATCTGAGTTTCTGCTGAAGTGCGTGATCCTTGCCTCCCTGCATTGTCCCACTCCAGTATGTTCCCTCTGCCTTTTCTGTGTCAGCAGCAGTAATACTGTGTGGTTATGTGGTGATCTGGATCAGCTCAGAGCCCTAGCTGAAAATTAACCTCCTTATGAGGGGCAGACAGGCTGATCCAACTGCTTGTGTTTGTGCATGTGCCTCGTGCTGATGCCAGGACAGCGGGCACAAGGTGCTGGATCAGGAGCTCAGAAAACACGGGTGTGGGATAAAGCTCTAATGTGGCCTTAAATTCTGAAATCACATCATAAATAGTCTTTGGAACTATATGCAGCTGTGATGTATTCACTACCTATGTTCCAATTACTGCCTCTATTTCATCAATCAAAAGTTGATTATGTTGTGTGGTATTCCGAACGGGTTATCCCAGCTCTCTCGTGCTGACTTTATGGTACGAACCATCTTGGCATGCTAACAATTTTCTAAAGCAAGGAGCTGAAATGTGTTGGCTCTGAGTGCATTCACTGATATTCTAATTGACTTTTATTATGCAGTCAATAATATGGATCTATAGTGCATGATGCATACCCTTGTTAAGCATTCATTCCACACCCTCTGAGGCAGTTAGAGCAAGTATGAGGTTATAAAAAAGGTACAAGTTTGACACGTGAAAATCATGAGTTTGGCTTGGTCCACAGAAGATTTTTATTTTGAAATAATGAATTCAGGATGGTTCTGTATGCTTTGTATGTTTGAGTTTTTTGATTTCAATTCAGGCCACGATTTCAAGATTTTCTCTGTAACTGCAACAAGTAGAAACTGGTTTTTTTTTTTTTTTTTTTTTTTTTTTTTTTTACCAATATTAGGACACTAAACTATGTAACTACAAATATACACACACAGCATGTGATTCAGATTTTAATCAGTTTTACAGTTATGTTTGTAGAAAGTAGGACAATGTGTATCAAGTAGAACAGTAAGGCTTTATTCCTTTTCTACCACTTTTTGTGTGAGTTTACAAACAGATTTGGTCAATCTTAATCTATAATTTTGGTGAAACTTACCATCTGAAAAGAAAATGTTCAGTGTGTGCACTTGTGATAGCAGAGACACATAAAAATGATTGAGAGCTCGCTTGCTGCTGGGGCTTCCTTTCAGTTGAGGAACGCCAGAAAGTTGAGAGCAACATGCAGGTTGTGTGAGCATTTGCAGAACTTCTTCCCCCATGGAGTTCCTTCCAATTTACTTGCCTTTTGCTTGCCTCTAAGGTCCACGTTAGGTAAACTTGTATATTAGTGTTCATCATTGTTGGTGTTTATTGTGTGAATATGAGTCGGTTTATGTATTTATGCTTCCTTCTTACGGGATTAACGTTTTCAGTGGTAGCTGAGATAGCTGCATAGTCACAGCCATCTCCAGCCGTGGCTGCACAAAAGCCAAAGTGTCATTCCTCAACCAATGAAATGTAAATGATGAAAGGAAGGTTGATTTAATACTACACAGCAAGGAAGAATTTCTGTATATCGCTTGTACCTCCCCCTAGACATGTGCTGTGTTCGCTGAGTGTTCAGGTGCTGTAGAACTGGAGCAGTTGTTTTCCACAGCACCTATCTCCAGCCTTCAATGGGGCTTTAGGAAGGGTTATGGGAACAAATGCTGAACGCTAATGCCCCTAACTGATTTCAGGATGCCTGAGGGCTCCTTTGGGATCAGTTACCCACATAGGATTTGAATCCCTCTTGAATTATGTAGGGCTGGGTATTGAGTTGCCCTTTCACTGTTGGAGAATTTGGTTTAGTGTGTGAAATAAAATCACCAAAAGGCTCCTTTACACAGATGGCACTGTAACGTTAATCAACTTTTTAATAAAGGCAGGCCAAATTGAATTATGAATCTCCAAATAACCTTGCTACAAACCCTGGAAAGCATCTCACTTCCAGTGTATTCAATAAAATTTCCAACACGACTTGTTTTTCCATAATACATTAAATGTATGCAATCCTATATTCATCGCCCCTCTTCTAGTACTCACAACTCATAAATGATGATTTATTTCAGTAGGAAACATGTTGCTGGGCCAGATGTTCAAACAAAATGACTCCCAGCAGGCCTGCAACACAGGTTAATTCAACAATAAGTAGGTCTAAGTATATGTAGAATAAGGCTTACTGTAATTCAAAATGAGCATGTGATGTGTGAAAGACAGTAAAACCTGAAAGCACTGGAAACAAATTGCTTGGGTGGAGTAGCTTTTAAATATGAGGAACATATTATGTGCCTTCTGCAATAAAAGTATTTATAATTTATTTAAAGGAGGTGATAACTTTATCAGAGACAACCACATGTACTCCTTGACTTTCAGAAAGGAAAGTTCAGGTTTCCCTATTCATTAATAAATGCTGTTTTGATTGAATTTTTCATGTGTGCAAAGCATTTCATTTATTTTTTGCTCGTGGAAGTCGTCAATGACTGTCACTAGCAGTAGATAGTTTAACATAGTTAGCTGATTATTTAAAAGGCGGATCTGAAGTCTCTCTACTGGTAACTACAGGTGACAGATGGATTATAGGTCGAGTGCTTTCTTGCTGTAAAGCTCCATCTGTGTGCAAAGCTTTGAGAAATGTGTAGACACAACTTTAGAGAAGGTAGGTGTGTTTGTGTGAGGCGAGCTGTGATACTGGCTTATTAGTTGTAATTTATGCATCCCTTGACCTGTGCTCTTTGGAGAGAGGGAGCATTTGCCTCCAGCAGCTCTTGACTGCAGTATTATCTTTATCAGTTCTAATAAGTCTGGGACAAAAATATCCCATTAGAGAGTCAATCTTCATTTTTGTGGACCCTCATTAGCTATTTACATATTGACATCGGAAAATATTTCCAGTAATTAACAAGTCTGCTCTGTTCTCTGAAACCCCTCATGTGGAAGAGTTTATTTAGTATGAAGTTTCCTGTACTACCTGTAAAAGGTAGAGGGATTTTTGTTAAGCACCTTTCAGGAATAGGCAAATACTTCCAGTTATTTACCACTAATGAAAGAATGAAGTAAAATGAGCTCATATTCCCTTTGCATTATACTATTTCCCTACCATTGTTTACCCGGTGGTTTATGACCACAAAAATATTGCTGTTTTTTTACAGCAAGGCACACAGCATATGAACAAAACATTTCTTTTTTCAAGACACTTTGTGAAGGTCTTTAATTTTCTACTTCTCCTCTGTGAGTTGTTTGAAGGATTTTCACTGATAGATAAAGCATCACTGGAGTGCTGGTGTCTTTGTGTTGTTTGCTTTCATGAGACCCATTTAGGCAACAAGATGTGTTCTCTTCTTACAGGAAATGGATATAGAGGTTGTCAAAGTTTCAGTTAGTTTGAGCAAACAAACAAACAGATTGGTCAAGACAAGGCAATAATTGCCTTAAGCTTTAAGCTGAAGCACATCTTCAGTACGGATGCACCACATGGTTATACCACTTATGAGGCAGGGTGGATCTGTAGAGGAAGCCCGTAAATGTGAGGAGCGTGGGCGGCAAGTGGCCCCTACGTGTAGCCAGGTCATCCTCTGTTGTCCTTGCTGAGCTCCTTCATTCTGAAATCCTTCATCCTCAGATGGTGACTATGTGCTAAACTAAGTCCTATCCTGTACCTCAACATTCTTGGTTAAAAGTGATGTTAAACAGTGATTAACTCTTTTTTTTTTAGATATAATTTTATCAACTGTTACAGAGAGAAAGAAAAGTATTTCCTGGAATCGCTGGGTGACTTGCTGTATTCGGGTTTGTTGGTACCTCTGGACACACAAGCACACAGGTGCGTGTGCCCGCACGGATGTGTAAACTTCTCTGGGGTGTTTTTAGTGCTAGTCTTTCACTATGACCTGTTTTAAGCAGTTATAAAGGACCAAGTTCCCACTATAACCTACAAATGTTAAAGGGCAATGTAGAAAGTCAAGCCATTTTCAACAGCTGGTGATATTATAAGAACTGCTGATGACATTTTACTGTTTTGGAGTAGGAAGAGATTCAGTAATTCATTTTCATTATTCCTCTAAATGGAGAGAAGTCTTAAATACTGCAAGGGAGACTGAAAGAATTTTCAGTGTAATTTCAAAGGAAAATAGAAGAAAAAATCAATGTAGTTTTATTAAATGAATGGAAAGATTTTCAATCTTCTCAATTTTGTGATAAAGCCTGGGGAGAATGAGTTTGCCTAAGCTATGACTGGAAGTCAGGGAAACAGAAGCCAGCTAAAACATTTTACTGGTATGTAAAACACAGGCATAAATCAGTTGCAACTTCCAGTAAAGCTGGATCCAGTTGAAGTTTGGGAGAAGCAAATGGAGAAGGTAATAAAGGGCATTTTTTGCTTTGATTAAGGAAATATATCTGCCAGTTGCAATTAAGATTCTCATCTCTGGGGTTCAAGTAGTGACTGTATTTACAGGTAATATTTTGGTAACATCTGTGTCACGGGGAACTAAGATGTTCTTAGCTGGATTGAAGGTCCCTTCTGTGGAGTCATGTGTTTGTGGCACAGAACTCCAGCCTAAGACTTGGTGGAGGCAAGTAGAGAAGAGCCCACCTTGGTGATGGCATTGGCAGTGCTTCAGAGCATTCCCACTCACATTTTTAAAAATGTTCAACATGCAACACTGTCACGGGGTACAAAGCTATTTTAAGTCCATTCTATGGATGAAGAACTGAATCGCAGAGTAAGCAGTCTGTCCCATGAAACTGGGAAGTCCGAGGCTTTCACAGTAGTCCTTGGACATTTGTTGCTCTCAGTATCAGTTGAATGCTGTCACGCCAAAGTGAAGCAGCCTGAAAGTATAAACAGTAACCATTAGTACTAATTTGTGTTGGTTACAATAATGTTTACAGACAAGAGTCTTTATAAAATAATTCAGCAAACATCTTGATTATAGCATTCACATAAACGTTTTGTAAGGAATGGTGCATAATTCTGTTCTAGATTACTAAAAAGGGTATAATGGACAGACATGTCCATCATATGGAGATGGTATGTAGGAGAGTGTCTTACAGATCGCTCTTGGAACATGTAGAAGGACACACAGATAATACACTTGTGTACACTTGTGACTTGTGTCAGAAGTTTATGCGCTACTGAAAAGAGCTGCAATGTAAATGTGGAGAAGTTTGATAATAAGGTAACAGGAAAAAATGGATTCCAAAAAGATCCACAACTGTCTCTACCACTTGTGCGCAATTTGAAGTGCATCCATCAGAAACTATGTAAACTTGGCAGTATTGTAATATTTACAGGCTTTGTGTATAGCAACCTCATACGCGTTCAGCAGTAACTATGTCAAAGCCTGGTTCCACATTATCTGCTGATTTCTTCTGTGACTGCAGCATGGGTGGTAGCAGCTATCTTGGTAGGACAAATTTGTGCATGCATCTTAGTTCAGACAGTAACATAGCTGCACACTAAAATCCAAGAGGGAGATGAAGACAGACTGTGAGTGTGGTTGCTGTTGTTGTTTCTATGTTTGTACTAAGAGCTAGAAAAGCAGAATTAATCAAAATGGTACTTACGGTAGGAATGGCTAATATGTGGAGAAGTTGAAGCATTACCAATACAGAAAAAAGTTTTTGTGAGTAACAGAGAAAAGCTGTCAAGCACAACAGGAGCTGGGAAGAACATCTGTCTGTTATTTCCTGTGGAAGCGGACAAGACTCTGGCTTTTGATTGCTCTAGCTGTACATTTTCTACCTTTAACTGGCTGTCTGTAGGATCTGTGGAAGGCACCTCATTAACAGTGCTGCCCGCATAGTCTGATGTATTTTCTTTGTGTTTTTCCCTGGGAAAAAATAGAGGAGCACATATTTTGCTGTACAAACTTTGATGCAAAATTCTGTGGTTCCTTGTTAAAGGAATTGAGGGGAAGCAAAGTCCTGACAGTTCCATCAGAAATACCTTTTGTCTTCAAAACATACTATCAGTCTATCTATTGATCATGAAAAGTCTATGTGATTTTGATTTAAAGAGTAGTTCCAACTTCTTGCAAAGACTACTAGGAATAATGGTGCCTAGAATAAGGCATGCAAACCAAACGATAGGCATTTCATTTACCAGCCTATTTGTCACAAGTGTAATTAAAATCTCATCTGTGAAGAACAACCAGCTTCTGAAGATCAGCAATACTGCACCTTGCAGATTGTGTCATTTTGAAGAAAAAAATCTGTTTAAACGTCTAACATGAATTATGATTTGTTTAAGAGAGTACTACTCCTGACTTCTATGATTTAATGTGATTAGCCTTTCAGAAAATGAAAGCTCAAAATAATAGCTCAAAAACATGATATGTGGTATGTGGGACATGCACTGTAATTATGAAACTAATGAGGGGTGGCTTACCAGTGTGATTGGTGAAGATCTGCTCCAGTAGCTCCTGTTAATGAACTGTCTGTCTATGCCAACACTAAATTTTTAGGAGTTTATGTGCTGGACAGTTAGATGAGGATTAGAATCTTCTTTTGATCCCCTAAATGAAATGAATTTTCTAGCAGTTATACTTTCCTTCAAAGCTAACTTGAGTTAGTTAAGTATTTACTTTGGACATTAAAATGCATCTAACATTAACTGGTGGTAACTAGTGGCGACAACAGGAGTTACCGAAGTTGTGACCGTGGCACAGACACAAACAGCAGGATGGTGCTTCTGAGCTGGCCTGTGATTCCAGCACGAGCTCATATGAAGTCCTGAAATTGCTCGGCATTTTTCTACTCCATTGTATTGGCCCAGTGGAGCATTTAGAGTACTTGGTGCAGGGAACAAATTAGAGTGTGCCAGTGATTCATCTGTGCCTTGTCTGACAAGGAGTAGATGCTTCAAGGGAGCACGTAACCAAGACTGTAATGAACCATTATGAAATTACTTAACTACAGAGGGACTTGACTATAATGTCTTCCTAGCTCCATCAGTCAGCGGTTCTGCTCTGGCCTTGCACTTACACTAATGCAACCCTATTGATCCTACTAACTCCAGGTTAGGCTTTGAGCTATTAAAAAGTATTAGATATGCAGCGGAAGCATTTGACATATGACATGTATATGCCATTGTTTATGATTTGGAGCTTAAAATACCACTAAAATTACTTACGATTATCAAGGCCCGATGTATGTTACAGCAAGCAGGACCCAAATTTTGCAGTAGTAATCATAATAGAGCAGATCGCCCAATTTATGGCAACTTTAGAAAAATTAAACAGATTCTATGTTGAAATTAATATGAAATTAAATTGCAACCTGTACGTAGTTATTAATGTTGGTCTTTGATATATAAGTGTTGCTATATCCTGAAACTTCTAAGCTGGGCAGGTACTAGAAATTCCGTTATTGGCAATTCACTGCAGATTTTTTTGTGGAAAAATGCACATTTGACCTAACTTAATGACAGATTTCCTATCCTCATCTGAGGATAAGCTGCTTAGAAACAAAGAGAAATGGGATTGCAAAGAGCATCTCAATGATTGAATTACAGAACTGAATACAATATTCTTTTTTCCCTATTAGAAGTGATACATCACTCATTAAAGGAGCCTTTTTATGGCTGAGTAACATAGTGTCCACTGGGAATTAAGGACTGGTTAGTTCACTAATCTCAGTTGGATTTTAACTGAAGTGGTTGTTGGGTGTTTTTTTTGCTGGATTTACTGGCCATCAGAAATTACTGATACTTGTGGTTGTTCTGAGTGCCGATCTGAAAAATGTGGCTGGTGTCAAGCTGTTGGAAATAATCAATTAGTGATATGAGAAAAAAGCACTGCAACTGAAAATTAATGGATACCTTTAGCGGATTTTTCTGTAGGAAAGAGGATGGGCTGGTTGAGTGGTTAAGCTGCAGTCCAAGGCAGAGCCGAGCAGGGTTTGCAAGAGAGCGTGGGAGCTCCTGGGCCCTGCAGTGCTCGGGGAGTTGTGCTGGGCTGCATCCCAGCCCTCGCAGGGCTGGATTGCATCCCCTGGCGTAGGGAACATTCCCTCCAGCACGGGGCTTCCTTGTTAGCACACCCGGCCGTTAGGACCTTGCAGTGATACCTGATTCCTGTGTTAGCTGCTGGGAGGGACACAGCCTGTGCGTTGCACTGGGGACAGTAATCCCTTGCATCTCACTGCGTGGGGTGGGGCGGAAAAGGCAGCTCCTGCTTTATCTTTTTAAAGCGGTTTTCAGCATAAAATGAATTTGAGCAGTGCACATATTTTCAGGACAAGGGTACTAAAAGCTACTTTGCATGCAATTTTCAGATTCTGATTTACTTCACCCTGTATGGGATTTTTTGAGAAAAGTTTTCCTGAGGGAAAAAGAAAAGCATATTGAATATTCTATATCCTTTTTGTTTTTTTACCTTAGCCCTATTAATATGTTGTTTGTTCCCTGCTTGAGTTTGCCTGTTTGTTGTCCATCCCCTGAGTTACACACACATTAATTTGGAGGCTCTTTGATAGTTGAGGAAATGCCCAAGAGTTTTGTAGGAGCAAGGAAGACTGTGCTCTGACCTGCGTATGGGGTGGTCACTTTGATAACAGTTTTCCTTTAGTTTTCTGTTGAGTGGAGTGGGGAAACGGGGAGAGCCTATTTGCTCCGTGTTAGAAAATCTGCACGGGTGTGAATTGTCAGGCACAGTTCACTATTACCACTAATGTAACTCAGCATTGAAACCTAAGGTTTCTTTTCTATCTTTGCCTCATCTTCTGGATGAGATAATGCTCTTCTATTTCTGAGTGCATGAGCAAAGCTCTTGTCTTTGGAACAAAAGAATAGAGAGATTTATCATTAAAAAATTGAGTGCAAATGAATGTAGCTCATCATTTTAATCATAGGTCAGGTCATCAGATTTGCCGTATTTTGGCACGGCCATACACAGCTTAATACTAAGTGCTTCTTTTATGAATTAATAAGTATGCTTGCTAATTTTATCCTTATGTGTGAAGGCAAAAGTCCATTAAATATTTTAATCCAATCAAAATAATTTGTATCTCAATTTGTTGCTGGACTTCTGACAATGACTGATTTGATTGCTATAGTTTTCATTACTTACGGGAAGAGTTAGTCTGGGAGTTCAGTTTCATCAACATACATCTTTACCAAACTTTTACTTATCAATAAAATTCAATGATGAAACCACAGGAAAAACAGGGTATTTATGTTCGATCTTGAAACTTAAGACATAGGTGGTTTTTTTTTTTTTTTTTTTTTTTAAATCAGTATTTGGAATCCACGTTCATGTACTCTTATGGAAAGAGTTATTAAACAATAACCAGAATAGCAACCTGGAGTACTGAATTTTAGCCTATTGGAAAACAAGCTAGGGAGCTAGGGAAGCCTGAAAATAACCAAAGAATGTAAAATAAAACACCTCAAGTGCATACATATCTAGGATTAATAGTCTCTTTTTTCTTCTTTTGTGAATAGCTTCCAAATGCTTCCTTTGTCTTTCTTTGTGGATATGAGCTTTATGGGGTTTCATCTTAGTGGACGAGAGGGAGGGTTTCTGGAGACACCAGGAATTCTCACGCAGTCTTTATCGTCTATCATAAAGCTAAACAGTGTCAAGACACTGAACTGGATTTTCTGAAACACTGCAGGAGTTGTGCTACTCTGTTAATACAAGGTTGCCCTAAAACTGGCTTAAACAACCCCACTGCTGAATTTTGCAGTTGTGTGGACTTCCCCCAGGAACTTCAGCTTTTTTTACAGCAGGTTTTGCCATGGGCTGGAGCCCTATCCAGAGGCAACATGACTAGAGGCCTTAGCTGCCCAGTCTCACTTTGATGTTTTTATGTGGTCTGCACTAATACTGTCTGTTTGGAAGCTTGTCTGGCACTGGTCTGGTTCTAGAATAAGAGATATACGGAAAGTTACTGAATCTCATCTTCTCTTTTTTGCTTACTGCTCTGTTGAATTTTTGCCAAAGCTTTTCAAGCTGATTTAGAATTGAGCTTCCTATTACACTCAGGAATTCTAGCTCTAATGATCTTTTTTTAGGAAAGAAATGCCATCCATGGGCACGAGCATGCTTTTTTTGTCAGAGTTGTTGCCTTGACTGTATGATTTTAGCTGTAGTGATATTCCTGATTTAAAAATGTTTGCAGGGGACAAAAATTCTATAAAATAGATGACTATTTTGTTTCAGTTCAATTCAAACTGTTCATGGTACATGGAGTCCAATTCAACATAATGTTTAAGACTAATTTCACATGTGCTTAAGCCTTGGCATTAAATCAGGCACATGCTTAAATGCCTTCCTTAATTAGTGCTATATATTAGAACTTAGAAAATACTTTTACTACTTTTCTTTGGTTTTATGAGCTTTTTCTTGCTTGGTAAAGGGTAAAGTTAACGTACTACAAATGAAGGAAAATTGGTGGAGATGGGAACACCAGGCTGGCAAGCACATGTTCATTAAAAACAGATTAGCTAAAAACAGACACTGATAATCCTGTGATCAAGACTTGATACACAAACCCAAGGAAATGCTAAACATGAGCTGTAAATAAATAGATGATTAATATCTTTTATTCCAATATGCGTGCCTTAGTGAGAAATTATATTTCTCCTTAGAGGTCATTTTCTTATTATCTCAAGGTTGCACCTTCTTTGCAGCTCTATGATGTGTAGGAATTAGGGAGATAATTAATAGCGTGAAGGAAGAGTCCATCCCCTGAGACACCCAACTTGGCGACGCAGCCTCGGGTGTGTTAGTAAATACTGCAGCAAGTGGGAGCGCAGAGCGTTCCCTTACCCCCACCTGTGTTAAAAATGTTCCCGTAGGAATAATGGCTGGAATGGGATGATTGGAAATCACACAGAGCAAAGATGGATGCCTAATGCTACCAAGGGAATTATTAACTTCCTCCCTAATAAATTTGACTGAGTTTCTCAACAAGCATCTGAGGTGGAATGAAAAGGAGGGAGGACTGTTTTGTATGAGAAGTTTGAAAAGGTTCATTACTAGGGATTATGCATAATGAAACACATCCTGAGTGTGAGGCTGTGCGGTTGGTGTGCTTAATACGTACAAATTAAATCTTCTCCTGAAAATATGCTAATCAAAAACAATGAATTAAACATCAGGACTAAGAGATTTTTGCTTATTAATACAATGTAACCCTGTTTAGAAAATTCCCATTTACCAAACACAGCTGTTGCAAGTAAAAAAATAAGTGGAAAAAAATTGTATCCAGCAGAATATCAAATGTATTAATCTCTAAGTTGAAAAAAGATTTAAGACCCTATTAAAAGTTAGGTAAAAGGATTAGTAGTGGGAAATATTAGACAATTTTATGGCATTTTATGTAGCTAAACTCTGGAAAATGAAACTTAGTGTTCGAAATCAGTGTTCTGAAAACATATTTGAAGGAACAGAAAATAATTGTTGTTTAGCTGTAAAATATATATATATATATTCTTATATATATTCTTTTATATATATATATATATATTTCTGTGAAAAGTCTCATGAACATCATTCTCCAGAGGAACCCTAGAAAGCAGGAAAAACTATTGAGACTTGTAGCGTGTTTGAAGAGGAGCATGAAATTTAATAGGGGGTTATTGGTTAGACCCGATCCAGATCAGGCTCGCTGCATGTAGCGGGTGAAGGGATGAATTTCTGTTACTTTTAACAACTTAGTTGAGTAATGCCTTACTTGAGTTTCATGTAGTTCTTGTTCATAGGACAGAATTAGTTGGATTAGTTGGCTAGGACAGGATTAGTTGCCAACATTAGTTGGCAAATGTTCAATGAGTTTCTTTAACTGTCCTGGATGTTACTTGTTCTGCCCTTGTGCTTCCTGCGGAGCTGGTGGTGCTGGAGGGGCTCCTAGGTGATAAAGCTGGGTTTGCTCATGGCTTCTCATGGAAAGGATCAGAATATGTTTCTCAAGAGGACTTCTTAGGTCTCTTGGAGGGATGTCTTTCCATCCTCTACTTCCACCTGTTCTGTAGCCCTCTTTGCTCCTGTACCTGTTGGAGAGTTGCTTCCTCCTCATTCTCCCTGAATATGTGTCCTGGGCCTGACCCTCTTCCACCTCTGAACATGTTTCTTAGCTACAAGGCCCCTGCGCTCTGATCACTAACCCCTTTGGAAGTCCTTGCACGATGCTTTTATTGCTCTAAATGCTCGTATTAACTGCGTTACAGCTAGCAGCGGTCACTCCCACACATGCTGTTGCTGCAGTTTCTGTTTCCACATAGACTAACCTTAGGAGCATTTGCAACTCTGGGAAACGCAGCTTGACCTCTGGCTTTTAACCACTCGGTGCAGTGGTGCTGGTAAGCTTTTCACCCTCATCGTCTCACTGATCACACAGCTTTTCTTGTGGAACAGACTTTTAAACAGTCGTGGTGTCTGTCTGGTTTTAGTTGGATGGAGCAATTAGCTAAACAGCACTACCTGTATGTTCTTAAAGCGTGCACAGTTACAGGATGGGTCTTTGATTATGACTCTTTTGGAAGGATATATTATATTACATTACTGTTCTGCTTAGATTGTTAGTGGACTTGAAAGCCTAAGTTGTGGTGCTGATCAAACCTTTGGTCTCCCTCGAGGCAGGAGCTGGAGAAATGTGGCAGTCGTCACTGTCAGTACCTGGTGGCAGAAGGATTGCTAATACAGGAACGTTCCGGGAATGGGAATGAGTCCAATGAGGACACGTTGCAAGGAAGAATAGGAAGGCAATTCTTAACAGATTTGGAAGGAAAAGGAGAGGAGTAGGGATGGGAACAGAATTCTGGGCATGAAAGTATCATATTAAGTACAGAGAAAGAAGAGTAACAAGTTTGTTGTGAAGAACAGAGATTGGAAAATAGACACAATGCATAGAAGGGCAGAAAACATGCATGTGAAAAGGCTGAGTTATGAAGCATCTCCTCAGCAGTGCTACATCTGCTTCCTTAAAAAGGAAAAAACAAAACTTAATATTTTAACTTTCAGAGCTTTCTTGCCTATGAAGCCATAACCTTGTTAACTTTTCAACTCTCAGAACTGTTCCCTAATCAATATTTTCCAGCATCTAATACTAATTTTGTCCCAGTAGTAGTATGGATGACATAATTAAGTATTTTAGGGAGACAGTTATTAAAACTTGAGGCTGTAGCATCTAAAATTAAATAGGAGAAATGAAGTTAGACCCAGTCAGGACAGAAACATGGTATATGTTGTGCAACTTGGCAAGGCTACGTGAATGTGAATAGGTAGAAAAGGCTGCAAGAAATTGGCCCTAAAACAGCACACTCAGCTCTGAGGAGTCTCCAGGCAGAGGTTTAGGAAAATGAAAATGTGTTGCTGGCAGGAATACTCATCAATTCGGAATTAAGGTGCATTGTTACAAGAATAGAAAATGAGCTTGTGAAAGAAGCACCACTGCATTTTCATCCCTGTGCTGTGCTGTTTACAGAAACAAGAAAGCCTCAAATGAAGTTCCCAAAGTTGTCCAGATGCCAATTCTATTATTACCCAACTATGTTTTACATAGCAGCATTTTGATTAAACCTCCCCCATGGGTTTCCAAATACTTGCGTTATACCTTTGTCTCCATCCCTATTTCTTAGACCCATCTCTTCATTCTTTTCTTTGGAAGCATCAGTATATTCAGCAGATAATGAAGAAGTCAGGAAAAGTAATTAGAATCCTCTTTCTAGAAGAGTCGCAACACTCCAGCTTCACACTAGAGAGGAAGACTTTAAATTGCTAACTTATGGTAATATCATTTGCTTGTGCATGCCATTAGCAAATTGGTACCGGAAGATAAACATCACTCATTGCTGCTTTGTGTGTTATTAAGATTATTTGTGTATTTAAAGGTGGAAAAATATGTTTGTTTTCTCATTATTGTCATGACAGATTAATGCTATGAACAGAAATTTAGCATTGGAAGAAAATGGAACTCTGAAAATAATATTTTAAGACTGGCTTAGGCAAGATCATTGTGTTCATTAGCATTCTTGATTTAAATGTCTTAGGAGAACTAAATATATGGACCGCATAAATAAATATGTAAGTTACAGAAATGGTACATCATCGGTTTGCATTTGTATCTCTAGCTGGGCTTAAAGTTGCATCCTGCAGTTGGGAAAAACATTTCCTATTTTACATATTCCAGATAGGGATCTCAGTATTCTTTAAATCTTCCTGAAGGAATTCAGTCCATTCTCCCTTCAGTGAACCTCATCGTTAGCACTGTAGAGAAAGGAGCACGAGATGGTCTGAAATAAGGCTTTTATTTTGCATATAGTAAGTGACTGCAATAAAGTTAATTCCCAAAATGCTTACCAGCTTTTTCACTGACAGAGGTGGTGCAAAATCCCATGGCACACACTTTGTGTTTCCTTTGCTATGCTAGAGGATAACAGTGCAGAAAGATTCATCTTTGAATCTCGGCTCCTTCCGGTATTACTGACAGTGAAGCACCTGCAGCTCCTTTATTTCACTCTTCCCCCTTTCTTTAGAGTATCTTTAGCCTCTGGCTTCTGAGAAGGGCAATGATGTACAAAGCTAATTTTCTTCCCTTTAGGCAGTTACATTGCTTCAATCCTTTTGCTTAGCATCCATACCTGGGTGTTGTGCATATGAGGCTAAAAGTCTTCTCCCTTGTCTCCGGGGGCTGTGTATTCTGTGTGTGCATGTGCAAATGTGCGCATGTATACACATATAAATATATATATCACACATTTATGTGGGTATATTATTATATTTACGTCTCTTCTATATACAGGAAAGAATAAAAGAAAAATCTGCCTGTTTTTAAAGGTTATCAAAGATTGTTCAGAGTAATATTTCAACATAGAGAAATTAAGATTTCCCCTTCCCCTCTGACCCTAAAGTTGTAATTACTGAGTTTTCTGACACTGGCTGTACTGGAGAGTTTTATTTACCAGTGTGCCTTTTTAGAGTAAAATAGACTCTCTAAATTTGACTGCTACAGATGAATGTGGTCTATGCTGCAAGGATTGCTTTCTTTTCATGTGTTCCAGGTGATGAATATGCTTAATTTCTGTTGTGGTTTCCCTTTTCAGATTCTTGAGAAAAGAGTAATTTTTACAGCATTCGCTTCCACTTTAAACTCCGAGAGTTACTTTGCCAGCCTTAATAATACCAGGAGAACTAATAAGCTGGGTTTTCTAGGTGCTTGTGCAAAATGAACGGTAGATCAAGCAAGAGTAGGTGAAGAGACTTCAAAGGACAAAAGTAAAGTCATCATGAACACACTTACTTTTCAACTCTGAAGCCAAATTATAGCAATCTAAAGTACTCCAGGATCAGTAGCAGTTACAATGAGCAATCCTCATACAGTCACTGTGTTCCAGGATTGTCTTTGAATTCCCCTGAAGGTTAGCTGAGGCTCCTAGTATTTGGTCTTCTTTTAGAACAAGGCGCAGATCCAGTAAAAACGTTCACTTCCCTCAGAGGAAGATCTAGTGGAAATGGTCATTACCCTTTGTACAGGTGGATTCACTCCATCTCCTGAATACTTTCTTCATAGTGCACTCTGACTCTGTTGAGCGTTAATTACAATGTTTGATCAGATGCCTGCCACGGATTTCAAGTAAAAGTAATTGGCAAAGTTAGTCCGTAGCTTGTGTAATATTCTGCCGTGCTGAACTTCCAAGGAATAAAGTTAGTCTGATGACTGTGAAATTTACTAGCTTTTTCTTTCTGACAGAAATTGTCACAGTTCTGAATAAATAAATAAAGGGACTACCTACGCAAGGAGCAACCTACGCAGCTCATTAAGTAGATCCAGTGACATTAAGATGCTGTCTCATTTTTTTTCTCTTTCATTTTGAAGTGATAGATAAAATATCTTCAAAATACAAGCTGTTTAGAGACCTGGAGTCTGGGTGTACTAGGATGACTGTTAGTGATTGTGCAAAGAACCCCTGAGTCATCAACCCAAGGCTTTTAAAATGAATGGCACCACGAGATGTAGGATGATTATATCATTTTATGTTTCACCGACATTAAGATATAATTGCTCTTCAGGAGCAGTTGCTCAGAGCTTTCAGGATGGCAGCAGCATGTTCCATAGTGAAGCCATCGGTGTTCCCAAGTACTTGCTTCTCTATCGTGTCTACCTATGCAATTGGTGAACAAACTGACATTCTTCAACAACATGTCTGAGTACCTTCAACTCTATTTCAGCTCTGTAGATGTAGGTTTTCTTAGCTGGCGTGACTTTGAGGAGAAGGACTTAAAAGGAGTTACCATTTAATGATGTAATGGAAATATGAATAGCAGGTTGCACCGTGCTAGTTCATGGTGAAACACAGAGAAGTTGTGTTCACTGTGTGATAACTGTCATAGAGATAGAGGACATTGTTTCATAGTAATAAGAGAATTTTTTCTAATTGTAGGTAGATATTTCTTAAAGGAAGAGCTGAACCAGTTGTCAGTAAGGATATACAGAGTACTGTTTAAAAAAAAAAAAAAATTACTCAGGCACTTTCCATGTATTGAGCAATAAAGAAGTGGGAAAAAAATGACGACATTCTCTTTAAAATTGCTGCTTCAGCCCTAGTGAGACATTATTTTTTAGCTCATAAGTGCTAGGAATAATGTTTTGCATAAATATTCCACAATATTGAGCAGATTTTGTGTCTATAATTAGAGCTTTGATTTACTCACAGACAGAATTAATTAGGCAGTAATAGTTGTATTGCAGTTCTATTATAAGACAAGCTCATTTCTTCTTCCTCTTGTTAAACTCAAAAGTATACAAATAATTTTTGACCTTTCCTAAAACACTGTCAAAAGAGTATCTTTAGAAGATAAATACCCTCGTACTAAATACAAAGACATGTTCAGCTGTCCATAATTTATTTTATACTTAATTACACTCCATAGCAGTCTATTTCAAGACTGCTAAAATTTTCAAATGAGGAAAGATATCAGAGTGTCTGAATGAGATATATATATATATATATATATATTTATGTACACACACACACATATATATATATATATGTATAAAATAGATCATATTTTACCTCCCAGTTCCTAGGGGCTTAGGAAGATCTTCTCTTCCAACAACTTATCTTCAGACTATAGATCTTCTATTCACCCATGGAGAGGGTTCATACTCTACCCCTTGTTTCATCGGGACAAGGAGGGAGGGCAGGGGCTTCCTGTCGTGTTTTTCTTCCAAGTGCGTTCATGCAAGACTAGGGAGATTTTGATTTTAGTTCATGAACAAATTTTCCTTTTAAAACAGAGTTCGTTATTTTAAAGGATGGGGTAAAAGAAATACTGGAACCACAGCTACCAGAAGTTACCTGATTCAGTGCTTACTCTTGTGTTTCGTTATTTAAGAGCTGTATCCGAGTTCAGCTGTAGGAATCCCCCAGGTCTTTGTGTCCCCTGTACACCAGTGAGGATATAAAAACTACATGAGAGAAATTTGAGACATGCTGTGGAAGGGCAGTACCCCCAGCCAGCTTGCAGCGGCAGTTGCTAAAGGCTGGCGAGGATCTTCTCAACATCTTTTCTTCAAACTGTAGATCTCTTCTCCATCCAACCACAGATAGGTAGTCAGAAGAGAAGTCCTGCCTGGGACTATCTTGAGGGAAGTAAGGTGCAAAAAAAAAAAAAAAAAAGAGGGGGGGGGGGGGGGTGGAGAGATATGGATTATAACCATTTGATAGCTCCAGAGAAGACTTTTATCGAACTCTAATATCTTGTGATAAATCTGAACAATGGGGGGGAACAAAATGCTGAAGAGCAGCTTGTAGGATAGTCCATCCAGAGTATCACCACCATGATCCAGCAGAGATCTAACCAGAAGTGTGACATAATCCCTCTTTATATCTGTGAGGAGTTTAAAAACTTCCCTTTTTCTTTGACACTTGTGGTCAAAGTGGTGATGGTGGTAAGAAGAGTTACCCATCGTTGTTGGGTTATCTTCTCTCTGCCAACCTTCCATTCTCAAGTCAAGACCTGGATGAGCCAGAGAGCAATCCAGGCATTAACCATTCACCAGAACAACACACCTTTAGCTGACTTCCGCAGCTAGACATTTATACAATCAATTCGTATTGAATGAACATACAATTAGTGCCTCATTTAATCTAAATTCTGTTGTCTTAGGCACATAATTAGAAGAGTTGACTGTTGTTTCAGTAACTTGGGGGGATTTTTTTTTCTCTTCCTCCTGAAAGTATTTAACTTTATTGTGCTTGAAGGTAATTGTTGCCACCTGTCTTTGTAAGATCCTTCTTTAGCAGAAAAAAAATCACTCTGGAATTCAATTCTTAATTTGCAGTGCCAATAAACTTAGACCCGAGTCTCTTGACCAAGTCCTATAATTGACTCTCTAAAGTTCTATACTGCTTTTGCCTTTCCTGTGAAATGACATGGACAGCTAGGTCCTGGAGGGGAGAAGTAAGTAGGATAATTGTATTTAGAAGTCAGGATCACATTTGGTTGACCATCAAGTCCTCTTTAGAGATCAGCAGTGTTGTGCATTTTAATGTGGTGGTAAATTGATGTATTACTGGGTATATAATTCTCAGTCATGTAAAGAGCAGCTTGCTCAGCAGATGTCCTATTTTCATAAGCTGATGCTTAATGAAAAAAAAAATGCAAAATGTGCACATACATCTCTTCTTATTTGACATAATTAATTGGATTGTGAACAGTGCTATTCGTGTGCAGTGTTTGTACACATAACCTGCCCTTAAATTTTACTAGGCGAGTGTTGGTGCAAACTTTGGAAAAAATACTGCGAGCGTGCAGCTTCTCTATTTTGTAGTTTATTTTCTTACCTCCTTATTGTTATTTCTGAAGCAGTAGGCTGGGCACACAAATGCAGCTTCTGTCTGCAAGAGCAGTCGGCATTATACTTAAGACTGGTATTCCCAAGATTACTTGGGGCAGCAGTGTGCTGAGGCAATGCTTAGTGCTAGCAATTGTCATTGCTTATTTAGCTGCAGAAAGACATGATCCAAACAGCTCTGCCTGTGAGAACAAACCTCCGGTGAGTGATGCTCATGTTTTAGTGCTGTCTGCTCCAGAAGGCCCTGAAGAGCGATGGCGCCAGCAGAAGGCTGAAGGGGATACAAATCAGCCTTTCGGATTTAGGAAGAAAATCATACATGGCAATGAGAAGTGCTTCCATTTGATTAAATATCCATTACCTGATATGTTTGCAGGCAGCATCCTCATTGGCTACTGGTGGATCTTAAGGCCCAGTCCACGGGTGGAAATATTCAGGGTACCATATCAGAAAATTGTTTGGATGAGTCAAAAGTTTGACAGTTTGACTTTAATAGAAAAACTGCTAGGAAGTGCTTAAGTTATGATTGTATGGGGCTTTTCAGAATGCATGAGTCAAGTTTCTTTTCTTCACATTTAATTCAGGTTTTGAGAACAGTGAATGGTGAGAGAAATGTGGGCATGGTTTATAAGTTGCTTCAGAACAGTGATGAAAATGCAAGTGGTGTAACACTGCATTAGCAGAGCAGATTTGGTCATAAATTATAATGCTTCTGAAGGTGACACGCATTGCTGTTGTACGTCAAAGATTTGGTGATCTTATGAAAACTGTTTATGTTTGGATTTAAGAAGGGATATGAAGTTATACTCCTAAAATATAATTAGCAGCATCTACTCAAGAGATTCCACTTTATCTCTTAAATGGGAGTGTGTTGCTAAAGGAAGGCATCAGACTGACAGCAGAGTTACCACTAGAGCTTCCTGGTGCTGTCCTGCATTACTCCTGGATTAGTGGAACAGTCTAAAAATCAGTCCTTGACTACTCCAGTTCTTCTGGAAATAAGAAGCAACCGAAAATACAGAAAGCTCAAATTACTAGTTTATTTGACAATCTTGGCATTAAGTTCACTGTTTCTGTGGATATTTGAGTTTACACAGAAATGCTACTGAAGTGGGGTTGGAAGATTATGCATCAATCATGTATTTTTGAAGTCCAAGACACATTTGATAGGCTTGCTCATATCAGCTCCACCATGGGTGGCCTGTTCACTAAGGCTGGTGTCCCTCTCGGCACTCCGCTCTTTGTGCAGGCTTTCCAGGAGGTTTCGGCCTTGTGCTGACCTGGGAATGCATGTTTGTATTTCTTGATCAGAAATGTTTGTCATAAAAGGTTGCGGATAGGAAATCTGGACCTAAGTTTTGAAACACAGAGTCTATTTACCTATTTAGGGTTAAATTTTAAGGCTTTGTGGGTTGTAACAAGAACTTGTGTTTCAGCCCTCGGACAACAGTTCCCTAAATTAGTAAATCTCGTAAAGTCTCTGAATTTTAAAATTTGTATTGTTCATCATTATGTGGCATTAGGAGGGATTTTTAGTTTCTTCTAAAATTCCCTGAGAAGCATGAAACATGGCATGCTTTATTCATCAGCGTGTGCGTATGCAATTATATAGCAAAGTCTGCAGTTTCCTTGCACTTAAGGCAACTAGATCAGAGAGATTGCTGCTGAGAATTGTTGGCTTTTAGGTGTTATTCAGTGAAACTGCAACAACCCTAGCAGCAGAGTGACATAAAAGGGAAAAAGCTTTGCACCTAGTTCTTAGATCTGTGTTCATGTTTTTGTGCCATGTGGTTCCTGAAGTCTTCAGGCATCGAGACAAAATTGACACGTGAATGGTAACAAAAGAGCTTGATGATACTCACTCAGACCGCGGTGCTCTTTTATATGGAATATGTAATGCTAATCATTTGTCATCTCTTTATGATGGAGTAAATTGTGACTATGTAGCACCTGATAAACCATGTCCTTCTTATTCTTCAAGAAAAGTAGTGTGTGGGCCAAATTTTTACTGTTAACTATGCATGTATAACTGCTAGAGATGCTGAATCCAAAGTTATTAATAAGCACCCTTAGGAAAGTTTAATAATCAAATTGCTTCTAACAGATGATGTTGTCCAGGATTGTCAAGATAGATTGGACTTTGAGCTGAGGCCAGATTTGCTGAATTTTCTTTTGATATGTACAAGCATTTTAGAATAATACAAACTACAAACGCTCAGAAAGAGAACAGCTCTTTTCAGCTTAATTCCTGGTGAGCTTTTTGGCAGAAAACCAAGATTTTGTGATTTGCTGTAGTCATGAAAGACCCTCACTTCATAGGTTTATTCTAATCACAAATCTCTATAGGATTTGATGGAGCCCGATATGCGTGTTAGCTCTGCTGGTGCACATTCTGCACACCTTTTAGACTGAAGTAGTTTGAGGAGAACCATTTGGATTATAGTATTGCAAATAGGTCTATTAGGCATTTGGTTTTATTGAAATTTGGTAATTGTGTTATTGCACTATAAAATTCATATGCATGCTCTGCTGTTGGATTTGAGTCCACAACTGTATAGTGCAATTATGTAATTACTAAAATTCTACCTCCAGATTTGAAGTGTCTTTTGGGAGACTGATTTCAAAGACTTTGGCATGTGAAGTCAGAATTTACCAGCATTTTCAAATGCAGCCACTTCTTCAACTGTGAACTTTGGTTTTAGGATATTCAGTTTCCAAGTTGAGTGTCCCGGCTTGTTCATTTGTGCAGTATTTTTGGAGCACTGTGGAACTTTCATGCTGGAAAGATCCTAATAGATCTGTTGAAAATGTCAAGATGAACAGAAATATGGCAGAAAGTGTTCTGGGCCTCGAAGATGTTCTGTTTCCCCAGTTCATGAACTTCAATGGTAAATGTATATATATGAGAGAGAAAATATACCAATAAATATATTGCAGAAATTCACACTATAACTCTTTTCCTGTTGGGGGAAAAAGTGTCTTGTAATCTGTTTGTTCCAGCTACACTATCTTTGGCTGTTTTGGTTATGAGATCTGCAGCCTGTTTCCATGGATCAATCAGCTTGTAGTTAAAATCTCTCATAAAAATTGCATGCCAAAAACCTGCAATAAAACTAATAAAAATCCTCAGCAACAAAGGAACAAACCCAAAGAGACCTCAGCAAACCATTAAAACCAAGAAAATTGGAAGTAAATCATTAAGCTTCCTAGGACTGAGTCAGAATAAGGAGACCTGGCTTTCTTGTCAGCAGCTTTCCTGGCTTGTTCCCTTCACGAGCATCAGTCCTTGGCCTTGGCTGCATCCCTGCCAAGTCGGGCTGGTCTTAGCAAGGTGGAGAGCAGCTTGCCAGGCAAGTCAGTCGCGATGTAACAAGCTAACCCGAGGTGGTGGCCATCCTAGGTCACCTCAACATCTTGACAGCTGCACAATGAACAAGGTACGAGCTACTGCAAGGCTTCTGGGAAGGTGATTTTCAAATGGCACTTTGGCAATTCAAGTTGCATTTATTCAATGGACTCAATGTTATTTTTCTGTTTTGAATGTACATGATATTCTTAAGTTTCTGAATGAAGTGATTTTGGTGTTGAAACCCTGATGTGCTACTGTATTAGAAAACTAGACCACTGAGCTAGTTGTGTAGGGCCAGCATCTGTGTAGCAGTGCGGGACTGACCGTTGACTTTTCTTTCTGAAATGATAGATGGAATATGTAGGTACCCAAAATGTCACTAGCTGTGTTTATTCATTCAAGAAAACTCCGTCTTAAGCAGTCTTGATTAAATATAAGTGTGCAGTTACATGCCAGAAATGTCCAAATCATTAGGAAGAACTGTCTGGTCTGAGTTTAATATAGTTGCTTCTAAGCAGCACTGTTTTGCTAAAAACCTTTCTATGGGGTTGTGTATGTGTGCTAAGGCCTCTACAGGGATGTGCACGTGTGCTCCCTAAGGCTTCAGTTTGCAAACGAATTCACAGCTCTAGGATTTTAATTTGGCACATAGTCAGAGACTTGAGATATTGCCTTTAAAAAGGGGTCTCTATGGGGGAACTTGTTTTCTATTCCATTTATAGAATCAGAATTAATGAACTGAAAGTGTTGGTAGGCATTAATGAAAGGTGCTCCTGCTAGAACTAGAGGAAAAAAAAAAAGGCATAACTCCTGTGCAAGAGGATATCAATTTTAGCTTTCTAGAGGAATTTACAGAGCTGCTATTGGTATTGTATGGAGTGCCTTCCCCTGGATGCTGTACATGAAAATAAGAAAATGAGGTCCCTGTTCGCTTTAAAAATAAGCAACATATAAATAAAAAATGTGAGGAAGATATGCAGCAAAAACAGAATGAGCAAACAGTGGAATTTAGCAGGTGTCTTGCTAGTCACACCTTTCCTCTCCCGTGTGTTGAACACTTGCCTGGGAGGGGATAGATGGACTTTGCTGAGGATTGGCGCTTGGTGAGGCAAGTTAAGAGCGCATGGAGAGGCGTTTGGAGGATGGGAGGGCAGGCCTGGGCCCAGGATGAACACTTGCCTGGGAGGGGATAGATGAACTTAGCTGAGGATTGGTGCTTGGTGAGGCAAGTTAAGAGCGCGTGGAGAGGCGTCTCACACAGGACAGGAGGGCAGGCCTGGGCCCAGGGCTCTCCTTGGGAGAACTCAGCAGCTCAGAATTTCAATCAGCTGAAGTGCACGGAGTTTCTGTGGAATGGCTCCTCTAAGCCTAGGGAGGCAACGGATGGAAAAATTAATGTGAAAAGAAGTTTGCTTTAGATGGAGGAAAGGGGCCAGAGCAAAATTACATGAAAATCCTGGGAAAGAAAGCGAGTGAGGGTATCTGACCTAAGAAATGTACAGGTTATCTTTGTTAATTTAAATCTGCGGTTTGCATCTTGAAAATTGCCTTTATAAAAGGCATTTCTGAGGTAGGCAGATCCAGTAGAGGATCAGCCATCTATTTTCTGTGTTGGCTAAAGCAGGAGGTGGTTGTGCTCTGTGCTAGTAGGTTTTCTCTGAGAGTATCATACATTTGAATTTCACCCCCCTGTTTCAGAGGTACAGCAGAAATGTGCAAAAATGACTTATGGCCCTCATGTCTGAGGGGTAGTGGTGGATTTTTCTTGTTCTTGGGCACACGAGCATCACGAGGATGTGACTGGGCTTGAAACTTGCTTCTTAATGTGAAAAGCTGTGTACTCCCTCCCTGTACCAGCATCTCCTGTAAGTGGCATTGACAGCCCAAGAAAAAATAACAGTGCTGTGTTAATGACTCAGTCATCTCAGCAGCTCTAAGGGATGGCAGTTCAGCTGTTCAATCAGCCCAATTATTATAATTCTGTAGGCCATGTAGGCTCTGAATTCTGAATACAAACTTTTTTTTTTGGTTTCCGCAAACAGGTAATATATTAGCTAGGTGCATTTATCTTGTCTAGTTTACTACAACGTTTCTGTCCAAAATTAACTCTCAGCCAAGACCAAAACTAATTTGTTGACAGGTGTGGGGGTGTATAGTTATTATAAAATGCCTGCAATACAGCTTTGATCAAAAGATTACAGCTTTCATCTGTAAATACAAGAAAATGAATAAATTTGATGGCATTGTATATCTGTGGCCATGTCTAGATCTCATACTGCATGCAGGCCGTGTGTTTTGATGCTTCTCCTGTCTGCATCTCTGTGAAGATGCAAGTGCAAAGCAGAATTCAAGTGGGCACAGAGCACTCAACTTCTGTGTTCATAGGACTAGCACCTTTCAGTAATTCTTCTGCATTGTCAACTCCCTTAATTCGCTTAATTTTCATAAAATGCCAGCAAATAAGGGTTATGGTCTATGTATTTATAGATATGCCTATGTTTATATGATGTTCAAGATGCAGAAGTAAGAGAAGAATCTGAGGTGAAAGCTAGAGAATTCTTTCTCGTGAAGAAATTTGGGAATAAAATGATGATTAATTTTTATGTCCTGAGATGGATTTTGTTTATTCTATATACAGGTTACCAGATGTACCTGGGAGCATGCACACAGAGACCATAGACCTTAGCTACCTGTGTGCAGCTCTCTTCATTGTAGAGAAAGAACTACTGTAAAACAGTATCAGTTATTCTAATATTTTACATTTTAGGTGGCCTTTCCTCCCATTGATTTATGAATAATTTCTGAGTTAAGCTTCAGAAGTCATATGCAAAACAGGAAAAAAATTACGTGTTCTCCATATAGTTGGACAACTCCCCTTAACACACTGAAAAGAGTGGCTGAAAAAAAAAAGAAAACATTTACAGGACTTTGCTAATAGGTGATTCAGAAAACAAATTAAGCTTCCAGCCAGACCTGTTCAAGTCAGCAATCAAGCTGTTTTGCATGAGGATATATTCCTAAATTAAGGTCTTTGCAATGGATTGGTAGCTAAGGTGCCAAGTGAACCTTTCAGTTCTAATTGAAAGGTCGTGTGGTGAATCACACTCCCTCATTCTTAAGAGAAAGGAAATGTTCCAATATATTCTCTTACAGATCAGTGTGACTGCACCCAGGTGTTACGTGCTGAAGATGCATTAGCTTTCAGCCAAGCACTGTCCTAACCCTCTTCAATAAAAGGCATTGGGCTCCTTCAGTGTCTTTGCAGGCCATATTTCTTGTTTTTTAGAGGGTGCTGACACTGTCATGTTAAGGCTGGGCAGGCACTGGAGCCTGTGGTCGCCGTGAGCACCTGGCCCGCTGGCCACATCCGAGAATCCCCTGGTGCTTCGGGCAGGAAAGGTTGACTCGTCCTGAGGCTCTTCCTTCAGTGGCTGTTGAGGTGCAGGGAGCTGGAGGCTTTTTGTTCCTCATGCTTGAGGCTGAAATCGAGTGGAGCTGCCAAGGACAGGAATGCACGGAGTTGTATGAAGAAGGTTTGCACTTTGAGCATGAACACCTAGCTCTTATTTTCAGTCCATTTTGTTGTTTTCTGAAGCTTTCAATGTTTGGTTACTTTCAAATAGAGACCTATGTGCAGTAGAGGTATGAATGTTTTATGAAATTAGTCATGTTTCAGTTCCAAAAAGGTCTAAGAATCAGGATAGTGCCATCTGTAACTGGCATCACTTGCAACATTTTGGTATGGCATTTGCATGTATGCTTAAATCATTGTTCCTCCACTTTTGGATATAGTGCACTATAAAAATGAAGCACATCAGAATGCAGATTTACTGTAATTGCTGACTTAAGAAAAATGAAAAGCTATGTGAACTCTTAATTATTCCATACACCTGATATTTTTGTTTTTTTAGTTAATGGGAGCTGGTGCATTACCTTGTGTCTTAACTAACTCTGCATAATGCAGTTTCTCAACCAAGTTCTATAAGTGGTTTGGGGGACAGGGGGAATGTAGCAAACTCTTGCACTGTTGTCTGTGCTCTACAGATAAGCTCTAAAGCAGCCTATTGATAGGATCAGAAGGCAGTTAGTCACAGTATTTATGATTTGCACAGGCCCTGTAGCTCAGGTTATCTTGTGCTTCCGATGTAAGGAATGGTATTATGCATGGATTCAAAAGATACATAACTAATTTCTGAGTGGCCAATAGCCTGGCAGTTACTTGACAGATTTCCCACCTCCAAGTCTTGCATACCTATACCACTGGGAATTATCTCGTCTCTTTTTCAGAGAATGCATATCACAAGAGTGAGGTGATATCTGGGATGCCCTTGAGAGCAGGAAGCTTGCTGTGCTGTGATTGTCATAACGTGTCAAGATAACAATTCTTTAGCTAACATATTAATTCTATTTACTATTTTTATTGTTATTTTGTGTAAAATGCGTGTCTTTTTACAGATATATCTTAACTTCTCTTCAAGGGGTCTTTTGACCTACCTAAGCTCTCTTGACACACATTTTGAAACAGTTGATTTCTCCCACTTTTTCTCTTGTCATCCCCTATGTGTTTTTCCTATCAAGAATGCCCAAATGTACATTGTGTTGATGTCCAAGGAAAGTGTCTAGTTATGTTGATTTCCAGGGGGAGTGGTTCAGGTCAGTAATGCAACTCCTTATTTTCTTCTGAAAATTATTTCCTGTGCGGGTGGTGACCTTCTCAGACTGTGACTGTGGAAACCAATTCCTCAATACATTCCTAAAAATCAGATGGGGCAAGTGGCTATCCAGTTCTTGAAGGGTTGGGAGTAAAACCTGGTTCTTTAGCAGTCCTCTCAATATCATCCTTGTATTTGTTCATTGTACATTGTTTTAATAAAAGGAATTCCTCAGGAAGTTGAATTGATGATACTCTTTAGTACTATGTTGTGAGGAGGGATACAATATAATAGAGATTAGCTAAATTGGAATTGGTTTGTGGAAAGCTTGATGAGACTTGGGATACCTAGAAAGAATTGGCCATTTGTAGGAAGAGTAAGAGAAAACCAGTAGGAAGATATGAAGCTACATTAAAGAGGAGAGTGGGATGTGAATATTTCCAGCTGTTGGACAGATATTGACTCAAAAAGCTATAAGCAGCCCAAAGCAAGATCATTTTCTAACCTACTCCTGATGGCAACAGATCAATAGATAAAATACTACCTCTTCTTGCTTATTAGAAATTTGCAGTCTGTGCCTGTGATCTGAGGGCTGAAAAGCGCTTGCCTCGCACTGACCTCATAATTTCTCAACTTCTGACAAGTTATGTACTTGCGTGAATGAAAACTTTTTTTAAACAGATTCAGCATTTTGCAATGTACAAGTGATAATGCAAAAAAATGACTCTGAATAAACTCTGAATTAGTTCTTTGCTTGCATATACTTATAACATTGCAGTTACTGAGCTGTTGTCTTTATGCTATAAAAGCATAGTTGCCTCTTGAGAGGTCAGGTGGATTAACTCTTCTATAAAATGTGTTCTTTATAGCCCAATAAAATACATTATAGGTGTTCTATAGAAGAAAAAAATGTGGAAAGCCTTTTTGTTAGGTGGTACTTGTGTGTGAAATTTCGTATTATCACATGCTGTATATTGCAAGAATTGCCGTAGACAGGGAAATGGTGATTTGGAAAACAGAACACGCAGATGGGATATATGACTACTTGTGTTCAAAAGCATCCTGCTTCTTGGTTTTTAGTTTGAAAAATAGTTGAAAAGTGTGAACTTTTTTTACTTTTTCCTGTGTTTGGATAGCCAAGCTTGCTTGACTCTAGCAAATACAAATGTCCAATCAGTTACTTAAAAATAATTTATTTCTGATTGGGGGGGAGAGAAAAAAAAAAAAAAAAAGAAAGAAAAGGAAGTCTTTCCTCCCTCCCTTTTTTTGGGTGTATGTTTGTCTGCATTTTTTTTTTAAAACAAATTTTCTGCAAATATTTTCGTTTCCACTTTTATAGGTATGATTCCTAAGGGGTTTTTTTAAGCATCTACTTCCTCTATCATCTTGTCTATAAAACAAGATTGTTGCAAATGTGGTGTGTTTAGATGGAGAACACCTGACAAAATGGTATTCTTGATATTTGCAGTCTCTTCCTGGTCCCTGTTGATATAGCAAGCCCTGTGTAGGGTGGCAGTGCCAAACTGCATCCTTTCTGTACCTGCTGATTGCCTATGGCCACCCGCACACCGCTGGCGAAGGGGTATGAGAGGAACTTGGTTTTATGGAGACTGTCAGCAACCCACTGCTGCAGGTCCCTTATGTCCTGTCACACTGCTGAGTAAAGCAGGTTAAATGCTTTTTTGGGGTGTATTTTAAGGCACATAAAAAGTGTTGCAGTCTTTCTAAATGCAGATCCCCCTTATAATCAAAGGCTTATTCAAAATTTTTATAAAAATGTTGGATTTATTGGTTTCATGCATGATAGATTTTAGATATAAGAGTATCATGAAAGTTCAAATATTTTTCTAACTTCATTTGGATTTTAAATTTCATTTGAATATTAAGCTTACAGTTTGTGATACACATATAGAAGATTGCCCTCTTAAAGATTGTTATGATCTCATCTTGTGATACTTTTTCAATTGTCTTGAGTGGTTTTCTCCATTACCGTGTGCAAAACTCCTTTAAAGAGCAGTCCCCCTCACATGCATGAGCGTCACCAAGGTCCTATTTGCGCCTCTGCCTCAGCTGAGAACCCCCATTTGTTCATTGAAATAGTAATCAGGTCATTTATTTGAATTTAGTTTACTTGAATAGGAAGAAATGGCCCGAATACATTGCTGATAGTAAAATCTTCATCTACAAAATAAAGCTAGTAAAAGTGGAGAGCTCTTTGCACTCTGCATGTTTGTCAATGGCATGAGTAAATTTTCTGCAAGCTTCAGAGTCAAGTGCATTCTATGCCAGGGCAAAAAAACAAAAAACTACTACAATATTGTGGTGAATTAATTTAAAGTATAGCTGCTAGCTCCATCTGAATGTTTATAGCGGACCTTTATTTGTTACTATTATTGGAATGGTTAAAGGCCATCTAGAACTGTGTTCATTTTACAAGAAGCTTGCTAGTTGTACAGAAAATACTGATCTCACTCTGAACTCAGGAGATTTTTTTTTTTCTGTCAAGGAAATCAATATTTTGAAGAATTTATTTCATTAATTATTTCTTGCAGTTTAGTATTGCTGTTGTGAGTTGATATCAGAAATGGGATGCTCTTCCTCTTTTTGGTAACATGGCAACTCTTGACTAGATATTTTGGTTGTCTTCATATGGCATGCAAATAGAAATGGAAATAGTAGAGCCATTATGGTAGCTGAAAGATTTGGGAATTTTAGATTAATATTTCCAATTGGGAGAGTTCTCTGTGTAGTGTCTTTTAAGAAAGTTGTTGCACTAACATTGCAGACATGCACTGTATATATATTTGTTTGTGTGATAAAAAAAGCTTTAACATATGAACCTTCTTATCTGCCTAAATGATGTGCAACTTTCCCTGTTTTTCTTTAGCTGTCTACTTCCATAAAGAAATAAATTTCTGGTTCACATTTTAATGTAAAAATCTCTTTACTAAAATTGTTTCGTTTAGTTCAAGGCTATAATAGCAGAATTCCAAAAATATACTTACCTTAGCATCATTATCCATACTTGTCAAAGCCCACCTTTTAAAAGTAGACATTTTATTGGGTTGATGGCATTAAGTGCATAAAACCAAGGTAAAAATATTTAATAATATATTTTCTCGCACACACAGAAAAATGGCTGCTAGATAATAAAGGTAAAAAACTTAGTTTAAAGCTGAATTCTGAATTGCAATATTGTAAAATTAGTTTTCTGATTTTACAAAGAATAGAACGTGTGTGGCGATGTAGGAGTACTATATGCTTTATATTTAATAATTACATTTTATTAAATCTTTTCATTGTTTGACCAATAAAATTGAATTTTAAGCTCTTTAAATTTTGAATGCATTGAGGCAACAAATGTATAGGATAAAACTGAGATAGCAGTGCTACCATTTTTCTGTGCCAAGACTTTCTTCAAAGTATGACATTCCCAGGGAAAGCAGCAGAACTAAAGTTAAGTTTCCCATCACCCGTTTTTGAGGAACAGCTCTGTGCTCGGGCTATTTATATTCTTGTATTTGCAGATTGTCACCTCAGGCTGGAGCATTTTATTGAATGCTATACAAGTCATATGAAGTGATCTTCCACTTGGGCTTCATTTTAAGCCTGTGGAAAGCCAGGGAGATGCACTCATTTTACTTGAGCTTTGGATGAGAATCTAACAGAAATCAAATCAAAGTCAAGTCAATAGGGGACATGGAGAACCAAAACCTGCCTCTATAGACTAAAACTCTATCTCCAGTTACCTGAAATCTGCAGGACTCTGATACCTATTAGTATTACTGTTCCTATCCACTGCTGAGTTTTCCAAATTCAGCCATGCAAACTGGATTTTGCCCCGTCCCTTCCTGCAGCTGAGCAGCTTCAGCTACGTTTCCTTTGCTCGAAACTGTGAGGAGAAGGAGAGATGGATGGTACTGAGTCCCTGGATTCCCAGGGAAGCAGCCAGAAGGCTCCCATGGTCATCATGAACTTATATTAAAGGACATTGGGATTTAAAAGCCAGTCAGAATATCTGGGTTAAGATTCATGCAGATTTATGCAAATTTAGATTGCACCATGCAGAATGAATTCTCAGGATGGTAATGAAGTCAGGAGTTTTCATCTGGCATCTTTGTGATGTTATGGTGGCAGTGAAGTTATAATCTAAACAAGATGCAAATGTCAATTTCAGAGAGAAATCTCAGTAAAAACCTGAGTGAATGCTCTTGACAAAAAGACATAAATACCCAAGTTTCCTTTAAACTCAGTTTTAGGGTAGAAAAAAGAGTGTGTAATAGTTGTGTTCTGAAGATCTTGTTTACTTTCTGTTATGCCACAAACCTTAGCATTTTATAGAAGAACACAAGATTTTTCAGAGGACTAAAACATTTATTTTCCTAAAATAGAATATTGAAAGAAAGACATGGATAAATAAGCAAGTCACATTGATGAGGCAGTTATTGACCTTTGGCTAACTGAAGGAAGAAAACGTGTAAGTCAATTTAGCATTTTGTGTTTTTGTACATATCTTGTCCAAGTTTTATTTATCTGGAAAGAATATTAATTATTGAAAGGATCTCGTTGTTTTGTGCTGCTGATATTAGTGTTAGTCAAAGAAAATTGAATGCCAGGAAGATAAAAATGGCTAAAAGCTCTACTTTCTGGGGAAGTTTAGTGACGTGACTAGGATTTTTTTATTGTTGTATTTTAAATTGCCATGTTCATTACTTCTCCATCTTTTTTCCTTTGAATTTTCTCCTCTGTTAATCTTCTGCAGGTTTATGAATCCTTTTATTATTGGAAAGCAGTCCTCAGTTGCATGTGTTCATTAATTA
>NW_010585023.1:3855-23498 GCF_000705375.1 Tinamus guttatus | reverse complement strand
AAGTTTGGTAAAACATAGGCTGCCCAGTTCCAGTGTGGGGTAAATATTTTGGTTCCCTTAGGACTACTCATCCAGGTTTTCTGACTACAGTTGGGTTTCACAAGACCCTGACTGGCATCTAGACAAGAGCAGTGAAGGGCTTCATGTGCTCGTCAGATCCTCATCCAGTCGGGTACCATGGGCACCTGGTGTGCTCTCAGGCCTGACTTTGAATGTGGTCCATGCCAAGCAGCATAACTGCACCTAATTTCTGATATCAACCTAGAGCATTACACAGGCCAAGGGTGTTTCCGGTGGTTGGATGGGACTATACTGGTTTTGGCCAAGTTGAGGCCTGTGTGTGTAAGCGGCCCATGCGCCGGAGAAGTCACCCTGTCATTCTGTTTACAGAGCTGTGAGCCATGTTCTGTGAGCCATGCTCCCTAAATCACACTCAGGACACATGATTTAGTTGAGGACATGATTTTTAATAACTTCGAGGACAGACTGTTGTGTTTTCAAAAGGCCCTGTATCAATGCCAATGCTGGCAATAAATTTTGTCCTTTTCTTCTGATGTGGTAAATCCCATGTAGCATTTTCCTCTGCTTTGTCCTCGAAGATTTAGGAGATTTGCAAAACAACGGGGAAGATGACCAACATGTCAACATTAGACATCTATATTTAAAGACTCAGAAGATGACTGAGTGGTGCTTATGAAAACATGGTGTTTATGCGGTGATTTTGGACAGATTGATGAACAGGACACAGTTGCAGTTACGTCAGCACCTGCATCTCTTTGGCTTTCTAGAAAACATGGCTCCTTAGGTCTAAAAAGGTCTCACATTCACTATCTTTGCTATTTTGACAACTAGTCTGAACTAAAAGGTTGGAAAATGGAAACTGTGGAAGAGTTAAGAAGGGAGATATAATTCAGAGGGTTGGAATTTTGGGGGGAAATAGGTTATTCTGAGCCGCATGTGTTTTTTTCTCTATGAAAAAGGCCAGGTATGCTTGTTTTCATGGCTGAGTGTTTATCGTGGTCTGTCATGGCAATGTAAAAGGTTGTAAAGAAAGAAAAGTTTAATAAATAAGACACATTTAAGCCTTAGGTGATCAAGTTTACTGATGTGATGCGACCCTCCTGTGTGTTTCTGCAAAACATTTGCTTCGATGGAGATATGAAAGCAACATTGTTGTAATGAGAAGTGAGTATTAGAAATTTGGAGGTGTCTTGATACTTATTGCAGAAGGATGGTAGCTAGCATTTTTCTACGTTTTCAAATAAAACTATTTTTTTTTGGAATTTAAAATCTATCAAAAATATAGGCATTGAGAAGATGAATGTTGTATTATATAGCCTTAATATGAGTAGCCTTGATCTTCTGTTAGATTTATTATGGAATCAAGATCCATTACCAATATCTCCTGCTTGTATTTATTCATGACCATTGCATTATGTTAGTGGACGTTCTACTGTTCAATTATTAACCTCCTGTAAGTACTAATACACTGAACAATTCTCTGAAGGAAGGAGTTTAAATAATTGACTAACGTAACCAAACAGTTGCCCTCTGGTTAAAGCAAAACACAGAGGGTCAGTTCATCTTGCACTTCAATCAAACACACACAGAGGAATTAATTACCTAATGCATTGTATGATTATCAGTCTTGCAGCCCTGTATGTCATACATCACCAGCCTCCCTTTTCCAGTTGTTATCCCCAAAAAAGACATATGGAGAGTATGAATTTCAATTCCTGGACTTGTGAAATGACAAGCTTATTTTCTAGACACCATTTTGTACTTTCCTAGGTGTAAACTTGAGTTGTGTTGTAGGAGAGACCAGTTAGGACTGGACACTATAATTAGAGTGCTCAAGATTTCAAGGACATTTCTAATGGATATTCCCTTGACTTCAGGGAATTTGCTGCTTCTAAATGATTTTGGACCACTGCTACTTTAGCCTGCAGCCTCTAGCTCTGTCAGAGGTCCTTAAGTTTTACATGGTACTTTTTGTTCCATCAGACAATTAATATAAACTACTTAAGATAGGTGAGATTTTTTGACACATCTCATCTGATTTCTGATTGCTATAGAGAAATAATAGTCTTTTTTTTGTGATTTAAATCGCCCATCTATAAGATGTATTTCCCATCTTTTCCTGTATACTTTCCTGTCTCACAGGATGATATAAATTTATTGATACATATTTGAGATGTTATAACTACACAGTTAAAGTTATTTAGAAATAGTCATAAATAAATCATTATACTTTATACAATGGGTATTCCTCAGCACAGTAAATCCTGTATTTTGGGTGCCTGCTAGTAACTCTTCCATCTTAATAAAGCCATAAAATGCTTATAATTTGAATTCGAATAACTTTGATTTGAGCCTATGACCTACAGTTTGAAATAGCTAAATCCTTGGTTTCTTTAATTTTGTTCTTAGATTTCAAAGTGGATTTAAGTTCTCCCTCCTTTAATGCTTCACAATGACTCAGTACAGAACTTACTAGAAATATTTTTACAATGCAAAGTCCAGGTTAGACTGTGCAACCGTGTTGTAGTATATGACTCATATGTATGACTCCTTAGTCATTTATATTTTGCTACTTACATTATGTAGAATGTCTGTAATCTGATATGTAACTATTGCAGAAAATAAATCATTGATCTCATGTACAGAACCTGCCAATTCTATTGCTAGCTTTTAACTAAATAGTGTAGATTTATGACAGAGCCGTTTAACTCTAATTAAAATTGTTATTTGAAAGACACGTCTTTCTAGTCCTTCCTTGAAATTCCAGGAAGTGTGACCATAATTTTAGTAGTTATAAGTTAAAAGTTTCTATCCTGTCATTATGTTCTTGGTTTTTGAATGATATGCTACACATTTCTAAGAAGCTGATCTGGTAGATGGCACTGCCACTTTGAGAATTGAAGTAATTTAACTCCTTAAAGTATTTTTTTTTCTTCTATTTCTTTTCTGTTAATCCAAAAATAGCTATGCTAGTTCTATTTCTATGTGGGAAAAAAAGAATAAGATTTCAAAAGGCTAAAAATTCACAGTATATCTAGAACTAATGGGACAACAATTGAAATGTTAAATGAAAAGGTCACAGAAATCAGTGTAAACATTCTCAGGTCAGAAATGAAACCAAAACGGTTAGGAATACTTACCCGATACAGCTGATGAGATGTTTCAGAACAACATGTTTTAAGTAAAGGCTTTAGAAATTTTATCATTCCCTTCACAGTATTTCCTACCTTTTTAATTCCCCTTGGTTCTGAACATAAGAACCATTCTGAAGGTGTGTGTTCATCTCTTCAGTGAATCTAATAGTGTGGGCAACTGGATTGAGTCCAACATCTCCTTTGACTATAATGGAAGCTTATCCAACTCCCATATATCTATATACCCACCTTACATATCTATTGGAATATGTGTATATATATATATATATATATATATAAAATATATAATACATATATAATTATGTAATAATATATAATGATGACGTGTGTGTGTGTATATATATGCATAAAAGTCAGTATCGGATAAAGGGAAAGTATAGAAAGTACTTCAAAAATATGGAAGCATATAGTCCCAAGTCTTCTGATATTTAAGACACATCCTTCATTGACTTCAGCAGGTCACTATTTTGGCCTATACTTCAACTGAGTTGGTTAGCGTGCATTTAGGCTTGAGCTGCAATTAGAGAAGAACTACATTTAGGTAGTTACGTAGACAATACCAAGGAAAGAAGGAAGAATTTTAGCCTCAATTGTACCAGTATTCATACTATTAGATATGTGGTGTGATAACAAACAGCAGTAAATATAATTATGCTATCTATTCCTTATGGTAGTGATTTTCTAAAACATGCACATCTGCTGCTATGGAGTGATCTGTCAGCTCTGGGGAAATATCACTTAGCAAAACATGTAATGCACACAAAGCAATTTTCAGCAAAGTTGTTTGTTAAACTAAATACACTACATTGGAACAAAAAAAGCAAAGTTGTAGAAGAGAAAATCGTAGCGGCAATAAGAACTGATGCATGTTTGGATATCCAAAGATTGGAGCATATCCTCAACAGAAGGTTTAGGTGGTTACTCTATTCAACTCAAAGCTATAGTCATGCAGATTTCTGCTCTGCTGTCACCTAATGCTGAAGACAACCAATTCTACAAGCCATGTGTTTCTGGGAAGTTCCTCAGACAACCTGAGGTTTTGCCTCCATATATGTCCTGAGTGCTTTAATTTCTACAAAGCTGAGTAGCCGGGCGCTTACCCCATACCAACCCTGTTGCTGCAACTTGTGTGGAGCAGATTGATCTGGATCTGATCTGAGCTGCCCAGCTCTTGGGACGCGTTTTATAGACAGGTGTCACACCAGTGTTTGTGGATGCCGGTCTCGGAGCTGATGGTATGAAAATTACGTGCAGAGATGAGGTAATCAGAGGTAGGAATGATACATTCTGATGAACTAAACACTGATAAGAATTATGTCATTACCATAAGTAGGTTTCTCTTGTGCTTAGAGCATTGGCATAATTCCCTTCCCGTGTGATGGTAACACTCATGTATGTGCTATAGGAAATGAGTTCAGTGCTCAACAACTGGAGAATGGCTGCTACGTTAAAAATACTGGATCAAATGCTGAAGCTAGAGGGGAACCAGAATTTCTCCAGTTATTCAATGGGGAAGGAAACTGTAGTTAAATATTTAAGATGACCTTGCTTCCATTTACTTTTTTTGTTTCTTTTCTTAGACTTTTTAGTGAGTAGGGGAAGAAAAAGATGAAGTGAGAGATAAAAGGAGATAAGCATTGTGTTATTGGATATTACCAGTTTCATGCTGCTGTAAGAAATGGATGGAGAAGGAGGGTAAGATTTATACCAGTAAAACGCTGGAATCTCTTGAATGAGGCTTGTGAGTTTTTGCTTAGTTTGGAGGCAGTGCTATAATCAGTTCTTTCTACAGTACGCTCTGCTAATCTACTCTGAAAGAGAACGGTGAGATTTAAGTATGTTAGTAAAATATCATGAATTTGTGAATGAATATTATGCATAAAATATGAGTTGTAAGATGAACACTTTGCTTAAGTAGAATTTGAATTAGCTGTGCTGTAAGCTGGTAGTTTCTACACTCCATGTTCCAGTTCATATGCTTGGAATTTCTAGGTAGATCAATAACATCATAACAAGGGGCTGCTTCTGACTCCAAGGTACAGCCAGGATCAGGAGCCATGACAACTGTATTTTTCATGAAAATACCTGGTTTGCAGCAGGTGCGCTATGTGACAGGGAGTGTGCCAATCCACCAAAGCCACATGGACTTAGTCATATGCATCAGGTTTCACGACTGCCATGAAACTACTTCTTTTATCCAAACCATGTGGCAATTCAAGACACGTTAAATGGCCTTTTTCTTTTGCCAAGATTGGCAAAAACCCTAATCCAACAGCAAATTTCTGTACAAAATCAGCAGGCTCTAACAAAATGACACAGTCACAATTCAGCATGGTATGAATTGATGGTATTATATCCATCCATCTGCCATACAAAGGGGAAAAAACCCCTTAAAGCAACCGCCGCTTTTCTTAATGCCTGCTTTTCATTTGCTATAAACTGTGGCTAAGTAGGTAAATGGGATATATTTCAAAGCAACAACAACAACAAAAAACCATGAATCTATCTATTTAGGGATGTGTGCGTAATATATTTTTACACACACATATCTATATATGTAAAATGCATATATGAATAAGGTCAGGCTACACAGTGCTGCAAATGAAAAGTTGTGTTTCTGTCCTGTGTAAAGTCCAGATTTAGAGTGTTAGTGAGGCCATAGATAGTGTAAGGGCAGCTGGCTGCGAAAGTCTCACACTGTAGTAATGCAGAATGCTGCAGAGCACCGAGCCACATGCGTGGCACAATGCGTGGAAACTTCTTCAATACACGTGATAAAAAATAAGTTGTCTAGTATAAGTGATATTGTGCAGGTTTAATCAACGCAACTGTTATTCTGCTAAACTGTCTGTGTTTAATTGCTTGCTTTTATTATTATTATCATTTTGTCGATAAGAGACTCTAAAATATATTGTTGATACTACATAGTATGATTGGACTGTCCACAACCCTGGTAGATTATTGATGTTATGAAAATACTAATACAGATTCATCTGGGAATTCTGAAGTTCAAGAATTCCAAAGCCTACTAAAATTCACTTTAACTACTACCTGAATTTCAGTAGTTTGTAGATTTCAGTGTGTATGTCTTTTGATTAAAAACATACACAAAAGTGAGTTAAGGTTACAGTCATCCCTGACGTAACAGTGGTCATCAGCACAGTTTCCTGTGTGCTGCGATTTTTTTTTTAATTAGGTAACTTAAAATCTTTCTGTGTCACTTCCCCCTCCTTCAGAAAGCATCACTTAAATATCTTAAGTATCTGAAAAAAAATGGCTTTATACAACATTGCTGATAAATAGTCTGCATGTGTTATAAATATTTGGTGTCTACAGTAATGTTTTTTACATTTTTGTAATGCCATGGCACCCTAAACAACTTGATATTTGTACTTCTAAGAGTTTTTTTTTTAGGCCCCAGATGTATGATGGTGAGCAAGATTTTGTTTTGTTGTCCCATAAATATTTGTGTATAAAAAGAACAAAGATAGGAACGAAAAATGCAGAGTGTTTTCATGCTCCTTGAGTCCCTGGCATGCATATATATATATATATATATATACACACATGTTAAATTTAATAAGAATTTATGAAGGGCAGGCATGTGCTAAAACATACGATGTTCTGAAGAAATATAAGAAAGCTCCAACATTTATAATGTAAGGTCTTGATTCATCAAAGCACAATTTAAAGGAAATGGGGGCTGGGGAAGAGGTTTTTGACTATAGCCAACTCCTTGATGTAGTGCTCAAAAGTAAGAGAAGATCCAAACTATATAAGGCCAAAACAGTGGAAGAGTCTGAAAACAAGTTGGGAAGAGCTCTCTCTTGCAGGTTGTAGGCACAGGAGTAATGTTAAAATTTGAACTCATGCTACTGAATAATACTGAACAGTGGCCAAAAGGAAATACTTAATTTTCTGAATGATTTTGTAGCCAAATGCTCTTTTGCCCTTCCAAAAACATGTTCTCTCATTCACCTACATATATGCACTGATTTAAAAAAAAATCCTACCCAAAAAAAAAAAAAAAAAAAGTATCTGTGACTTCTGACAATGTGGAACTATGGCTTTATGCCCGAATGTGTATGGAATAATGAGGAATAATTTTAGAAGATAGGTACTTCTTCATAATTATAGTCACATAATATGTATACAAATATATACAAATACTTACAATATTGCATTTTCGAAACATTCGTGTGCCAAGCCTGTAGTCTGACTTAAAGATTGTTTTGCTAGTTTTGCAAAATTTCAAATCATGTTCTAGGGTCTAAGTCATGTAAAATACTGAGAATGGAGTAGTAGAATGAGTTAAAAGTAATTCTGAACTGCTCTGTAAATCTACTGGTTCAATCTTTATTGTGTAGCCTTAAAATAATTCGCAGTGTGTATGTTGCTATTGAATGCAGAGATATTCCATAAAAATGAAACAGGGAGTGCAAAGGCATTTTTGTATGACTCGTAACGGTATTACATGAGTTGAGATTTCAGATATGCTAAAACAAAACAATTTTGCTCCCCTCAAGAGTCTCTATATAGCATACATAGCAAGAGTCTCTAGATAGTCTCTGTATAGCACCTGTTACAGACCCCTTTAGTTCTTCTCATCCTTGAATATACAGAAAACTTCAATGAGATTTCCATCAAGGTTCATGAAGTCTGGCAAGACATTAGTGATGTGATTTTAGTGAGAGATGGATGACTCACCTGAGAGAGATTTTGAAAGTCTCTCAAGGCTTTAATAATTTTAATTGCCATTTGGAGATTTGGTTTAATTTTGAGCCATTTTCCAGGTATGTGCAAGTGAGCCAACCCTCTGTATTATTACAGATCAGTACAAGCAAGCACATTCAGTTATAAAATACTGGTGGAGATGTAGTAATAACATTTTGTAGCAGGTTTGCATTAATTTGCTTTCAGCATAGTTCTTCCAGCCTGCAGGCCATGTGTGTGCCAGTCAGATATGCCCGAGCCCTCGGGAATGCTCCGGGTGTGTTTTCTGCTTTTCAAGATTGGTCCTTTAATAACCCCAGTACGTGGTGACCCCGAGCTGTGGAAACGCGCGGCAGGGCACGAGGGCAATAGGCAATATACAGTGCGAAGCTGTGGACGCCACGGAGCGCACAGGATGTGTGCTGTGCTATACTGCAGTGCTTAGTACATTGTCAGGGAGATCAGAACCATGGCCATCCCCTTCTTGCTGCCCCTCGCTCACCTGGGGGGTCCCGTTGGGCTTGGCCTGGTCGTGGTGCTCGTTCAGGCGCCTGCAGAGCGGGCGGGCTCATTGCCTTGCAGCTCGGCACCTGCTTTTTGAGAGCTACAGCGTAAATATTGCAGTTACGTGCTCTAGTTACTACAATCTTGCTTTTCAGATTAGCTTCTGAATTCATTTTGGTCAAGAAGAAACACAGTACTATTTAGAAATTTAAGCAAAAAAATCTGAAACTTCCCTAGGAAAAGGAAAATCCCCAAAGTGTTAGAATTGCAGGGAGGCTGTTCCATTTGGATATATATATATTTTTTTCCTTGTTTGCATTTTAGAGCTTTGTGATTCTTTTCTTTGTGTTCCAGGTCTTGCCAGCCAAATGACAGTCTTTCAGGTTTAACTGCCACATGCATATTTTCATCTGTACTGTTTTGTTAAAATAGCAGGTGTCTCCATATTCAGTATGGAAATCCAGTAGATATAAAAATAGAGTTATCCTTTAGAGAAGAGTCTTGGTTTATCAAAAGAAGAGGTGAAAGTCTGGCACAAGTGAGCGGCAGGAGGATGTGGGAGAAAAGATCAAATTAACCGATAAAGGGAAAAAAGAATCGGTCTTTCCATTCTATCAGGGTTTTTATTGGCATATTCATTTAAAATAGTTTAGTTTCCATTTTCGTGATAATAATTTGCAGCTTCTTCCTTCTCAGTAGCAATTACACCCTAGACTAGCAAAGGCTGGTCCCGTATCCAGCTGAAGTTGCGATCTCAGTGGCCGTCGCTGTAGTTATTCCTTGGTGTGTGCAGTGAGCATCTTCTTGCAGACACAGGTAACGTTTCCAATAGCAGTAAGGCCGTTAGGAGACCTGTGGTCTAATAAGGGGGAGAGAAAAGTTTGAGTGTCGTCTTCTCGGCATGAATTCTGCTTCAGTTGCAAAACTCGCTAGCATGACTTGCTCAGTAGCTGCTACCTATGTGCTCACACCGTCTGCTTTTAAGCATCTAGAATAATACAACTGTGCCATAGTAACTGGGGTAGGTCTCAGATTTCTTTGTCACATCCCAGCTGAGCAATGTGCCGTGTGTTTCGAAGAAAATTTAAATTGCAGTCTGAAGTACGATTTTTGTATCTTTTTGCTATCAACTCATACATTTCTTGCTTTACTTGTACAAGCTTTAAGAAGCATTCCTGGTTCAAGAATAGACAAAGATAAAATGCAGTTACAACAGAAAAAAAAATAGTAGTCAAAGATAAAATTCTCTTTTCAGCTTTTGAGCAGTTGAGTTGTTGAATCTTCCAGGAAAATCCTGACAAGTGACATTCTTTCTGACCATGACAGCTGCACCCATCATGCTACTTTCAGGCCATGAGTATGGGAATTTGATTTATGCCCAGGTCTGATCCCATAGACTAATTGCTGTGTGCAGACTCATTAATCTCAGGGATTCCACATTCAGGTGCTCTAGGAGACATTCCAACCAGAATCATGGACCAAGTGAATTATGATATTTAGCAAATCATGTATTCTGAATGTTTTCAAATTCTTTTTTTCCTTTGGTCTCATTTTTTCTTATAGCTTGTTTTACTTCTGTATTTTAATTCCCTTAAAAATCAACTTTCTGACAAAACCATTTCTACATAAATAAAATTTGTCATAATACAGGAAATAGACTCTTGCATAAAAATATTTTTATTCTTTTTCAAACCCCAGTTTGTTTGCTGTGGCCTCACTCTAGACAGAAAATTAAAGTTTTCTTGATAAGTTTTCTGGAGCTGGAGAAATTGCTTTTACTTGCTTTCTATTTGAAATGTGGATGGTAACTATGGAAGATGATCCACAGAGGTAGGACGTTGTGTTCTGTAGAAATAAAGAATTCTTGTGTTCTTTTGTTGCCATGAAGCAGGTCTCAATTGCTTTGAAATACCTAGGGCTCTCATAATCAAACTTCCAGCAATAACATTTTCCAGGTTCTTTATCAGTGTCTTGTTCATGAACATCAGCATGGTGATAGAACCTGAGTCTTCAAAGTCTTGAAGTCCAGAGTCTTATGGTCTTACTTGTGGAAACGTAACTGATTAATCAGAGGAGTTGATTATGCTGTGGTGGACTCTCAAAGTCAATCCAAGGGTCCTCTTGGATACGACCTTTCTTGCAGAATTCCTGTGTAGTACATTTCCTTATACACATTCAGTTATGGCTAAAGCATTGCAAACTGATGAAAGGGTTTTTTTGAGCTGTAATATGTGTTCCTTTCCAAATGTTCAACGTTCACGTCTCATGTTTGTCAAGGTCCGTGTTGAAATATGGTCCCTGCTGTGACTGTGAAGTTTTGGAGTTGTTTGCTTTATGTCCATGTAATAAGACAGTTAAAAAGCAAAGTTCTTGGAGGAAGTTGGGGACATCTCTTGAAAGACTTGAGATTGTTCTTGAAGTAGCAAATTGCCATTCAGCACATGTGCAAAATTCTGATTAAGTATTGGGCAAAGTCTCTCTTTCAACATCAGGTTGCTTCCACAGTAGGCAGTATCTGTTTATGTTATCTCACTCAAAAGGCAGGAAAGGCTCATGGCGTGTCCTCAGAGGAGGGACGGCTGGTTAAACCCATGCAGGAGCTCTTTTGAAGGGCAGCTTTTATCTGCCGGTTGTGACCTCTATTCCCCGGTCCTGCCGTGCTTACTCCACCACCTCCCTTTGTAGAAACTCTGCAGAGTTTATCGGGGAGCAGAGGAACACACGCCCCAGCCACCTTTGACAGAAAGCTGAGCAGATGCAGCAGAATCCGTGATAAAGACCTGCCTCGGTTAGAGGGTGGAAATGAGTCTGCAAATGAAACCTGGGGGATTTGAGGCAAGTTCAGTCACTGTAGATCTCGCTCAAAGCCGTAAGCCTGGCAGCTGAGCCGTGGTGTCTGTGCGAGCCAGCTGCCCACGGTCCTGAACATCATTCAGGTGTCTGAGCCTCCCTGCTCCTCGCGCGGCGGGAGGATTCACTCTGCTAAGCTGCATCCCCAGGCAGCTTTTCAGCTTTGGAGCGTACAGCAGGCCCTGAAGATATAGTGACAAAATTTTGCATTTCCTTGAAAAATAAAAGCAAGCTGTATCTTTTTTGGCTGTTTTTATTCTTCAGGAAGGCAATATTATTCTAAAATGCGTTTTAAGCTCATATTTGAGGTGAGGCAGAACGAGCTCAATATGACTTGCATCATGCATGGGTCAGTGGCCTCCTGAGGGCAGTTTCAAGCCCATCATTTTTTAGGAACTCCAGAACACTACTTATTGATATTTTAGAGGTGCACAAAAGCTTGAAACTCTGACTATGTTGTAGCTAATTTATTCCCTTGCTGTCTGCTAGCCTAGCAACCATACCAACGAGCTGCTTGGATTTTCACCATGGGTGAAGCTCAGCTTTCGAGAGGGTCACTCTGAGCGGCCTGCTCTGAAATTCAGTGAAGGAAATGAAACTGCAGTGCATGGGAGAGGCCCTCTTTTCCTAAAGCTGGCACTGGGCCTTGTGCTCTCACACAGCAAATAACAAATGCCCTCTTTTTTTTTGGAGGCTGAGGCAGGTACAATAGGTTGAGAGCTATTTGGATTTGCTGAACTGCTGCTTCAAAAAAATCCATTACTCTCAGACCTCCTTCCACACAGAACCTAAAGGCATTTTTCTCCTTTTTAGTGGAGAGATAGGGTTATGCATAATTCAAACACTGGGGCTTTGGTAGAAAACAGAGAAACCTCATAAACATCTTTAGCTTAGGTTTTCAGCAAGAATATAGGCAATCCTATCTTTCCTTGGCTAAAGACACAGTTTGTCTCCTAGTTCTGAGTGATTTGGTACAATGAGTGTGATGCAAGCTTTGGCGCTGTCACTGCTATCAAGATGGAAATTAGGCATGCTTATTATTTTCTGAATTATTTCCTTAATAGTCTCCATCTTTTCATTAAATCCCATAGAAAATATTTATGAAGTACATTCCAGTTGCCATTTTGCCAGTAAATATATCAAAACATTTCTTTTTAATGTTCCAAGCTAACCTTGCTGGCTTCCTCAAAAAGCATTGCCTTATCCTGAGATATATATATATTTTTTTCTGTAATAGTAATAAGGGCAGAAGTAGGCTTTGCATGCATAGATGCATTTTCCATGTCAGATATTAAATAACAGAATTTTCAGTGCAGTTTTATCCTATATTTTCTCTCCATTGAGGCCATCTTCCTACACCTGGGTCATGTTCCTCTGACTGCCTTTGGGCCGAGCTGTTTATTCACAGATCCCCACGTGTGCTAGAGAGGAGAGGATATTGCTGCGTGTCTTTCACAGACAGTGGGAAGATGATGCCATGAAAACTCAATGCTAGAAAAGAATCATGTCATCACAAGTCAGACTCTTCTATCAAAGAAAATTCACCTTCTTTGGTTAAGGTCACTGCACAAAGAGGCAGGTCTAGGAATCTCACGGACTGTATTTAAGCACGGTGAACTTTGAGGCTCAAGCTTTTACTATACTGTCTTAAGAACTGCCTGTAGGAAAACTAGCAGGGGGAATATTTCTTTGCCAAGCAAGGTGGCTGTGTTACTTCTGCAATTGTTAATTAACTGCAAGTACGACTGCATAATCTCTACACTGGGGACATGCAGCAGCATTCACCTGAAAGGTATGCTCCCAAATGTTAGGGAAAATCACATCCCGCTTGGGAAAAAGCTATCCTCTGCACAATTTATATTGAAGCTGGACTATTTTTAAGGCCTCATCTACATTTCTAAAATTGATTGCTTCCATTAAACACTTTACATGAGGATACTGAAGTCATTTAAATCTCATTGGCCTTAAAAAAAAATAAAATAAATAAAAATCTGCTTTAGCTATAAATATGGTGGCGATGGCCAAAACAGTGTTGGCAGGTGTATCTGACAAACAAAATATATTTATTTAAATCTTTGAGTTTATGGTATGCATTCTCTATCTGAACCCCAGATTCTATTCCATGGAGCTCCCAGGCACCTGCAGCATTTCTTCCACCCCTCATTGTTTGTAAAATTGTTAAATTTCTTCTATTATGTAATTTATAGAACATTAATTTTGCAGGAGCTTCATAAGTTTCTAAAATTCGTGGTGACACCTTTTTCCCTCTAAGGAATTTTTCCCCTGTTTGCCATGGAGGGAATATTGTTTGATTTCTTTGAGCTACGAGCACCAAGGTGAAAGAGAGAGACAGGAGCCAGAAGTGGCCTCATCACCTCTCCTGTTCTCTCCGCTGTGACCCTGGCTGCTGGGACGGAACTGCAGTTAATCAGTCAGTAATGTGAATAACTAACAAGTAGTAATAGAGACCTGTTATAATTTTCTTAAACACTGCCAAGTACTTTTCTGTAACATAAATTCTGCAAATATGCATGGGAAGGAGAGTGCTGGAAATACTGAAATGAAAGAACTATCCTACCTGATTTTTTTTATTTGTGATTAGTTGTGCTATATCGGCCCAGTAATGCTGGAAAAGTTTTCAAGGCATGAAGGATAGATAGATGCCAATGGAGTCTGATAGCATTTTGGTTTTGTTTCCTCTTTATTGCTTAAAACTTGTCCTCTGCCATATACCATTGTCGATTCTCCTCTGCATTTCTGCAGTGTTACCTCAGTATATTCTCACATACGTCGCACGGTTATGGGAGTTAGGCATTATGTCTCAAGGACTTGAGATTATCTGTAGCTTCACATTATTATATCCCATCCTGATTCATTCCAGGGCACACTTATTGTTTCCTATTGAAAGCTGGTTCCTTCCTAATCATCATGCTCAGACTCTAGATAGAGTGTCTTCCTCTGATAAAACAATGTCATTCAGGGGAAGATGAAATTGTAATTACAATCAGAGTTCAAGCTGGCAGGAGATGGAGCAAAAATTAAAAGTGCTAAATCTGTAGCATTTTGATTATCAGAAAAGTCCCCAAATTTTGCAGCAGAACTGCATTTAAATGTGTAGCGAAGTGGCTCCTTGTAAATCAAGTCATAATTGCTCAGCTCTAGGTTGCAGGAGCCAATTTCAATTTTCCACTTCTTGCAGAATTCTCAGCTTTGATTAAAAGCAGAGGTAGGAATAATGGGCTTTCCATGTCAAATGTACAGCCAAGAGACAAAGGAAATAAAATCCTCAAGATGTATTGTGCTAAGTTGCAAGATATATATAACATTTATTTCAAAACTGAAGCTTAATTCCAGCCCTACACATATATGATCTCGTTTATTAAAGTATGAAATGAGAAATATGTTGACTATAATACAGATGTCCTCCTCGCTTAGTGTCCATGGCATTTTGTACCATTTCAGTGGTCATTAGAGGGCATTTGAAAATCATTTAGTTGGAGATACTTCGGAAAGTATTGATGGAAGGCTTCGCAGTGCAAGAGCAGATAAAAAATATTGTGTCAAGAAAATTACCTGGCATGAAGGATGTCTGATTTGTGCAAATCTTGGCCACTGTATTTTCTCAGGTTGTTCAGATTTTTGCAAATGGAAACTAGTCACCTCTGACCAGAAGCCAGTATATTTTCTGTGGAGGCATGGCTGTTCAGAAACTCCAGTGATGACATTTCTGTGATCACTGTTTGGTTTTAAGTAAGAATTATACTTTCATAGATACCAGAAAATATCTGCATGGTTTCTAGTGGTTCTGAAGTTACGGTCTTGTGTGGGCCTTGAACTGTAAAGATTTTGCTGTAGAAATTTTTCACTACATGGGAGAAGCATTGTGAAGCATCTTGTTTTCTGTTTCAAAAGGGACATCGATTCAGTAACGGACAGAGAACTTAAATGTTTTATCTGAGATGTGTTGTAGACCTACAAATATGCTGGCTTCCTGGATGCTTCTTCTACAAGTACCATTGGGAATGCATCAGAAAAATTACTTACTGCGATAGTAGGTAGTGTGAGATTGCTGTGCTTGTTAACTTCTTGATGTAAAGCCCTACCTATGGCTAGACCTAAGACTGTTTACTAAATCCGGAAAGTAAGCAATGGAGCGGTAAAATGAAATATCAGAAGGACTCTTCTTTGAGCATCCAGGTATGCTGCATTCACTGGGAGAGCTTAGTTCTTCCTTGAATACCTAGCAGGATTCTTTGCCTTGATGTTATCGTAAATCTTTCCTTTTCAAACACTGTATTTAAATAGGATTTGTAAATGTAAATAGTGCTTTGGTGTTCATTGGTTTGGATACTAATGCCTAAAAACAGGCCACAACTTTCCCAATGACTTGTGGGGCTCCATCTCTTCTCTTGTATCACTGGCCACGGCCAGTGCAGTGCCCCTGCGAGACCCGACGTGCAGCTCTGCCCTGCGCTGCCTGGAGCTGTGCCAGAGCACTGCGCGCGGTGAGACTGCAGAAATAAAGAAGGAAGGGCTTGAGGGAGGGTCATGTTTTGCATGTATTCAAATTTTGATGTCTATGTGCTAACAGAGGAGAACAGCATGTCAGGAATCACAGCTAGAAACACTGCATAATTTTAGTGACAGTTTGAACAATATGGGAACTGTGCGAATTAGAATAACAACTGCTTCACCTGATCTCACGTATCAGCGTGAGCAGTGATCACCTGGAGGACTCAGGCAGGGGGTCGGGGTTGCCCTCTATGTGCAGCGTGATACATTTAGCCACGTGCAGCATAAGAAGCTTTTGCCTGCAGGCAGAATATAATACTGGAGTAGGTGGAACAATAGTATGGTAAATCCTATGATCCTATGAAATGTTCAAAATAATTGATTTCTTTTCTTTTTCCTTTTTTTTTGGGGGGGGGACGGAAGTGGAGAGTGAGGATTTTAGCTGCTTGACTCCCATTAAAGCCAGGCAAGAATGTTTCCCTAATCGTAATGTTTCAGGGATTTGTAATTGATGTGATTGAATTTAATTGATTTACTTCCTCTATGGGTAGGCTTTAAAAGCAGCACCTGAATATGCCCTGGATGCAAAGAAAATAATAAGAGGCTTTGTGTAAATTGCTGGGTATTTTGCAGTAAAGCTAGATTATTGTTTTTTTATGAAAAAAGGATTAACTTTTATCTCTGTTAATGAAATTTTGCTTAAGACCATCTTATAATTAAAAAATATTGCCAGCTTTTTGTATTTTATTTTTACATTGCCTTAATTAAATGGGACTTCTTTAAAATACAGCAGTTCTTCAACATTGTAGCTAGGCAAAAATAAAACCCTAGATAATACAGCCGTGATTTTAAAACTTTGTTTATGCAATATGAACCATTGATTACACTTGGAATGTTTTCCCTTCTGTTTCAGATTCTAGCAAATGCCATTAACAAAAGCACTGTTTAATGGCTTTAAGCGCCTTTAAACGACAAGTTATAGAAAGAAGCAGTACAATATAGAGTAAGATAGCATATTCTTCAAAAGAGAGGGAGAGAAAGAAGTCAATGAAAGAAATCATTGCATATAATCCTATACACTATTTGTGTTTTGGAGTTTTCTGAATATGCAAGCATGCAGAAGAAAATACTTAGTTTGCATAGGTGCGTTACCTGTGAAATTTATATTCTGTATCTGATTTTTAGTCTTTGCCAGTTGATTTCATGGAGCATTACATGACAGTTTTCAACTTGTGAATTTTTAATTTCAGTTTTCCAACCTAATAAACTGAGTTGTAGTGTGATAGGGAACAGAAATCCTTCCTGGAACATCTCTCACTAAAGAGCTTGTCCAGGTTTGGGGAGGTGGCTGTAATATCTGTCTCATCCTCGTACTTTCAGCCAGCGTAAACATCTGTCATCAACTGTGGGCACTGTGTTCTGGAGACCGCTCGCACTGCAGGAGGACGTTGTGTCAGTGCTCAGGGCCCAGGGCTTTGGCACTAATGCTGGTTTTTGCCTCTCCACACTTGACTGTATGGGGCATCTTCTTGGACCCCGAGTGTTCTGAACCCTGCAGAAAGGAGCAGGCCCTTCACTTCCAGACATTGCCTGGAGGTGCCATGTGGCTGCTTGCTCCTAGGTTCTTGGTCAGGGCTTGGTCCTACATGTTTGGGGGGTGAAACCAAGTTGGATGGAGACTCTCCTCTTGTGCTGAGAATGGAGAAAGCACCTCTGCTAGCAAGGTGCCTGCAGCAAAGGAAGGTCTTGGGAAATGCTAATACCATAACAGTCCCCATTCCAAGAATCACCCCAGAGAGGCAGTCTGCAAGTACTGGCCTCTCTGTCTAAATAAATTTTGGTTTAAATGTTATCCTTGTTAAATCTAAAGGCATTCTGCTCAGTAATTCTTTAAAATGCCATGTATCTGATGCCATATAATTGATATATTGGGTGGTATTTTTGATTCAGTAAGAGACATATTTGAGTCAGATGGTGTGTTTGATTTACTGGAGGAGATACCGGGTTTGATAGATGATGCATCTTATTCTGCATTCAGTAAGCAGTGATTCAACAGGGATGTGTCTGATTTGGTGAATGAAACATTGTATCTGATTTTAATCAATTTTTCCTGTAATATACACATTTATTTTAATAGTTGATACATTTATTTTGGTGAGAAGTGTATCAAATTCTTCATGTAATTTTTTTATTCTGTTGATATGATTTATGGATTTTACAAGTGATAGATATATATTTCAATTAAAAATAAAACCTTCATTACTGTCTGCTATGCATTCACAGTGCTCAAACATGTCTCCAATACAGCCCACGTAGGGTGTTTGTAGTGAGTCAGATGTTAAAGTAAGCTTTTTAAGTGTGTGAACAAAAGCCTATCTCTGACAAAATTAGTAGAGCATTATCATTTTTAAAGTAAATTTTTTTTGTAAGGAAACAGGTTCTGTTTATGCCTTGCCTAATGGAGAGGTTCAGTATGTGCTGCTGCAGATATTAAAAGTGTTAATAATTGATGGATATTTCATAATCATAATAAACCAAGGTCTTATCCTGTGTGCTTAAGAGTTTTCTGTTGGCATAAATAGGTGCAGGATTTAAAGCCAAAGATTTTGCCTGTCAGGGTATGATTACTCTGATTCTTTGCAGTGACTTTGTTCCTTTCCCAGCCAAGAACACAGTGATTTATAGAGCTTGTGGTGACCTCTAGTCCCTACCTGATCAAGCAGCCACACAACGCAATTTGGTGCATCTTTTCAATAAAGGGCAGAGTAAAATAGGTTATGGCTGGCACCAAATTACCCTTATTTTAAGTGTTTAAATTGTACAGGACTAAAGGTCATTTCCCTGGATGCTTTTTATTCCATTTAGTACCATGCTATGAGAACAATCGTATTAGGTCTATCCCAGCCTGACCTTCTATACATTACTACTTTTATTTAATATAAAACAATGCTACAAGAAGAAAGCTGATAAAAAAGATGAAATTTATTAAGCTACCCTCAGGCTGATACTGGATTATATACAAGGACAGCAAATAGAAACCGAAGGCTGAAACAGGCTTGCAAGAGAGAGTCAGGCAGTGCAATATTAAATGCTGGTAGCGCGTGGTTCAGGCAGTCTGGAGCCCTAGTGTGAAGCTGTGAGGTTCAGACTACCCGCTTTCTTGGCTGCAAATTGATCTCCTCGTGCCTCTCGCAGTGAGCAGTTAAAGACGGTGACCGGTGCTTGCTGCCTTTGGTCCCCGAGCTGTGAATCCCCTTCTCTTTGATCCAGTTGTGCTGCAAGTGCCAGGCTTTTCTGATTGTGTATGAAATAATTGCCCTAAGGAGGGGGAAATGGGATGAAGAGATCAGAGGTATTAGTGTTACCTATTTTCGATCCATATGTATGGATATGATGTCAGTTTTTAATATGGGAAGTATTTTGCAGTATTAGCAGTTAAACTTCCAGTGTGAGGTACTCAGTGCTGCTGCAGGACTGTGAGATCAGAGCGCTGCCCTCAACCTGGCTCTGCCCAGCAAGAAATGTAAAATCAGGGATAAAATGGCTCATCTCCTCTGGTACAGGTGTAGCTTCGGGTTGAAGCCAGCTTGGCCAACTTGCAGCTCGTGCTGGATTCCCTCAGGAATATTCTGTATTTAACCCGTGCTATTTCCCAAGGAAGCTGCCTGCTTTGGAGAAGGTAGGAATGAAGGGATGTAGAATAGGCTGTGCGATTTAGCTTGGGAAGAGCAATATTATTTTACTCTGTATTTCTCCTTTTGTTTTGTGTTTCCTGTGCGGGTGAGCAGAAGCAGCCCGAGGTCCTGCTGCTGTCGGGGCGCAGCGCGGGCGGGCGGGCGGGCCGCCCTCCTGAGGCAGCCGCGCGGCCGTCTGAGGAGCTCCACGCAG